>JAJEOU010000129.1:154651-226492 GCA_021534815.1 Acrocephalus arundinaceus
TAAAATGGGAAATGCTGCTTTTCCAATCTCCTGCTCTGTGTTGCCTGGATGGGAATTTGCACATAGATATTCATCCCTCAGTTCAGGTTGTGGAAAATAAAACAATTTTCTCTCAGATCCTAATAAACCAGGCAGTGACAGAAATCAGCAGAGTCCCTTGGAGGCAGCATCAGTGTTGCTTTTCCAGCCTCCTCAGTGTGGCTCTGACATTGCCATCAGAGCCCAGAGCAGAGCTGGCCCTGGGCAGTGCCTGAGCTGGGAGGGGTCTGCAGCAGAGCTGAGCCCCCAGGGCTGGGCTGGGCTCTGGCAGCACTGGCAGGGCCCAGCCCTGGGCACAGGGAAGCAGCTGCAGGCAGGGACAGCTGCAGGCAGCAGAGCCCTGGGCAGGCAGTGGGGGGAAAGTGCCACCAAGCTGTGCTGGGTATTGAAAGTCCTCTCCAAACTGAACTATTCCATGATTATTTTTTTACAGATCCCCATCTCCAAGCCACAGCAAATGTCCAACAGCAGCTCATCAGCCACTTCCTCCTGCTGGCATTGGCAGACACGCGGCAGCTGCAGCTCCTGCACTTCTGCCCTTCCTGGGCATCTCCCTGGCTGCCCTCCTGGGCAACGGCCTCATCATCAGCGCCGTAGCCTGCGGCCACCTCCTGCACAGCCCCATGTTCTTCTTCCTGCTCAACCTGGCCCTCACCGACCTGGGCTCCATCTGCACCACTGTCCCCAAAGCCATGCACAATTCCCTCTGGCAAACCACAACCATCTCCTATGCAGGATGTGCTGCTCAGCTCTTTTTCTTTCTGTTCTTCATGGGAGCAGAGTATTCACTCCTGACCACCATGTGCTATGACCGCTACGTGTCCATCTGCAAACCCCTGCACTACGGGACCCTCCTTGGCCGCAGAGCTTGTGCCCACATGGCAGCAGCTGCCTGGACCAGTGCCTTTCTCAATGCTCTCATGCACACAGCCAATACATTTTCCCTGCCTCTGTGCCATGGCAATGCCCTGGGCCAGTTCTTCTGTGAAATCCCACACATCCTCAAGCTCTCCTGCGGCAAATCCTATCTCAGGGAACTTGGGCTTCTTGTTTTTTCCATTTCTTTAACATTTGGTTGTTTTGTGTTCATAGTTTTCTCCTATGTGCAGATCTTCAGGGCTGTGCTGAGGATCCCCTTGGAGCAGGGACGGCACAAAGCCTTTTCCACCTGCCTCCCTCACCTGGCCGTGGTCTCTCTGTTCTTCAGCACTGCCTTTTGTGCCTACATGAATCCCCCCTCCATCTCCTCCCAATCCTTGGATCTGGCCCTGTCAGTTCTGTACTCAGTGGTGCCTCCAGCCCTGAACCCCTCATCTACAGCCTGAGGAACCGGGAGCTCAAGGCTGCAGTGTGGAGACTGATGATGAGATGCTTAGGGAAACATTAAACTGCTTGCCAATTTCTGCAAATCACTTGTAATAAAAGGACTCTTTGATATTTCTTGTTTGTTTTAATTTGAAGGTTCTTTTTCTTTGTTTTACTTTTTTGAACTTGTCCACAAAGTAATGTCGTTTCTCATTTTGTTTCACTCCACCTTCCCTGTGGCCACAGACTTCTCAATAAGGGCCTGCTCTCTTGGTGAACTTAAAGGAACTCCAGGATCTCCCAGCCAAGTTTTCTGCAGAGATCCCCTTTGTTTCCCTTTCTGCAGCTGCAGCAGCAATGTCTGTGTGCAGAGCTGGGGGCAGATCAGTGCTGGCACAGCAGCTGTGCCCAGCAGCAGCAGCAGCCCTTGGTGTTGCCAGTGCTGCTGCCGTGGCCCTGCCCCGCTGCCCTGCTGGCCCTGGTGTTGCTGTAGGGCCTGAGTGCTCTCGGGGCCGGGCACAGTGCTGGGGGTGGCAGTGCCGGGGCTGCAGCAGGGACAGGCCATGGGCACTGCTGGGGCAGCGCTGACGCCTCAGGCCAGGGCCTGGGGGCTGCAGGCTCCTTGCCCAGGCTCTCTCCAGAACACTTTGCCCCAGGCCAATGCTGAGCACAGAAAAGCCCCGGGAGCAGCCCCAGGCTGGCCGTGGGCAGGCTGGGGGCAAACAGCATGGCTGGGGCTCGGCAAGGTGCCTGGGGGCAACTGGGATCCTACTGGGACCACAGTGGGCACAGCCTGGGCCCATGCTGGGGCCAACTGGGATCATAATTTATCATACTGGCAGCAACTGGAACTGCACTGTGGGTGACTGGGAGTGGCTGTGAGCAACTGGAATCAGGCTTGAAGCAACTGAGGACAACTGGGAGTGACTGGAACATGCTGGGAGCAACTGGGATACACTGGGAGAGATTGAAACTACAGTAGGGGTAAATGGGAGCAGCTGTGTCCATGCTGGGGTCATACTGGGATCCTACTGGAACCAGACTGGGAATGACTGGAAAGGTGCTGGCTGTGACTGGAACCATGCTGGAGGTGACTGGGAGCAACTGGGCTCAAACTGGGAGTGACAAGCAGTCACTCAGGGCATGATGGCATAATACTGGGAGTATCTGGGTGTGACTGGGGTCATACTGGGGGTGACTGGAACCAAACTGGGGGTGACTGGGTCCTCCTGGGTTCATCCTGGGAGCCTCTGGGATTACAATGGGTGTGAACAGATCCTGACTGGGGGCTCCTGGGAGCTACTGTTGGGAGGAAAATGTTGACACATTGGGAGCAACTGGGATCAACTGGAAGGGACTGGAACCATGCTGGGGGTACTGAGACCACAAGTGGGGAAGCTGGGATCATACTGGGAGCAACTGGGACCACACTTAAGGCAACGGCCAAAAACTGGGATCACGCTTGAGGCAACTGCAAGCAACTGGGATGGACTTGGATCATTCTGAGGTATCCAGAACCTTAATGAGGAAACTGGGATACACTGGAAGTGCCTGTAACTATACTGGGGACAATGGAACCACCCTGGGAGGAACTGGGAACAACTGGAACTATTCTGGCAGCAGCTGGATAACACTGAGGGTGAATGGACTCCTGCTGGGTTTGAGTGGGAGTGGCTGTGAGCAACTGGAATCACACTGAAAGAAACTGGGAGGAACTGGGGATGACTGGGAGCATGCTGGGTGTGACTGGGATATACTGGGGAGAGTGGGAGCCATGAGGATCATACTGGAGGCTACTGGGGTCATACTGCTATTTACAGGAGAAAACTGGGATCACACTGGAGGCCACTTAATCATACTGGGAGTTACTGGAATCAGACTGGGATGACGGCGACGTGATTGGAACCATATGGGGGTTACTGGGAGCTACCAGACCCATGCTGAGACCCTACTGGGGATACACTGGAAGCATCTAGGAATAAATAGGAATGACAGGATGTATGCTGGTGACAACTGGGATGTACTGGCAGTTATTGGGATAAAACTGGGGGCAACTGAACCATTCTGGGGAAACTGGGAGTGCCTGGCAATGACTACGAGAGTGTTCAGGGGCAACTGGGATATACTGGGAGTGCCTGAGACCATGCAGTGGGACCACACTGGGAGTCACTGGAATTGCTGGGGGAACTGGGAACACGCTGTGGGAAACGGGACAAGAGTGAGTGACTGGGCCCTGCTGGGAGACACGGGCATCAGACTGGGAATGACTGGGACTATACTTGGGGAAACTGGGGAGAACTGGGAACACACTGGATAATAGCAGGTGCAACTGGGAACAACTGGGACTGTGCTGGGGGCAAATTACATCATAATGGGGAATGACTGGGAGTGACTGGGCTCATACTGGGAGTGCTGAGAAACTGGAACCACACAGAGAATGGGCTCATACTGGGAGCAGCCACTTCCAGCACCAGGACCCCCAGTTCCCTCCACACCCTGGCTGAGTGGGGGCTCAGCCCAGGACCCCTCATCATCCTGGGGGAGGGACATGGTCCCTGTGTGCAGACCCAGGAGAGTTTAGGGGGTGGGTGGGTCGTGGGGGGACCCCCAGCAGTCTTGGGAGGGAGAGGAGAACAGGGAGACCCCCAGGATGGGTTTGGGGGGAACCGGATTGGAGCTCCAGATGCCGAATCTGATGAGGAGAATGATGACAATGGCAGCGATGATGACACAGAAACCACCAGGGTGAGATTCCCACTGGATTGTGGCTCTGGGAAGCACGGAATGGTGAGGAGAGGAGGGAACCCCCATCCTGTGGCTCAATTCCCAAATTCCCAATTCCCACATTCCACATTCCAGCCTCACCCCAGGAGAAGATCCTGGGCTCTGGCATTCCGGGATGCTCCACCCGGCACCGGTGCTGCTCCCGCTCCTCCGGCAGCGCCTCAATCCTGGCCCAGGTGTGGAAGGTGCTGTTGCTGCTGGGAACGATCCCGGATTTCATCCCCTTCATCCAGCTGATCCCGATGGTGCTGGGGTAGAATCCGTACGTGAGCAGGACAATGTCAGGGTCCCGTGTTCCACTTTTCCAGACACATGGAATCAGGGGTTCTGGAATGGGATAACTGTGAGATGCATCCATGGAATTCCATGGCAATGGGATGGGGGTGAGATCTGCTCATGGAATCCATGGGAAAGGCATGGCAGTGAGATCCATCTACAGACATCCCATGGGAATGGGACAGCAGTGGGATCCATCCATGGAGGTCCCATGGGAATTCCCATGTTCCCAAATTCATCCCTTCTAAATTCCAACATTCCCTGGGAATTCTACCCTCCTCACCTTTATGCTCCAGTGCCTCCCACCCATATCTGACATATTTCCAAGACATTCCAGGCAGGTGTGCCCCAGGGGATTTGTGAATTCCTCAGCCTCCATCTCATCCTGTTCCCAGCGCCTCTTGGTGACCTGGGCAGCGCTGTCGGCCACCACGAATCCCCCGGATCCCAGCTGGAAGGAGAGGAATTCCCACCTGTCGGAGCTCAGCTGAATTGATCCCCGGACGCTCCCATGGGTCACAGCTGGAAACCTCCTGCAGGTGTGGAGACCTGGGGAGGGATTGGACCCATGGAGACCCTCGGAATTTTATCCCAGCCCCACAGAGCCCCATTCCAGCCCCACAGAGCCCCAGAGTCTGATGGAGACCCACAGAGCCTCATCCCAGCCCCTTGGATCCGCATGGATGCACATCCCAGCGCCCCAATCCCGGCCCAGCCCCACGGATCCCCACTGCAGTCCCACAGGTGCCATGGCAGCCCCACAGATCCCCCAGCCCCGGCTCCCCGCCCTGAGCCCCGCTCTGGCTGTGCCGCTCCTGCAGCATCTGCAGCTCCCTGCTGGCCCCGTGCCGGTGCCGCTCCTTGTGCCGGCTCCGGCCATCCCAATATCCCGGCTCGGCTCCGGCCGCCATCCCCGGCGGCTGCGGCTCCGCCCGGCCCCGCTGGCTGTGGCGGCGCTGGAAGGGGATCCCATCCAGGGACCCCATGGACAGGAACTGGGGGAACCCCGGGCCGGGCTCCGACAGCGCCACGAGCAGGGACCGCAGGGAGAGGAGAACTGGGGGGACACGGAGATTTGGGGTCTGGGGGGTCATGGGTGAAGGAAAGGGGGAACGGGGAGAGCTGGGACAGCAGGGAAGGCGGTTTGGGTGTTCCAGGATTGGGAAAAGGGGAGGATGTGGGTGGATAGATGTCAGACAGGTGGGGTTAAAGGCATTCCTATACCCAGGAAAGGGAGCTCAAATGGTCCCTTGTCCCCATTCCCATCAAAAGGTGGGACAACCGGGGATGGCTGGGAATAGGGGTTCCAGGTGTCCTCAGTGACGAGGAAAGCTCCCCTCAGCTATGGGGGCAGGAGGGAAAGGATCCGGAAAGAGACTGGGATGGACTGGGACAGTCTGGGATGGACTGGGACACTGGCATACACTGGGATACACCGGCATATGCTGGGATACACTGGGCTACACTGGGATACACTGGGCCCAAGACTGGCACCCACTGGGAGCAGGATCAGAGCACACTGGGACCCAGCAGGACCAGAACTGGGGAACAGGGATCATCGTGGGACCAGCTGGGATTTACTGAGAGTGACTGGGATCATACTGGTGGAAACTGGAGCTATACTGGGATAAGTGGATGTGACTGAGTATAACTGAGTATGCCAAGGGTAACTGGGATATACTGGGAGTGTTTGTGACCATACTGGGGGTGACTGGGAACACACTGAGAGTGACTGAGAGTGACTGGGTCTACAATGGGAACGACTGGGAGTGACTGGGACCATGCTGGGAGAGACTGGGATCATCGTGGACTCCTACTGGGATCATACTTGGAATGACTGGGTCTATGCTGGGGCCACTGAGAGCAACTGGGATCAGACTGGGACAAACTGGGAGCAACTGAGACTATACTGGGGGACACTGGGGTCACGATGGCAGCAGAGTAGAATCATACTGGGAGTGACTGGATCTATACAACTGGGATTACACTAAGAGGAACGGGGGACCATGCTGGGGACAATGGAATCATACTGAGAGTGACTGGCACCACACTGAGAATGACGGGGATCATTCTGGGATCATACTGGAAGTGACTAGGAGAAGGTTGAGGACAACTGGGACCATGTGGGGGCATGTGGGATATACAGGGAGGGACTGGAATCATGCTGGAATTGACTGGCAGTGGCTATGAGCAGGGAATCCTGTTGGAAGCTACTGGGAAATACTAGGAATGAACAGAAACACACTGGAGGCAACTGGGATTTACTGGGGAAGACTGGGATCACAGAGGAACCATAAAGGAAGTTACTGGAATAGTACTAGGAGTATCTGGGAGTGACTGGGATCATACTGGGAGTGACTGAAACCATACTGAGTGACTGGGAGAAACTGGGACCATGCTGTTGGCAAAAGGCACCGTACTGAGAGTGCCTGGATTCATACTGGGATCATACTGGGAAGGACTGGAGCTGTAATGGGAGGGACTGGGATCATGCTGGGGGTAACTGGAACCATACTGGGAGTGCCTGGAACAAGACTAGGGGTTAATGGGAACACCTGGGACAATGCTGGGATCATAGTGGAATCATAGTGGGAGTGACCGGTATGATACTGGGATCATACTGAGTGCAACTGAAAGTGACTGGGATCATACTGGGAGTAACTGGGAGTGACCTGGGCCCCCCTGGGGGAGCAGGATCATCCTCCAAGTGCTTCAGGAATTGTCTGCAGGCTCCTGCAGTGCCTCGTGCTGCTCCCTTGCCAGAGGCACCACAGGCCATGGGGGGCCCATCTAGGCTGGTGTGTCTGGCTGTGGGGCTCCCTGTTCTGGGCAATGAGGAGGAGCTGCAGAGGCTCTGCAGGACTGACAGGATGGGCTTGGGGGCTGTGAGGAGAAGCTGAGGGACCTGGGCTGCTGGACCTTGTGAAGAGGAGGCCCAGAGCTCATCCTGAAACTTCTCCAAGCGTGGTTTCAGCCAGAATCAGCAAGGTTGGAAAAGACCTTGGACATCATCAAGTCCAACCTGTGCCCTGACACTGCCTTGTCTCCCCTGAGCCTCCTCTTCTCCAGGAAAAACAACCCCAGCTCCCTCAGCCACTCCTCAAAGGACTTGTGTTCCAGACCCCTCACCAGCCTTGCTGCCCTTCTCTGGAAATGTTCCAGCCCCTCCATGTCCTTCCTAAACTGGGGGCCCAGAACTGGACACAGCACTCGAGGTGCTGCCCAACCAGTGCTGAGCACAGGGGAAGAATCACTGCCCTGCTCCTGCTGGCCACACCATTCCTGATCCAGGCCAGGAGCCATTGGCCTTCTTGGCCACCTGGGCACACTGCTGTCTCATGTCCAGCCTTCTGTCCATCACTCCCTGCAGGTCCCTTTCTGCCTGGCTGCTGTCCAGCCACTCTGTTCCCAGCCTGTGGTGCTGCAGGGGTTGTTGTGGTCAAAGCGCAGGACCCGGCACTTGGACTTGTTAAACCTCACATTGTTGGATTTGGGCTCTGGTTCCAGCCTGTCCAGGGCCCTGTGCAGAGCCCTCCTTCCCTCCAGCAGATCAGCACTCCCAACCAGCTTCCTGTCACCACAGTTTTAGGAGTCTCTAGAGTGTCACAGTGGTCTCCATGATTCCATGAGGCCTCTCAGTGCCACAATGTCCCTTTGCTTCCATTGGATATCTTGGTGTCACCCAGTCCCTTGGATCCTTGGGCCCCGCAGTGTCACAATAATGCCTTGGTCCCCCCAAGCCCTGCAGTGTCAGAGTGAATCCTTGATTCCATGAGGTCTGGCAGTGCAGCAATGGTCTCCTTGATTCCAGAGGGTCACAGTGGCCTCTTGGTCTCATGGGGCCCTGTGCTGGGTTCAAACAGATTTGGGAGAAACCCTCCCACGGGGTCCACCTCCCCTCCCCTCCCCCAACCGGTTCGGGAAGAAAGACTTCCTGAGAGAGAAGTGGAAAAGACCTGTTTATTACACAGGCAAAGCACTCCCCAGCACAATACCTGATGACAAGAGCTTCGTGCCGCTTATGGAGGAATAAGAAACTTGGAAAAGAGCAAGTGTCCTCTTGCAGATGTTACTGCTGCCCATCTACACTGGTGCTGGGAGGAAAGGGAGTTGTTATGCAGGGCTGGTCTTGATGGGGGTGGGTCCCCTGTGGAGGCCCCCAGCGCTTTCCCCGGTCCCCAGTCCAGAGAGATCAGTACAGCTCCGAGGAGAGGGAGAAAAAGGGGAAAAAAAGGAAAAATCTTCCAGCTATTCTGTAGACCTAACTATGCTAGCTCTAAGTTACTACTAACTACTACTCTCCCGGAGAAAAAAACAGCTTTTGTTTTGTGAATTCCTCCCCCGCTTCGTCTCAAGGTCCGTCCGAGAAGCAGAGCTTTCCTAGGGAAAAACAAACTGCACCTTCCCCCCGCTTTACACCCAACAGACGATTGAGGGATAAACACATCACCCTAGGACATTCCACCCCTTATCCCCATATCGTCGACTTAGGGCCAAAACCAACATATATTCCACATAAAACTTTCATTCATTCTCCCCACAAAAAACAAGCAATACTGAGCCACTGAATCCAGGCCCCAGGCTGCAGAGTGGCAGGATTCCTCTCTCACTTGCTCATACCTTAAACACTTAACACATACCCTCTCACTTACACATTTCCTTCTATTTTATTCTGCGTGGTTTAATGTACAGACAATGGCAATAGCATCCAGCAGACAGTGATGTTTACAAATGATTCTCACCCAACAATCAGATCTCTCTCAGGTACACATCGTGTTGTTCCATCTTTCTGCATTATCCACCATGTGCAACCTGGTCCCTGAGCAAAGACAACCCCACGAACGGGTTTGTCTGTGCTTAAGACAAACTTGATCCACACTGTCTTCCCTAACAGGCCTCTGACATGCACCACTGGGACTTTATCTCCATCTATTGTATGCAGCGGCTCAGCCTGGGCGGGACCTGCTCGGTTGGTGGAGCCTCGGGTGTTGACCAACCAGGTGGCCTTTGCCAAATGCTGCTCCCAATTCTTGAAAGATCCCCCACCCAATGCCTTCAGCTGGGTTTTTAACAGTGCATTGTGCCTCTCCACTTTGCCTGCAGCTGGTGCATGGTAGGGGATGTGGTACACCCACTCAATGCCATGTTCTCTAGCCCAGGTGTTGATAAGGCTATTCTTGAAATGAGTCCCATTGCCTACTCAATTCTCTCAGGGGTACCATGTCTCCACAGTACTTCCTTCTCTAGGCCCAGGATGGTGTTTCGGGCAGTAGCATGGGGCACTGGGTAGGTCTTCAGCCACCCCGTGGTGGCTTCCACCATTGTGAGCACGTAGCGCTTGCCGTGACGTGTCTGGGGTAGGGTAATATAATCAACCTGCCAGGCCTCTCCATACTTATATTTAGACCACCGTCCGCCATACCATAGGGGCTTCACCCACTTGGCCTGTTTGATGGCAGCACATGTCTCACAGTTGTGGATAACCTGAGAGATACTGTCTAAGGTTAGATCCACCCCTCGGTCTCGGGCCCACTTATAGGTCGCATATCTACCCTGATGGCCCAAGGCATCGTGGGCCCATCGAGCTAGGAACAACTCTCCCTTGTGTTCCCCATCTAAATCAATCTTTGACACCTCTATTTTTGCTGCCCGATCTATCTGCTCGTTGTTTTGATGCTCCTCATTAGCTCTGCTCTTGGGGACATGGGCATCTACATGGCGGACTTTCACAGGTAGTCTTCCTACCCTGGTAGCAATGTCCTTCCACTCCTCAGCAGCCCAGATTGGTTTCCCTCCACGCTGCCAATTAGCCTCTTTCCACCTCTTCAGCCATCCCCACAGAGCATTGGCTACCATCCATGAATCGGTATAGAGGTAGAGCCTCGGCCACCCCTCTCTCTCAGCAATATCCAAGGCCAGTTGAATAGCCTTGAGTTCTGCGAGTTGACTTGATCCACCCTCTCCTTCGGTGGCCTCAGTAACCTGTCGTGTGGGGCTCCATACAGCTGCTTTCCACTTCTGGTTCATCCCTACAATACGACAAGAGCCGTCAGTGAAAAAGGCATAATGTGTCTCTTCCGCCGGCAATTGGTGGTACGGTGGAGCCTCTTCAGCCCGTGTCACTTGCTCTTGTTCTTCATCTGTGAGGCCAAAATATTCACCCTCAGACCAATTAGTAATTATCTCTAAAATCCCAGGGCGATTCAGTTTACCCATAGGGGTGTGCTGCGTAATAAGAGCAATCCACTTGCTCCATGTGGCATCAGTGGCATGGTGGATAGAGGGAACCTTTCCTTTAAACATCCACCCTAGCACAGGCAGTCGGGGTACCAGGAGGAGTTGTGCTTCTGTGCCAATCACCTCTGAGGCAGCTTGAGCTCCTTCATAGGCGGCCAAGATTTCCTTCTCCGTGGGAGTGTAGTTGGCTTCGGACCCTCTGTAGCCTCGACTCCAAAATCCCAGTGGCCGACCTCGAGTCTCACCCAGCACCTTCTGCCAAAGGCTCCAGGACAGGCCATTGTTCCCAGCTGCTGAGTAGAGCACGTTCCTTACCTCTGGTCCCGTCCTCACTGGGCCAAGGGCTACCGCATGAGCGATCTCCTGCTTGATCTCGGCAAAGGCTTGCTGCAGTTCAGGGCCCCAGTGGAAATGGTTCTTCTTGCGGGTGACCAGGTAGAGAGGGCTCACAATCTGGCTGTACTCAGGGATGTGCATCCTCCAGAAACCTATAGCACCTAGGAAAGCTTGTGTTTCCTTCTTATTGATTGGTGGAGACATCACTGTAATCTTGTTGATGACATCAGTAGGAATCTGCTGCCGTCCATCTTGCCTTTTTACTCCCAGGAACTGGACCTCACGAGCTGGTCCCTTAACTTTGCTCTTCCTGATTGCCGAACCAGCCTCCAGGAGGATCTGGATAATTTCCTTTCCCTTCTCAAACACTTCCGCTGCCGTGTTCCCCCACACAATGATGCAATATACTGTAGATGTTCTGGAGCCTCACCCTTTTCCAGTGCAGTCTGGATCAGTCCATGGCAGATGGTGGGACTGTGCTTCCACCCCTGGGGCAGTCGGTTCCAGGTGTACTGCACTCCCCTCCAGGTGAAAGCAAACTGAGGCCTGCACTCTGCAGCCAGAGGAATGGAGAAAAATGCATTAGCAATGTCAATAGTGGCATACCACCTCGCTGCCTTGGACTCCAGCTCGTACTGGAGTTCCAGCATGTCCGGCACAGCAGCGCTCAGCGATGGTGTCACCTCATTCAATGCACGATAGTCCACAGTCAGTCTCCATTCTCCATCGGACTTGCGCACAGGCCAGATGGGGCTGTTGAAGGGTGAGTGGGTTTTGCTGACCACCCCTTGGCTCTCCAGCTCCTGGATCATCTTGTGGATGGGGATCACGGCATCTCGATTGGTCCGATACTGCCGGCGGTGCACCGTCGAGGTGGTAACTGGTACTCGTTGTTCCTCTACCTTCAGGAGTCCTACTGCAGATGGGTTCTCTGACAGTCCAGGCAAGGTGTTCAATTTCTTGATGCTCTCTGCCTCCACAGCAACTATTCTAAAAGCCCATCTGAGTCCCTTAGGGTCTTTGTAATACCCATTCCTGAGGAAGTCAATGCCCAAGATACACGAGGCCTCTGGGCCGGTTGCAATCAGATGTTTCTGCCACTCCTTCCTGGTCAGGCTCACCTCGGCTTCCACCAGAGTCAATTGCTGTGATCCCCCCCATCACCCCAGCAACGGAAATGGGTTCTGCCCTCACATGTCCCGATGGCATCAGGGTACACTGTGCACCAGTATCTACCAAAGCTTCATATTTCTGTGGCTCTAAAGTGCCAGGCCATCGAATCCACACAGTCCAAAAGACTCGGTTTTCCTGTGCCTCTTGCTGGCTGGAGGCAGGGCCCCTCTAGCACTGGTTATTATTCCCTTCCTGGGCATACATAGTAGAGCTTCCTTCAAGGGCGTCCGGCAGAGCCTCCTCACTTCTATTATACCTGGTGGCTCGGTCATGGGAGGTTGAGGCTACTTTCATTTTAGTGGGACCCCCTCGGTTAGTGTTTCTCTCCTTGAGCTCACACACCCGTGCTGCCAGGACAGAAGTGGGTTTCCCATCCCACCTTCCCATGTCTTCCCTGTGATCACGCAGGAAAAACCACAGGTCAGCTCTTGGGGTGTACCCTCTCTCTAGCTGGGGGTCATTGCACTCTGACTCTGGGGTCTGTGACTCGCACTGCTGCCATATGAGAACTGTTCCTCCTCATCTAATCCCTCATTTCCTCTTTGAGGTCCCTAACCACAGCAGAGACGTGGGCCATTGATCACACTCCCATAATTTCTAAGCTGTTTGCAACAGAACCCACTGTCTCTTGGCTGGTATCAGGATTGATCATTGTAATGAAGATGGTGTATTGAGATGGCCCTAGAGTTGCCAGATCCCACAGCATTTGCCCTGTGCATCTGACTTTGACCTGTCAGGGTAATTATCAAGCTGTCCACCCCTCCCAAATAGTTCCTCCAATACTGGCACTTCTCTCATCTTTTGGATCCCCTCCTCAAGGGTCTTCCAGCACTTTTTATGATGGCACTCCTGCATTCTCTCTCTGTGGACAAATCTTTCCTTTACACTCATTAAAAGCCACTCCCCAAGGGAAGGAAGCCCTTGCTCCATTACTCAGATTCACATCTGGGTCCTGGGTCAAGGGTCCAAAATTCCTTGCCTCACCACTGTCCAGTTGCACACCTGTACCTATAAGGTCCCAGACCCAAAGTAACCAGCCTGTATAAGACTCACGTCCCCATTGTGCAGTATCTTTTTGCAGATTACAGAGATTTCACACGTCAGGGACTCAGTGATGATCTCAACCTCTGGCTCCCCTGCAGATTGTGAGGGCCCTCCTTTCTTATCCTTATTACCTGGGTGCTCTGATTTCATCTTGGACTTCTTTGTTTCCACAGGGGCGACTGCTGTTGGCTGTGACTGCCCTTGTGGTTCAGCTGGAACCTGGACGGTTGTAACCTCTGTGGGTTCCACTGCTGCACTGTCAGACTCTCCCTTTTCAGGGCAGGGGGAGGGTTTCCCACCAGCTGGGGCTAATGAGGCCACCACAGGGGAAATGTTCTCCTTTAACATCTGGCCTGTCCCCTTCACCAGAACCCCCACCCAATCTGGGTGGTTCATTTCTGAGGTGGGCTGTGAGGCAGGGTCAGGCAGTGGGGCAGCATCCCTATTCTGTGGGGCAGTGTCAGGCTCCATGGCAGTATCCCCTGTCTCTGAGGCAGGTGTCTTTGTGGTGATCCAAGTTGATCTCACCTTATCTCTGAAAGCTAATTAGGCTAGGACTATCAGTAACATTTGGTTAGTATCTAGAGGAAATTGAAACCCTTCAAAAGCTGGTGGGGTAGGACAAAGAAGTGGTTGAAGGGCTGGGAGAAAACTTCCACCACTGTAATTTCCTCACAGAAAGTACCATTCTTAAAGTAACCCCAAAAACACACACTTAGTGTGTGATAGCCATGTATCCATGTGCCTGCCTTTCAGAGGAAGTTAAAAGTCCATGAATTCCTCCACCTTATTAACCCATAAAACAAACTGGATAACAGCCACAGTAGCCTCAGTTATAGGGCCCATGTTTAGATAAGGGCCTGCAAAGGGGAGAAATACAGCCATGACAATGTGCCACCCAAACCAGGGTAAGCTAGACTGCATGGTGTTACCTAATGAGGTTTCTATATCCAGCACACACAAAAGAAAATATTAGGTTTCTCAAGAACCATTATTCCTTTTTTCACCCTTCTTTTCTCAGTGCCCTCGAGCCCCACATTGGGTGCAAAAATCTACCTTGGTTGGACAGACAGGGATCTGCTAGGGAGGGGCAGGGCCTCCCTTGGAATGGGGAATCCAAAACCCCTCCCTCCAAATTATTATAATTTAGAAAGTTAAAGGGCTCCCAGGCAGAGGTATGGGGATAGGAACAACAGTTCTTTACCAGTATGTATGACAAGGCAAACAAACAACAACTACACCATTAACAACAAAACAGAATCAGGAACCTCGAGGGGCTTTGCTTCACAAAGCCCAGGGCAGCCTGATCTCGGTGCCCCTGCAGGACTCTGAGTGAAGCGTAGAATAATGACTTGAAAATTTGAAATTGTAAAGCAGGTATGTTTTATTTCCAGCTGGGACACACGGGGGGATATCTCCTCCATACCGTGCGTACCTGGTCAAGACAAGGTCCAGGTTTAAATACACATTGATCCCACAGCCTACACCTCCTCACCCGCCCATTCCTTGCCTTCTCTCACTTTGTATTCTAATTTACTGTCATGTCTCTTGGTGGTCATGAGTTGGGGTCTTGGGAGGAAGGCCAACATCTTCCTCAGGCTGATCTTCACTTCTGGGCAGGCACAGTGGAGGTTTGGCTATTTTTCAGGTCACTTTGCTCTTGCCAAAGATTAGGAGCTTGATTTTGCTTGATTAAAGCCACAAAGTTCTGCTTTATCCATTTTTGACAAATACCTAGGTCCCACTTTGCTGGGTTTTAACATTATACACTTTACCTATATGACTTCTACTTAGTAAGTACCTAACAACCAAGCTTAATAGCTCATCTTCTATGTGTTCTCAGTACAAGATGTTTCTTTACTTCTACAATATCACAAGAAGCTGCTTCTAAAATCTTGTCTTTTTATATTCATAAACGTCCCACATATCATGAGAACACTAAGCTGGAAGGGTGGAAAATCCCGGGCTGGTGGATGGGATATATCAGAAGCTCCGTGGGTGGTAGCTGCAACGGCAGGGATGTCCCAGCAGGGCAGGGCAGGGCAGGGCAGGGCAGGGCAGGGCAGGGGTACAGCGTAGCCAAAAGCCTCAGAGCAGTTCCAAAGAGGCGGCAGCAGCGGGACAGGGCCGGCCCAGCTCCAGCAGGGCAGGGGGAGGCGAGCTCAGAATTCCTGGGCACACGGGCAGATGGTGGTAGATTTCCCAGGACCGGACTTGGTGGTGACAGTGAACTCGTCCCACAGCAAGCAGCAGCCTGGCCGTCCTCTCTCTGATGCCGAGAGCAAGAGACAGCAGAGCTGCCCCCAGCCCCGTCCTTTTTGTGCCCCCCAAACTCGTGTGATCTCCCCCCTCTTAGAGAAACTCCCAGAGACCCAAAGAAGTGTAGCCAGGTGCTACAAATCTTCTCATTTGGCCCCTTTGTTCTGCTTAAGCACCTGTAAGTACCCAGAAGTGAGTTTCCTAGCAGTTAATGGAAAAATTATAAGTAAAAAAGAAAAAATTCCAACCCTGAACACACTGGCATCCAAACCCAGCAGTTGGGACAGTGCAGTGTCCATGGCCACAGCCCTTTGAAGTGGCCCAGTGCAGGCTGGGATGATGATGCACCCTCACTGCTGGCCCAGGGCAGGGCTGGAATGGTCTTGGTGGCACCTTGGGCTTGCACACACATGGGGAGTGTGTCTGTTTGCAATGGGGAAACTCAGGAGTTTTAGGTTGATTCGAAAACAAAAGAAGAAAGTCCCTCTTTGGTTGTGTGCAGCCAGTTCTCCATGCAAAGCAGAACCTGGTGAGTGAGAAGAGACAGGATGGGGATGGGGAATGTGGAGCAAGGTTGTCCACACTGGCTCAGACCTCAAGGCACAGCTTCTCTGAGCAGGCCAGACCTCCTGAGGAGAGACCCTGGGTCAATATCAATCATTGAATGCTGCAATCACCTCTTGTGTAAGAAGAAAAGTAATAAAATGTGCCCTTTAAAATAGGAATACATATTTCCAAATAGTCTTTGAAATATTTCTCCATAACTGCAGCATGAAATTTTCTAATGAACTGCACCAGGCCAGAGGGAAATCAAGGCACAGCCATGGTTTGTCAGGACTTGCTTGATCCTAATGAGCCCCGTGGTGCATTTGGTGCTGAGCCCGGAACCTCAGGGCCTGAGAGGAGATTGCACAAACCTTGCTAGAAGTCAAAGTCAGAGGAAACACCCAAAGTGTCTTGAAGAATTAATGGGTCCCACTATGGTCAATCCCCAACATAGGCTCCTCATGAGGTCTGTAGAGGAGATAACTGGAGGTCAGGATTGCACAAAAACCTCTCAGAGACTCAGCGTGGGATGGAAAATCCAAAGGAAAATCCAAAGTATCTTTAAAATCTTCAGTATCTAAAAGCATTACTCAGACTCACTGTGTCAGTGCACAGCTCTCAAGGGACTCATTAAAGTCTATCCACTCATTGGAGGCCAGGATTCCAAAAAAATTCTCAAAGCTCAGTGGCAAAAAGAGGTGTTAAAATTAACCCTGAGTACCTTGAAGTATTAATAAACCCCACTGAGTGTTTTTACTGTCTGAGAATCCCAAGGGACTCGTTAAAGAAGATAATTGGGGGCCAGGATTGCACAAACCTCTCAGAGACTCCAAGGCAAAAGCCAAACCCAAAGTCCTCGGAAAAACCTGCAGTCCCTGGCAGCATGAAGGAGCCCCCCAGGGCCATTGCTGACCAAGGCTCCTTCCCCAGGGACTCCTTCCAGCACATCCTGGAGGCCACTGGCATGGGAGGGGGATGCTGAGGGCAGCACAAGGGGCTGACAGTGCCCAGCCTTGCTGGGGCTGTGCCAGGAGGCCCCAGGGCCTCAGGAGAAGGGGTCTCCTCAGTGCCCTTGGTGGCACAGAGGCTGCTGTGGCCCAGGGCACCAAGACTTGGCTTCTCTTTGTCCCCACCTGTCATCACTGCCTGCAGTTCTCTGCTCTGCCTGGGGCCTGGGGACACTTTCTGTGTCTGTCCCTCAGTGGGACCCATTAAAACTTCCAGAAACTTTGGAGTTGGATTCTGACTTGGAGTTCTGGAGAGGTTTCTTCAGCTCCCTCTCAGGGACTGATGTTCAGGGCCTCAGCACAAAGCCCTGAGAGGGTCATTAAAGTCCTTGTGCTGTGTCTGTGCTGCTGAGCTGGGCTGAGCTCATCATCCAGAGGGAGATCCTGGTAACCAAGAAGAGCTTAAAAACAGATTTCTCATGATGAGCAGCTTTTCTGCCAGCCCAGCAGGGCTGGGGCACTGCCTGCAGCCACCCCAGGCACAGCACACAGGCACAGAGAGCTTCAATCACTCAGGGCTGGGAAGGTGCTGAGAAGGGACTGGGGGAGAATCACTGCCAGCCCTTGGCACAGGAACCTCTGGCTGCAGGACAATGCAGCTGCAGCTCCTGCAGTGATCTCCTCAAGCTGCAACATCCCAATGCCTGCAGACTCTGTGAGTACATTCTCTGATTATCTCTTGTGTAGAGCAGCCAGGGGTGCTCAGGGCTGTGGTGCAGAGCAGGGTCCTGCAGCCCAGGGCGCTGTGCTGGCCCAGGGACTCTGCTGCCTGCCAGGGACAGCTCTCAGCCAGCCCTGGGAGCTGCTGCCAGCACTGGGGCACAAGATCTGGGTGGAAGGAGACAGCTGGTAAGGCATGGAAGTATTCTCCTTATGTGGTGAGGATGTTGCATTGTTCAGGAGAGCTCCCAGCATGAGATTTAACTCCAGAACATTTCCAAATAGATAATACAGGGAGCACAGCAAGACAGGAGCTGCATAAAAGGGGAAATGCTGCTTTTATAATCTACTGCTCTGTGTTGACTGGGTGGGAAATTGCACATAGATATTCATCTCTCAGTGCAGGTTGAGAAAAATAAAACAGTTTTCTCTCAGATCCTAATTAACCAGGCAGTGACAGAAATCAGCACAGGGTCCCTTGCAGGCAGCATCAGTGTTGCTTTTCCAGTCTCCTCAGGGTTGCTCTGACATTGCCATCAGAGCCTGCAGAGCCAGAGCTGCCCCTGGGCAGTGCCTGAGCTGGGAGGGTGTGCAGGGCAGAGCTGAGCCCCCAGGGCTGGGCTGGGCTCTGGCAGCACTGGCGGGGCCCAGCCCTGGGCACAGGGAAGCAGCTGCAGGCAGGGACAGCTGCAGGCAACAGAGCCCTGGGCAGGCAGGGAGGGGGAGCTGCTGCTGAAATGCCCTGGCAGGGGGGTTAGGACAGCTCTGGGCCATCCCCTGCACTGCAGATTTCTTCCCCAGCACAAGCCCCTGATCTCCTGCACGACCAAGAAGAGCCTTTTCTTAAAGGTGATGGGGTCAGAGGCAGGAGTTGCCTCCCTGGCAGATCCCCTTGATGACAGGACACTCCCTGTGCCCATCTGATGTCCCTGCACAGCCTCCAGAGCAGTGTTGGGGAATTTCTCCTTTTCCTCTCCTCTTGCTGCTGCCTTTGTTGGGAGCTCAGGTGGGAGCTCAGGTGGGAGCTCTGGGCAATGAGTCTGCAGGACTCTCTGTTCCTCCTCAGGGGAGCCCTGGGTGCCATCGCCCTCCAGCCCCCAGAGGTGACAGCCCTGGGCAGCTGAGATCAGGGATGATGGACAGACTGCCTGTCCCACCCTGATTGAAGGGATGATCTCTTTGCCTCACAGCATCCACGAGGTGTCCCTCAGACAGAAAGAGAAAATGCCAAGGATTTCTGCCTTAAGAATTCCTCTGCCTATGCTGGGGAATGTAGAAGCAAAAAACAAAAACCTTATCCCCAGAGCTCTTTCCTGCAGTCAGGTGAATTGAGAGTGATTGCTGAAAAGCTGTTTAAATTTGGATTGGATTTAATCAAACATCACTTCCTATTTACCTGTTCCTATTTACCTGTTGTTTTAAGGCAAAACTGAGTCCTCCAGCACATCAGGAGAGCCCCATACTCCTTGGAGATTTCTAAGCAAGCTCTCACCAGAGTCAATGAAATGAGCCAGAAAAAGTTTTGTGTGCTAGAGGTGATTTGGGAAGATTTATATGAGGATTGGTATAAATTAAAATCTGAGAAATCAACAGTAATGTGTCACTGCCTTCTCCTTCCCAGACAGGTGCTGAAACCCAGGGGGAGCTCATTAACAACAGCAGCTCCATCAGCCACTTCCTCCTGCTGGCATTGGCAGACACGCGGCAGCTGCAGCTCCTGCACTTCTGCCTCTTCCTGGGCATCTCCCTGGCTGCCCTCCTGGGCAACGGCCTCATCATCAGCGCCGTAGCCTGCGGCCACCTCCTGCACAGCCCCATGTTCTTCTTCCTGCTCAACCTGGCCCTCACTGACCTGGGCTGCATCTGCACCACTGTCCCCAAAGCCATGCACAATTCCCTCTGGCACACCAGAAACATCTCCTACACAGGATGTGCTGTCCAAGTCTTTTTCTTTCTCTTCTTCATCTCAGCAGAGTTCTATCTCCTGACCATCATGTGCTACGACCGCTACGTGTCCATCTGCAAACCCCTGCACTACAGGACCCTCCTGGGCAGCAGAGCTTGTGCCCACATGGCAGCAGCTGCCTGGGCCAGTGCCTTTCTCAATGCTCTCATACAAACAGCCAATACATTTTCCCTGCCCCTGTGCCATGGCAATGCCCTAGGCCAGTTCTTCTGTGAAATCCCACACATCCTTAAGCTCTCCTGCGCCAACTACAAACTCAGGGAACTTGGCCTCATTACAGTTAGTGCCTGTTTTGCATTTGGTTGTTTTCTGTTCATTGTTTTCTCCTATGTGCAGATCTTCAGGGCTGTGCTGAGGATCCCCTCGGAGCAGGGACGGCACAAAGCCTTTTCCACCTGCCTCCCTCACCTGGCTGTGGTCTCTCTGTTCCTCAGCACTGGATTTTGTGCCTACCTGAAGCCCCCCTCCATCTCCTCCCCATCCCTGGATTTGTCAGTGTCAGTTCTGTACTCGGTGGTGCCTCCAGCCCTGAATCCCTTCATCTACAGCCTGAGGAACCAGGAGCTCAAGGCTGCAGTGTGGACACTGATGACTGGATGCTTTAAAAAACATTAAACTGCTGGCATTATTTCTGCAAATCACTTGTAATAAAAGTCATCTTTGGTAATTCTTTTAGTTTTCATCTTGTATTTTCTTTTTCTTTGTATTACTTTTTAGGTATTGTTCATAAAAAATGTTTGTGTCATTTCTTCATTTGTTTTTCTCCACCTTCCCTGTGCCCACAGACTGTGTCAATGAGGGGCTGAGCCCCTTCTGGATTGAAATTAATTAAAGGATCTCCCAGCCAAGTTTTCTGCAGAGATCCCCCTTTGGTTCCCTTCTCTGCAGCTGCAGCAGCAATGTCTGTGTGCAGAGCTGGGGGCAGATCAGTGCTGGCACAGCAGCTGTGCCCAGCAGCAGCAGCAGCAGCCCTTGGTGTTGCCAGTGCTGCTGCCGTGGCCCTGCCCCGCTGCCCTGCTGGCCCTGGTGTTGCTGTAGGGCCTGAGTGCTCTCGGGGCCGGGCACAGTGCTGGGGGTGGCAGTGCCGGGGCTGCAGCAGGGACAGGCCATGGGCACTGCTGGGGCAGCGCTGACGCCTCAGGCCAGGGCCTGGGGGCTGCAGGCTCCTTGCCCAGGCTCTCTCCAGAACACTTTGCCCAGGCCAATGCTGAGCACAGAAAAGCCCCGGGAGCAGCCCCAGGCTGGCCGTGGGCAGGCTGGGGGCAAATAGCATGGCTGGGGCTCTGCAAGGTGCCTGGGGAGCTGGGATCCTACTGGGATCACAATGGGAGATGCTGGGCCCATGCTGAGCGGACTGAGGTCATACTGGATCATACTGGCAGTGACTGGGAATGCACTGTGGGTGACTGGGAGTTGCTGTGAGCAACTGGAATCAGGCTGGAAGCAACTGAGGACAGCTGGGAGTGACTGGGAACATGCTGGGAGCAACTGGGATACACTGGGAGAGACTGAAACCACAGTGGGGTAAATGGGAATAGGTCTTGCTGGGGTCATACTGGGATCCTACTGGAACCAGACTGGGAATTACTGGAAAAGTGCTGGCCGTGACTGGAACCATGCTGGGGGTGACTGGGAGCAACTGGGCTCAAACTGGGAGCCACTGGGATTACAATGGATGTGAAGAGATCCTGACTGGGGGTTACTGGGAGCTACTGTTGGGAAGAAAATTTGGAGACACTGGGAGCAACTGGGATCAACTGAAAGGGACTGGAACCATGCTGAGGGGACTGAGACCACAACTGGGACAACTGGAATCATACTGGGATTTTACTTGGACCACACTTAGGGCAACTGCCATTATCTGGGATCATGCTGGAGGCAACTGGGAGGAACTGGGGAAAGACTGGGATCATTCTGAGGTAACCAGAACTTTACTGAGGAAACTGGGATACACTGGAAGTGCCTGTAACTATCTGGGACAATGGAACCACCTGGAGGAATTGGGAACAAATGGACCTTTTCTGGCAGCAGCTGGGATAACACCGAGGGTGACTGGACTCTTACTGGGATATACTGGGAGTGGCTGTGAGCAATTGGAATAACTCTGAAAACAACTGGAAGGAACTGGGAAGGACTGGGAGCATGCTGGGAGTGACGGGGATATGCTGGGGGAGACTGGGAGCTATGAGGGTAATACTGGAGCTACTGGGGTCACACTGGAATTGACAGGGAGCAACTGGGATCACACTGGGGGCCACTGGATTCATACTGGGAATGACTGGGAGTGACTGTGATTACGCTAGCATGACTGGAATCATATTGGGAGTGGCTACAGTGATACTGGGACTGTAGTGGGTGTGATTTGACCTTGACTGAGGGTTACTGGGAGCTACCAGGCCCATGCTGGGAGCCAAATGTGCTCCACTGGAGGAACGGGAACAAAAAAGAATGACAGGATGCATGCTGGTGACAACTGGGATGTACTGGCAATAACTGGGATAAAACTGGGGGCAGCTGAACCATGCTGGGGTAACTGGGAGTGCCTGGCAATGACTACTGGAATGTTCAGGGAAACTGGGATATACTGGGAGTGTCTGAGACCATGCAGGTGGTGACTGGGACCACACTGGGAGTCACTGGTAATATGCTGGAGAGAACTGGGACCACACTGGGGGCAACTGGGGACAAGTGTGAGTGCCCGAGGCCCTACTGGGAGAGACTGGCATCATACTGGGAGTGACTGGGACTATACCAGGGGCAACTGGGAGCAAGTGGGAGCAAGTGGGACTGAGCTGAGGGCAAACAGCATCATAATGGGGAATGACTGGCAGTGACTGGGCTCATACTGGGACAGCTGAGGAAACTGGAACCACATGGGGAGGACCACTGGGCTCATACTGGGAGCAGCCACTTCTGGCACCGGAACCCCGAGCCCCTTTCCCGGCCATCCCACCCCTTCAGCCCCAGCAGCCCCGCCAGGGTCCCAGCAATCCTAGGGAGATTGGCAATCCCAGCCACAAATTTTATTTTAACCCTTTACTTTTGTGTCTCTTTTTGTCTTTTTATTAAACCTTTTAAATTTTACCAGAAACGTGAACCTTGTTTTTCACACTTCAAACATCCCCCCAAAAAGACCCCCAAACCCAGGCACCCCCTGGGATATTTGGGGCGAGCTCCCTCTCCCTTGGCACCTGTGGGATGGGGGTGATGGTCCCAGGGGGCTGTGACTTCAGGGAGTGCTTGAGCCGCCCGGTTCTTCCTCTCCTCTTCTCCTCCTGCTTCCTGCTGCTGCTCCTCCTCTTCCTCCCTCCCTCCTCCTCCTTCCCCATTCCCCTGACATCTCACAGCTCATGGGAGGAGCGGGGATGGATCTGGGACAGGTCAGAATGCGGGGGATGGGGTTGTGCCCTTGAAATGGCGTCACTGGAAGTGACTGGTTTGTACTGGGATCATACAGTGACTGGGACTGCACTGGGTTTGTACTGACATCATACTGGGATCATACTGGGAACAGCTGGGCCCACTCCAGGGAAGACTGCAATCACACTGAGGGAGACTGGGATCATACTGGATTCACACTGGGAGTCAGAAGTCTGTGTGAGGAAATTGAGGCCATGTTGGAGGAAATTGGGATATACTGGGAGTGACTGGGATCACACTGAGGGTGACCAGGAGCACCTGGGAGAAACTGGGATCATGCCAGGAACTACTGGGAGCAACTGGGGTCATGCCAGGAGCAATTGGGAGGAACTGGGAGTGACTGGGTGCATGCTGGGGGTGACTGGAAGCAACTGGGCTTATACTGGGATGAATTGGGGTCATGCTGGAGGTGACTGGGATCATACTGGCAGTGAGGGTGACTACACTGAGGCTGACTGGGAGTGGTTGTGAGCAAATGGGATCATGCTGCAAGGAACTGGGGTACACTGGGAGAGACTGGGAGTGACTGGAACAAAAGTGAGGGTGAAAGGGAGCAACTGGAACCATGTGGGATGCAACTGGTTCATACTGGCAGTGACTGGGACCACACTGGGCTCATCTTTGGATCCTATTGGGAGAGACTGGACTAATACTGGGAGTACCTGAGAGTGACTGGGAACATACCCTGCACATCATCCCCCATACTGGGGATGACTGGGAGCAACTGGGAGCATGCTGTGAGCAAATAGCATCATACTGGGACTGAGGGGGTTGATCTAGCTGGAGGCAACTGGGACCATACTGGGAGTGATTGGAAGGAACTAGTGAATCATGATTTTAAAGAGTTAAGATTTTGGCTAAGGGTTAGAAGCAATTCATATTGATCAGAATGTAAGTTAGTTAAAAAAAACTGGGAGGTTCATAATTATCAGTTTCTTAAGGTCAAGCTAATTGATGTATTGTTTGCCATTATGAGCTCATTTTAGTTTTGTTTTTAGAAGGAAATGGAGGAAGTGAACTGTATAAGAACAGATTGAAACCAGTAAGAACAATGACCAGCACCTGAACTTTATATTAATCAATCACAAAGCAGGGGACCTTGAGTAGTGCCAGAGGGTCACAGAGACCTGAGGAAGACTCCTGACTGCATCCTTTAAGACCACTGACCCAATTCGAGACCATCAACCTAATTCAAGAGAAGAATTGCACACACATGAAGGACTAATAGCCTCATTTTAATATAGAGAGGGGCTGGGAGGTGCTGGGGTTATGCACATGTAATGTATGTAAGATCATGGGAAATAAACAGAGGGCAAAGAACCTTGTACAGGGCGTCACGCCCTTTGGAGACGACTCCCGTGCTGCCCGCCAGTGTTAATAAACCTTCCACTTTCTAACTTTAACTTGTTAGAGTGTCTCTGTCTATGATCTTCAGTTTTAACGACTCAGCACAGTGCCAAACTCTCGATGCACCAAAGGCTGCAGGAAAATTCCCACAAATAAAAGCTATTCCATTCACTCCTTCTTGACTTTCTAAATTCTCCACAGCTGTTTCTCCCCTTTCAAAGCCACTAATCCTCCTGCAGGCGTCTGACACAAACCTTCTAAATATATTATTTTCTCATTTTTCCTATCTATCCACCAGTTTACTGAATTCACAAACTCCCACAAGTCAAGCCTAGACCACGGACACAGAGGAGCTCCCTCTGTCCATCTGCCAGATTGAATTCTCACACAGAAACTACCTTTATTCTGGCAATCTACAAGCACAGCCTCCGTAGCTAAAATCACAACAAAGCCCTTATGAAAGGCTTCTACTCTTCCTTGCCAAACTGGTCCTGACCTTTCTCTGTCCCCAGTCTACTTCAAAAGCATTCATGTCTAAGCTCTCAGAGACTAATCAACTCTTTCAAACAAACCACTTTTACTACTTCTCTCAGCATGTGCTGCAATTACAACTTTTGACACAAGATGACAGTGTTGCCTCAAAAATACACCACAGCTCCAACCATAACTCACGTCGCTTACACACGAACAAAACGTCTCTTCCATGCAAACTAGCATCCCAATCTTATTATTCCCGCGTGAAACACTTACAAACACACTATACTAAAGCACTCAACCTCTGTATCTCAAATTCCGCAGGCAAAACAACCTGAACCCCAGGCCTGAACAACTCTGGGAGTCCGAACCCTTTTAACATGAACACCGGGTGTTACAGTAAATACCGTCCCCCGGAACCGAAGTACGCACACACCACAGTCACAGCAGGGAGGGGCTTTTTATTAAGGGTTTTACACAACATGCAGCGCTATCAAACGCTTTAATCTTGTGCCCCACTGGCTTCGTTTTTCACTGGCCATCTCAGTGTCCCAAAAAACGGAACCGCGGGTCCAAACTCCCACTCACTTCGTGCTAATAGCACATCTCAACAAACTCTCACAATCGTTCTCACAGTCAGGACACATTCACACGGCATAACAACCATAGACCAGGATTTGCCCTTACAACTGCTAGCCTCAAATTGCCAGCAAACTGAGCCCTCTACGGTGCAACAAATGGCAAAATCCCCTTCTGCCAGCAACCACAGCCTGAGCCCCCCGGCTCGGTACAACAGCTCAGCAGCTCTCTGTGCTGGCAACCAAATACAACTGAGCAGACACCAACTGCAATTTCAGCTTGCAAGCACACTGCAGTGGCACAAGTTGTGCATGGGGCATCTTCCATGATTTACCAAGAGCCTCTCCAGACAACACATATGCCTTACAGGTCACTGTTAAAACTGTTTCAATTTTTAAACATACCATTTTGTCCGGAGCTTTTAGTAGTCAGGAGTCCTTGTCTGCTGCTGAATGAACAGTCTGGGTGTGGAGCCCACTCTTCCAGGAATATCCCAGGGAGTGCCCCAAGTGGGTCCTTCACCCGAGCTGGTCTACAGCCAAGCAGAGTCTCCTCCTGGCTGGCTTGCCTGAATGAATCGTTAAAAACTGCTAAGATCATGGACAAAGACCCTCTAACTAAAGTTAGAAAGTGGTATGTTTATTCACCAGCAGGCAGCACAGGAGTTGTCTCCAAAAGGTGTGACCACCCTGTACAAGGTTCTTTGCCCTCTATTTATTTCCCAAGATCTTACATACAATACATGTGCATAACCCCAGCACCTCCCATCCCCGCTCTGTATTAAAATGAGGCTATTAGTCCTTCACGTGTGTGCAGTTCTTCTTTTGAATTGGGTAGGCTGTCTCAAAGGATGAAGTCAGGAGAGTCTTCATCAGGTCTCTGTGACCCTCTGGCCCGATCCAAGGTCCCCTGCTTTGTGATTGATTGATATAAAATCCAGATGCTGGTCATTGTTCTTAATGGTTTCAATCTGTTCTTATAATGTTTCACTTACTCCCCTTCCTTCTATAAACAAGTTCATAATGGCAAACAATACAACAATTAGCTCTAGTTTAGGCATCTAATAATCATTAACCTATCATTTGCTAATCTAACTTACACCCTGATCCATATAAATTACTTCTAAAATTTTAATTCTTTAAAATCATGATTCAGTGCCCCCCAAATGTTGGGGTGCCATCTGAATGTTGGGATGTCCCCACACAGCCCTCCAGCCACTGAGGCTCATCTGTGTCCACATCAACCGGGAGGATGCGACGGTGGTCGTCATCTTCTTCCGGCCTGTCAGGGTGAGTGGGGACACCTGGGAAACCCCAAAATCTTCTGGGTACCCCCAAAATCATCTGGGTACCCCCAGAAAGTAACCTGGGTACCCCTCAAAATCTCTTGGATCCCCCTCAAAATCACCTGGGAACCCCCCAAAAAAGTCACCTGGATACACCCAAAAATCACCTGAGTACCCTCAAAATCACCTGAATGCATCTGGGTACACCCCCAAATCACATGAGAACCCCCCCAAATCTTCTAGATCCTCCCAAAATCACCTGGGAATCCCCAAATCACTAGGCTATCCTCAAAAAGTCACCTGGATGCACTAGGATATCTCCCCAGATCACCTTGGTATCCCCAAAAAAACACCTGGTTCCCTTCAAAATCGCCTTGATACACCTGGGTACCCACCACAATCAAATGGATCCTCCCAAAAATTCCTGGATACCTCCAAAAATTCCCTGAGTACGCCAAAAATCACCTGGGTACCCCCCAAAAGAACCTGGATACTCCTGAATACACCTCAAGTTCACCTAGGTCCCCCCCCAAGTTACCTGGATACACCTGGGTACTCCCACAAATCACCTGGGTCCCCCACAAAAATCACCTGGATACCCCACAAAAGTCACCTGGTTATATTTGGGAATCCCAAAAAGCACCTGGGTACCCCAAAAATCGCCTGGGTACCCTCAAAATTCTCCTGGGAACCCCAAAAATCACCTGAGTACCTCCCCAAAGTCCCCTGGATTCCCTTCCAAAATTACCTGGGTACCCCCAAAACCACCTGGGTCCTCCCAAAAAATCACATGGGAACACCTAGGTACCCCCAGAAATCACGTGGATCTCCCCCAAAATTACCTAGGTACACCTGGGTACTCCCAAAAATTCTTGGGCCCCTGCCCAAACTGGTGCTCGTGAATCCCCACTGCTTTGACTGGGTAGACGCGGTGTCCCATTTATCCCATTGACTTGAATGGGTAGACCTGGGTAGAATGGGTAGAATGGTAGAATGGTGTCCTGTTTACCCCCATTTATCTCCAGTAAGCTTTCCCAGTGCTCCCAGTAATTCCCTGGAGCTCCCAGTAACCCCAGTGCCCCCCTTTGGCCACTCCCAGTGCTCCCACTAACCCCAGTGTCCCCTCTTAGCCACTCCCAGTAACCCCTCCCAGTGCTCCCAGCTTGCTCAGTTTCCCACATTCCTCCCTCCCAGTGCTTCCAATTCCCCCCCCCAGTGCTCCCAGTTTGCCCAGTTTCCCCCATTCCCCCCTCCCAGTGATTCCAACTGCCCCCCCACCAGTGCTTTCGGTTCCTCCCCCACAGCTTCCCCCTTGCCCTTCCCAGTACTCCCAGTCTAACCAGTGTAAGGAATAAAGAGCTTGACTCGGCCAATATATCAAGCAGCAATCAATTTATTAATTCTTTAATACAAAATGGTAAAGTGTGAGCAAAGCAGTGCTGGGTACAGCGGGGGTCTCCCCTCCAACTGCACACAGACTGCTGATTCCTGCTGGTATTTATTGAGAATCTTCATAAGCATTTCTCAGCAGGTTGTTTTTTTTTTCTAGTTTCCTCCTAGTTTCTATTTGTGAAATCCAATTTCTATACCCCATTGTGACCAAGTGAAGTGATGTCCAGCTTCCCTTCTTCAGAAACAAACACCAGTGATGATGAGGTTCAGCTTTCCTTCTCAGGACCATAAATCAGTGGTGGTGATGTCCAGCTTCCAGATGGTGGTCTATCTCCTTTTCCAGGATTGTCCAGCCTTCCTTCTCATGATCATCAATTTTTAGCCTGTGATAAGCTCACTTCCTTCTTCTATTCAGGTGATTACAATTCCTTATATATATATATATATATTCTAAAGCTGTAGTTCAAACCCTTTTATTACAAAGCAGGTTGAAGCTTATAAATTTTTTATTTTCAAAGCAAATAATAATACTAATAATAATACTTGTGCATTCTTCTATCCTACACGTTAAAAGCCTATAAAGTTCATACTAACTGAAAAAGCTTAAAACTTATATTGTGAAAACTTTTAGGCTCACATTGTTCACTTATAAGCAAGCAAAATATTAGTCCAAAAGCCTCTTTCCATGCTTTTTCCATTTGTTCATTTATAATTGTCCTATGGCCTTTTTCCACACATTTCACAACCTCAGCTACAAAGGCTGTCTTTTTCTACCTGACATGAGACACAATCGCACATTTCACACCAGTAAGCCTTACCAATCCAGCCCTGTTAATGGATAGACCTGGTGTCCGTACATCCCCGTTGACTTTAATTGGGTAGACCTGGTGTCCTTTTCCATTCATTGATTTCAGTGGGTAGACCAGATGTCATTTCTCTTCCATTCGATTAAATGTGTAGCTCTGATGTCAAAAAAAATCCCCATTCATTTCAATGGCTAGACCTGATGTCCCAAACATTTTGGGGTTAAAACCACCAAATTCAGGGTTGACAATTCCTAATTTTTGGTGGGAAAATGCCCCAAATTTTGTTCATTTTCCCCTAAAGGTGAACCCAGAGTGCCGGGAGCTGAGGGCAACGCTGGACAGCTCTGCCCTGGCCAGGCCCTGGCACTCAAGGGAGGGGCACCCACGCCCCAGCCACACCTGGGTATCCTCAGCCCTGAAGGCAGGAGGGCAGGGCCAGGGTGGGTGTGGCTTAAAGGAGAGTGGGCATGGCCACCACACAGCTGGCACAGCTTGACAGGTGACATCAGCTCTGCCACCTCCCTGCCCCACCCAGCAACCGCCCTGCAAACCTGGAAGTCACCTGGGAGCCTGACTCCGTCCCTCGCCAGGTGACGCTGCAAGCAGATGAGGCCACAGCCATTCTGACCCTGCCCAATTCTAACCATGCCCTTTCCTCACCTGGCAAAGCCCTTTTCTCACCTGGCAAAGCTCTTTTCTCTCCCAGGTGAGGCCGAGGCTTGGTGGCAGGAGCCAATTGTGGAGTGGCAGCTTTTCTGCTGCACCACACCCCTTTTCACTAGCCATACCCTCTTGCTTAAGCCATGCTGACATTGAGCTGCCCATCATCATATGTGGGCTAAGCCATGCCCCCTTTTAGAAAGCCACACCCCATTGGGTAAAGCCACACCCACTCAAACCTTCCCTTTATTCCTATGGGATCAAGCCCCATCCCATTGGGTTAGGCCACGCCCCCATATCTAAAGCCACACCTCTTTCATTAGGCCACACCCACCCATATCTGCCATTTATCCCTATGTTTAGCCACGCCCACCAATGCCTTATGTTTTGAAGCCCCGCCCCTTTCTGCCCAAGACACGCCCCTATCTCAGCAGTTGGCCCCGCCCCAAGGCAGAGCTGGGCGCAGCTGAGGCTCAGATGTCTTAAAATTGGCGTTTGGAATGCAGATATGGTGTGGGTTTTTCTTGTTGGTTGTAGTTCTTGATCCTGGTTTATTTGCATTAAAACCCTGCAGCCTGGCTGGCTTAGCTTGAACACCTGCACAGATGGAGAGATGGCCTCCCACCCTCCCCTCTGTGTAGCTGAGATGGGCAAAAGGAGAGAACAATTTCTCTTTCTGCTGTGAAATCCAGCAGGAAGCTGACAGGGTTACCCCAGAGTTGCAGAGAAGGCTCTGTGGGATGAGCACATGGCGTTCTTGAAGCTGTGTGCTCACCCCGAGGCCTGCACAGAGGGGTTGGTCTGGGTGCCTCAGCCTGTTTGGCGCTGCCTCTTGCACCATTCTGGCCGTGCTGGCACAGCACTCACTGCTTGCCCAGCGTCCCTGTCACCTGCACTGTCCCTGTTCCTGATCTCTACATGCTGGCAGGAGCAGTGCCCATGCAATGGGACAGAGTGAGACTTGGAAAGAATCCTCTGCAGTTGCCATGAGTTTGAACAGATGTACAACCTCTGCCGTGCCTGGCAAGTGTTTCCTGGCAGCCCGCAGTGCAGCCTCCAATCCCTGGGAGTTCACAGGGTGCCTCTGCACTCCAGCACCCATTAATGCATGCAGGGAGTGAAGTGCTTTTCCTGGCATTTGTGCCTGAAATTGGATGGGTTTGAGATTGAATGTTCAGCTTAGGCAAGTTTTGTCCTCATCATGGAAGGCAGTTATCTGCACTAAGGAAACCTTCTTAGTGCTACACTCTCCATTCCCTGCTTTCCAGCCACAATGTCCACAGCCTCTTTCTGCAACATCCTCCCCTAAATTTCCTTCTGCTGCCCTGACTGCAGGAAGGGCTTCAAGCACAACTCCACCCTCGTCAGGCATCAGCGCATCCACACTGGGGAGAGGCCCCACGAGTGTCCCCAGTGTGGGAAGAGCTTTTTCAGGAGCTCTCACTTGCCCAACACCAACAGAGGCACCAGTAAGGGAAGCCCCGACTGTGGGAAGAGCTTCGTGCTCTGTTCCAGCTCCATCCCCCATTGGAGGACCGACATTGGGCAGAGCCCTGGTGAGCCACATTCCTGGTGATTCAGTTTTGGACACTACCTGGCTGGTGGTCTCCACGTCTTCCTGGACCCCTGTAGACACCTGGATGAATGCTGGGACAGGAACATCCATCAGGACTTTGATCAACACTGGAAATTCATTGGGAAGAGCTGATTTGTTGACATTACAGCCCAAAAAATCTCATCTGCTCTGTCCAGTTGTTTCTTCATGTGGCATCAAGCAATGCTGGGTGATCTTGGAAATCTTTTCCCACCAAAATAATGTCCATGTTTATCCCATCAAAACACCCACAGCTGGGGTAAAAATAAAGAAATGAAGCACAGAGATCTAAAGCTGAATCATTTTACATGGATTTGAGTGTCAAATTGGGGTTCAGGGGAATACTCAGGGGGGTTTAGGTGTTCTGGGACCACTCAAGCCAAGGGACATGACTGTGATCTCGTAGTTGTTGCAGCAGAATGTGTCCACCTGAGCCTGTGTGTTCTCCAAGAATTCCAGTTGTCTGTTCCAGTCCCTGGCCTGGGTCTCCCCATCCAGGGTGTCTCTAACAAAGTTCCCAAACCACTGCTGAAGTGCCCGAGCTGCTCCTGGCTGTGGATGTTCCTGTTCACCAAACTCTCCTAGTGAGTGCAGTGGGGGGCTGGGAGGGGTTTTAGGGACTCCTGGAGGGACTGAGAGAAGCTTTTGTGGCTCTTGGAGGCATTTGTGGTGCTGGGAGGGGGTTTGGGGACCTTCTGGGGGGGCTTGTGAGATAGTTTTAGGATCCTGGCAGGGCTGTGTGGCTTGAAGGGAATTTGGGTGGGTCTTGGGGAAGATGGGAAGGGGTTTTTGTAGGGTTTGGGGCCATTTATGTTGCAGGGAGTGGCTGGAACTGACCTTAGCAAGAACTTTGGGTTTGGCTTGAGGGTTCTGGGAGTGGCTGTGGGGTTGAGAGGGGGTTTTGAGGCAGTTGGACTCCCCCAGACACCCAAAGCTTCCACCAGACCCTACCCCAAGATGCTGCTGGGTTTGGGGTCCATGTTGGGGTTCATCTCCTGGCGATGCAGGAGAAGGTTAGAGATGGTCCCAGGGCTGTGCGTGTCCCCCCCAGACCGTGTGTGGCCCCCCATGCCAGTGTCACCCCCTTTTCCCTCCCCACAGGGCTCCTGGCCCAGCTCCTGCTGCTCCCAGGAGGGAATTTGGGGAGGGGGCAGAGGGGGTGCACAGCCCCCGCCGGGGGATGACCCCGCCCCAGCCCCTTTGTTCAGCACCAAGCTGGGCTTGGGGCTGCAGCAGGAAAGGCCCAGTGGGAAGCAGATCCTGCAGGTGGGATGGGGCTTGGGCTCAGGGCAAGGTCCTGCCCTGCACACCTGGCTCAGGTGTGACCCTGCCCGGGAAGGGAACGGGACATTCCCATCCCCACGGATCAGGGCTGGCAGCAGCACTTGGAGCACAGACATGGAAATATGGGAGCAACTGGGACCACATGAGGGCTACTGGGAGTGACTGGGAATGACTGGTGTGTGCTGGAGGTAACTGGGATATACTGGAAATGAGGGAGATCATGCTGGGGGCAAATGGAACCATACTGGGGTACTCTGGGGTGACTGGGTATGAGCATGCTGGGGGCAACTGGGATAAACAGGGAGTGTCTGGAACGATACTGCAGAGGACAACACTGGGAATACTGGGACCATGTTGGGGGCAACTGGGAGCAACTGGGTGTCAATATGTGACATGACTGCTAATTTGATGGCATATGGGTAGAGCAGTGGATGATATCTACCTCAGTTTTACCAAAGCCTTGGAGACTGTCTCCTACAACATCCTTAAATACAAACTGTCAAAGTGCCCGGGAGGAAGACTGAAAAATGGTGGGTGGTTGGGCCCACAGGATTGTCATCAGTGGCACAAAGTAGAGCTGGAGGTAAGTCCATGTGCTCTGACCCCCAGGGGCTGATAGGGGGGCAGATACTCTTTAAAGTCTTCATGAATGGCTGGGCTGGAGGAGCAGTTTACCCTCAGCAAGTTTGCAGACAACACAAAAGTGGCAGGAGCAGCTGATACACCAACTGCTTGTGCCATTCATAGGGACCTTGGCAGGCTGAAGAATTGGCCTGAGGGAAATTGGATGAAGTTCAACAAAGGGAAATGAGAAGTCTTGTGCCTGGGGAGAAATAAGCCCATCCCACCAACAGCTGCTGGAGGCCGACTGCCTGGGAAGCAGCTTTTCTGTTACTTGCCTTGGTGCTTTGGGGCTGTGCTGCAAGCAAAGGCAGGATGCGTGCAGGCAGAGCAAGCAAGGGTTTGCCCCTGGCCCTGCCCTGCTGTGCCCAGCCAGCCCCGGGAGCTACCGTGCCCACGCTGTGCCTGCGGCCCCGGCTCCGCGGCGCTCGTCCCCGCAGAGTCCGGACCGCACCGGGGCCCTGCAGGGTGCGCGCGGGGCCGAGCGCAGCGCCCCCCTCAGGCTGCGCACCGCCGGCGCAGCCGCGGCCATTGCGCTCTGGGCGTTGTGGCACAGGTGGCGATCAACGCCATGGCGGAGGTGCTGCTGCCAGCCGGGCTCAGCGCCCGCACCTTCCCCGCCAAGCTGGGGCGCCTGGTGAACAGCCCCCGCGTCCGCTCCGTGTGCTGGGACAGCCAGGCCCAGGGGCTGCTCATAGATTGCTCCCTCTTCGAGCGGGAGCTGCTCAGCCCGGGCGGTGCTCAGGGCCCTGCCCCGCACACCTTCAGGGCCACGCAATTCCACAGCTTTGTGCGACAGCTCAATCGCTACGGCTTCCGCAAGGTGCCGGGCCAGGCTGGCGCAGCTGCGCCGGGCGATTCCGGGGCCCTGGTTTCGCCACGACAGCCCCTAGCTCCTGCTCCGCATCAGGCGCCGGAGCATGGCCAGCAGGCAGCAGGTGGAGGCGGGGCGGGAGGGGCGCAGGCGCCCGCCCAGCGGCTTCCTCCTGCTGCACAGGGAGCGGCAGCTGCCAGACAGGCGGGAGCTGCGCTGGCCCCGGCCCGGCCACTTCCAGCAGCCGCCCAGGGAGTGGCCGCCGCTGTCCCAGCGCTCGCCCTGCAGCTTCCACCTACTGCACAGGGCCTGGCCAGGGCCAGCCCGGCGGGAGGAGCCGAGCCGCTTCCAGGAGCTCTACGGGGAGCGGCCGCTGCCCGCCCAGCGGGAGGTGCCCCGGATCCCGCCCTGCCACTTCCTCGGCTTCCACGGAGAGTGGCTGTGGCTGCTCGGACGGGAGGGGCCCCCAAGCCGCTTGCAGGAGCTCTATGGGGAGCAGCTGCCTCCGCTCGACTGGGAGATGCTCAGGATGCAGCCCTGCAGGTTCCAGCAGCTCCACAGGGAGCAGCGGCCCCCAGCCTCCAACCCACCAGGTAGGAAAAGAGTTCTAGCCTTGCTTTTCCAAAAGGTCATGAAAAGTGACCCTTTGAAGTATTTTTTCCACAGTGCTCTGTCTTTCTGAGACAGAAATTGTCAAGCCTTGTAAGAAGGGGCACTAGAAAGTCAAAAGATTCTCTGCCTGGTTTTCCTGTGTGCTCCTGTGATGTTTGATCCAAGGCAGCAATAGAGCTCTGTGTCCCAAAGCCACATTCTGGAGCCTGACTCACGTGTTTGGATTCTTGCAGCTGCCCCGGGCACTTCAGCCCCTCATGCTCCAGCTGGCAGTGCTGGCTGTGCAGCATCAACGGCCTCCAGCTCAGCACAGAATGCACCTGTGGGAGAGGAATCACCCCGGCTGGATCTCAGCCTTAAAGTTGAGAAAATGATCCGAGAGATCAGGAACTCTCTGCCTGAAAGGTCTCCCTCTGCTCAGGTAACCCCATTAGATGGGAATGATAGAGGCTGGACTGAGAGCTTTTGAATGTTGTTACATGGCTGAGAGGCAAAGGTTTCCGGAATTTAATTATTTTCATTCTTATTTAGTTATCTAATTATTCTTTGTCAAGCAAGATTTCCAAAAGAAGAGGGAATGAAAAAGTCTTCCCCCACAGTGAAGATGAGAGGTGTGAGCCTGTGCTGGCCACCTTTGGCTGTTCCTTTTCCTTGGGAAGAATGCCTCGTGCAGGGGCATTTGTGGTGATGCTTTGTAGGTTCTAACAGGCTTTGTTGGGTGGGAAAGAAGAGAAGAGTGTTTGGAGAATTGGCACTGAAGGCAAAGTGTCCCATGCAGGGAGGGGCATGCGAGAGGTGTCTCTGTTGCAGCAGCAGATGTGGGCTCTGCCTCTTTTGGGTTGGAAGGCCAAGGCAAAGCCAGGGCTGGGCTGCAGCTGCTGCTGCTGCTGCTGTGTGAGCCCTGCCGTGCGTGTGGGCGCTGCCAGAGCCGTGTGTGGGGATGGGCTGGAGCTGCAGCTTCTTTGTCCTTTTGTTTGACAGATTCAGTCTTTGGATTAGGAATCTCATTTCTCTTAACTCTGGCCTCTTCCCAGACTTGCCTGGAGAGTGAGTGCTGGCACAGCCCTTTTTGCAGATTATTAGACGTGTTGGCCAAAGAATGTCTCCCTTTCTTTTGCTGTGCAGACCCATTGCCTACAGTACATTTGTGATTGAGGAAGGGCAGACTCAAGGTGGGGAGTGGGATTTTCTGCATTTAGCAATCTCTTCTTCTCAAGTGGAATGTCTTTTGTAAACTCACACACAGTAGTTTGCAAAAGCATTTCATTTCATAATGAAAGGAAACCTTGCAGGCTCTGAACCATCTTTAGAATCTTTAGGATTCTGATGGATGGGCTATTGCAGAAGAGATGAATATTCTGCAGTTGGTCATAGTGAGAATAACTTTCTGTTCAAAGGTAACTTGCAGGTGCTTATTCTTGGGCATTTCCTTCCTCAGTGGAATGGAAACACTGCTTGGTTGTCTGACTTTTCATGTCTTTTGGGTTGGTTTTCTTTTCTACCCTCCAAATTAACAGATTTTTGGCACTGGAATATTTGATGCTGGAAATACCCTGGGTCCATCAATGTTTGCCTGGGTCCTACAAATGGGGCAGCAGCAGAGGGCTCCAGAAAGCACCACCTTGTGATGGAGTGTCTGAGCATTTGGGTGGGGCTGGTGAGACTCCCAGGCAGAAATGTGAGCTTTGTGTGTGGGTTTGCAGCACACAGCCCTGGGCAGTGCTGGGAGCGAGCTCTGCCCTTGCTGACAGCCACGTTGGCAACAAGGAGAGCCCCTGGCTTTCTGCTGGCTGATTTCTTACAGCTCGTGGCATAAGCCAGGGTCAGAGCGTGAGGGCACGTCCCCTCGCTTGGTGTCTTCTGGTTTTCTGCATTCCTGTTTTGCCTCAAAGGTCATTTTGTGAGAGCTTCAGTTTTACCTTGATCACCCAAATCCTGAGTTTAAAACGCCTGTCATGTGAACCCTGTGGGCAGTGTTCCCTTTGTGTTACACAGCCTTTGGGCATTGAGAAGAACAATTACTGTATCCCTGATGTGATTCCAAGAAAATGCTGAGTGATCTTTGGGTTCTTTCTCTCTGTTTTTCTTTCAAAGGAAATATTAATGTTGCCCCTTCAGGAGAGGACACCATGAACAGGGCTGCAGCAGAGGAAGCTCCATCTGGCACCGAGAGCTGCGGGAACAGTTCCCCAGAGCCCGAGGAGCCTGGTAAGGAGAGAGCCCCCATTGGTTTAGAGAGGTGTGAGATGGCTGCTCTGAGCCTGCCTGTGACAGGAGGGGAGATCAGAAGAGTTGGGTTCTTGTCTGCAGGGCTGGTGCTTCCTGCTGCCTTTAGTTCCAATCCTGCACTGGCACAGGCTCCCTGAGCCCTGCCCTCCACGCTTCTCCAGAGGCTCTGACACTGAGTCCTCTGCTGTGGCAAGAGAGCAGGGACTAAACCTGACCTGGTGGGAGTTGTGTCACCAACCTGTGTGTCCCAATTTGGTTCATAACTCAGCTCACAGCACCCTTGAGCTTCAGCCATTTCAGCGAGGGCTGAGATCTCTCTGTCAGCACAGAGAAAGAACAAGGCTGGGCTTCTTTGGGGGAGCTGGGGCTGTCTGTGTTTCAAGCTTTCATGGCTGCCATTGGCACTGCGAGTGCTGAGACTTTATTGAGGGACTTGAATACTTTACACATTTTGGGAACTTGGAAGGATCCCTGTTCTCTAAAGAGTAGGCTTCAAATTCCCAAGTGAGAGTCTGCCTTTCAGGCCGTCTTTTACAGTCTGTGATAGAAGGACAATTGCTGCCCAAGGGGAACGTGCACAGGGGCCAATATTGACTCAGTGTTCTCTTTTCTTCCCAGATCCCATGTGATTAATGTCTCCTGGAGGGGTTCCCTGTGTGGCACGAAGAGACAGAGGGAGAGCCTCTGACTACCAGGCAGGTAGAATAACTCTGTCTTTAGTGATATGTTTAGAATTATATAGTCATATTTACCTATCTATATAATTGTTATTTATAAAAATACAGTATATTGAAAGTATATATAGATTAAGATTTAGATTTATGTATTTATAATCATGTATGCATAGTTATATTTATAGATATACATAGGTACATATATCTATGGGGATAGTTACATATATATATATATATATATATATATAGTTATTTTTATAAATGTGCATACTAACATAACTGCATGGGTCTTTAGGTTCATAGATTAGTATCTGCATAGGTACAGACTAGTTTTTAACCTCTTTCCCTCTCTCCCTTTGTCTTTTTACCCCTGTGTCCCCTCTGTCCCTGTTCCTGTGCTGGGTCCGAGCTGGCGGCCGGGCCGGGCGGGGCAGCAGTTCCAGCCCCGGGGGTCCCTGGAGCGGTGGCAGCTGCCGGTGGCCCCAGGCAGTGTCCTCTGAGGAGCTGCTGAAGGACGGTGAGACAGAGGGGCCTGAGGGGGCTGAGGAGGTGGTGACACTGCAGGGACAGTGACCTTGAGGGGCTGGGGGGACTGAGGGGTGTGGAGCAGCAGAGGGCGATGGTGGCACTGAGGTGACAGGAAAGTGGCACAGGCTGAGGGGGGTGGCAGGTCTAAGGGGATGGGATGGGTCAGAAGGGATTGAGTGGGGTGAGAGGACTGTGAGGGTCTGAAGAAACTGAAGGGGGCCGGGGCTTTGCCCAGGGGATTGTGGGGCTGAGGGCATGGAGGGGGCCAGCAGGGAGCACAGAGGGCTCTGGGACTGCAGCTCTGCCAGGCCTGGGAGACAAATCCAGAGCCTCCACTTTTGCCACAGCTGCCCTGAAGGCCTTGAGGACTGGCAGAGACTGGCAGGAGACAGCAGGGAGAAGCTGAAGGCCACCAGCAAGAGCAGTGGACAGGGAGCTGCTGCTGCCAGCCGAGAGCCCAGTGAGGCCACAGGGCTGCTGAGGAAGGGTGGGGCTGAGGGTGGTGTGGGCTTTGGCCGTGGGCTTTGGCCAACCTTTTTCTTTCTAACCCTCCTGAGGTACTTATATAAGTGGGTTTCTATTTGTATAGGAATATTTCTATGTATTTGTTGTTCTCTCTGTTTCTATCTGATATGTATACAGTCATGTCGGTTTTTCTTTTGATATAGTGTTAGTTATATATGTGTATGTTTCTTCTTAAACATGTGTGGATATGTATATTTGTATAATTGTATCAATTGAGTTGTTGGTAGAGGGCTATTTAGATAGAGCTACTGATATTTTTGTATTCCTAGATGGCCTTTAAGCTTCTAGTAATATGCAATAAATTAAGTTGTTAAACAGCAGGGATCTTTGTGTTTAGTGCGTTGTGGAGTTTGGCAATAAATGATTTTTTTTTAACTGAAATTATTATTTGTATATTTTTACATAGCATTCTTGTAACAATCTAATAAATTCCTTTTTTTAATTTAAATTGAGACTGGAATAGTTCTATATTGTCAGTGTGGGTGTAGAAATTTGTAATAAATGATATTTTTCATGTGAAATCAATTCTTGTGTATTTGTCGATCTGCGGTGCAGCTGCAGCAATCTGCAAGAAATTACAATTGTCAGCTGTGCTGGGTGTTTTGTGATTGGTGCTGCCCAGAGCAATAAGCAGACGGAAATGCTGGAGGGTTTGGGCCATGAAAATCTCCAGCCATGCCCAGCACATGCCACACTTGCACTCAGGCTGGCCCAGGAAAGCGCAGATTTGGGATGGCAGCAGAGCCACACATTGGCTCAGAACTCGCTGCAAAGGCCTGCTGAGAAAACTGCGGGACTGCACGGAGCGTCCAACTCCAACCAGAGCCACCCAGGGAGGACAAATCCACCCCCATGGCACGGGCAGCTCTTTAGCAAGTGCTCCAAGTGTCCCTCTGAAGGTCATCCTGGAGCCCAGAAGCCAACAGGGATCTCTTGGAACCCTGGGCACTGAGAATTCCAGACTTGCTGTGCTGACAGGCACTGACCTCCAAGAAAACACTGCATTTGATCTGAGGCCTTGGAAAAGGCTTCCAAAATGGAATGATAGCCCTGGGATTATGGGTGTGTGGTTTGATTAGAAGTGTGTAATATCACATGGTGGAAAACTTACAGTTTAAGGTTTTAGTATATAGTAATATATATGTAAAGAAAGATGGAGGATTTAGGGTGTAGGCTAAATCCTTTTCAACTTTGTTCTTCATGGGTTTGGGTGATATTTTGTAATTGGGTAAGAAAATCCACATTGTGGACCATGGGTGGTTGGTTTTTGGGTTAAAAGGAAAAATAATTTAGGTGTCATTTCTTAATTGGACAGTTTGTTCTTAAAAGACCTTGGAAAGAGATAGAGACAGAGCCCTTTTCTACTTTGTTAGCAAGAACTCACAGCCTGTGAGACTGTAACATAGATGAGAATTAATAAACATCTGAGTCTGAACATGAAATCTGTCTCTCGAGCATTTAATCCCGGCTCTAACAGAAAAAGAAGACAAAATGCCACAGGGACCCTGAGCCAGCTCTGCTGCCTTTGGCAGCACTTGGGCAAATGAGCTGCAGTAAGGGGGAGGCAACAGTGACTGTGACTGCTGCAGGCTAGGGATGCAGGAAGGGCCATGGACACTTGTGCTGAGATGCTCCAGAATCCAGAAGGATGCCAGAGAACTGGGAAACACCAAGTTCTCACAGCCACTCCAAGGATGGAAGCCCTTGGTGTGAAGTTCCCTGGAGGAACTCCCAGAGGAGTTGCTGCAGGGATCAGCAGGAGCAGAATGCAGCAGGATCTGCTCCTTGTCCTGGCTCTGTGTGCAGGTCACAGGCTATGATGGCCCCTGCTCCCACAGAGCCCTTGCCCACGGAGGCTGCAGGGGAAAAGCAATCCAATGGCAAAGAGAAGCTTTGCACTTGAAGTCCAGTGCCCTTGTGTTTCGGGCTTGAATGGCTCTCATGCCAAAGCACAGCAGGTAAGAAGGGCTTAGGGAGGCTGAGCCTTTAGAGGAAAAAAGAGCTCAGGCACTCACATGCCTGAAACTCCTTCAGCTACAATAAACCTTTTCTAGTATTTATATATCATTATATATAAAATATAGTATAATAAAATATAATGTAATAAACCTGTGATAACCCAGTCTGCTTGCTGTGTACTGATACACTTTGTAGCAGTGAACATTATAGGCAATGCCAGATTCTTATTTAGCATCATGGCACACTGCTGCTTCATTGCAGAACTGCCTCAGTGTGGAGAAAATCAGCCTAATTTATTGTCAGTTTAAGTAGATGCAGTGAGAAACAGTGATACGGATTCAAAGAGATTTTCTAACCTAGTCATCCACAGGGAATTTTGTGCTGCCTTTTCTTCATTGTATGCACAACATTTTTGAGCCGTTCTGTATCCTTCAGGGAGGTATCCACTAGTGACCAAAAAAGAAAAAGGGGATTATTGCACTCATTCTCTTTTAACACATATTTGCACTAAGCTGCAGCTTAAACTAAGAAACTTAGTAACTTAGTACACTTAGATTTTCTTTAGTCATGTACTGTAGAATAAATGGCAGAGGAACAGGCTCTATCCAAGCTGTAAGAACAGCATGTTCTTGGTCTTAACAGGACATTGTGTACAAGAAAGCACCACAATCTGAATGATTCACCTCTTAGGTAAAACCAGAATGGTTCATGGTGTAAAACTAGCAGCTGATGGAAATAACCAATGTCCCTGGGCTGGGGCAGAAGCCTGGGAGTCCAACGCTTGGAAAAAGAGAGCTGGCAAAGGCAGCCCAAGCTGTAGGGAGGCATTGGCTCAAGGCAAGAGGGAGCTTGTGTTGTGTTTTATCTCCTTTTTGCAAGTCAGGATTAAATGCTCGAGACAATGTTTTGTGTTCGGACTCAGATGTTTATTGATTCTTATCTATATCACAGTCCCACAAATAGTGAGTTCTACAACACTTCTAGCTAACAAATCAAAAATGGACCCCTATCTCTTTCTCTACTAGGTATTTTAAGGATGAATTGTCCAATTAAGAAAAGACACCTAAATTATTTTGACTTTTAACCAATAACCAACCACCTTTGGCCTGCCATGAGGATTTTTCTACCCAAGTACAAAATACCACCCAAACCCATGAAGAAGGTGAAAAAGAAGGACCAAGCCTATGCCCTAAAACCTCCACCTTGCTATATATATATATGTTACTATATTCTAAACCCTTAAACTCTAAGTTTTCCTCTGTGTGACACTGTACACTTCTATTCCAACTACACACCCATAATCCCAGTTTTGGAAGCCTTCTCCATGGCCTCAGGTCAAGTGCAGTGTTTTCTTGGGTGCCAGTGCCTGTCAGCACAGCAAGTCTGAAATTCTCAGTGCCCAGGGTTCCAACAACAACTGTCAAGTTTGAGCAGGCCAGCTGAGGAACAAGAGAGGCTGCTGCTTGCTGTAAAAGTCGTTTATGAAGTGGCTAGATCAGTCTCACAAAGCTCCGAGTGTTACAGGCCGTGCCATCGTGCAAAATGCCTTCCTGCATAGAGTCCCATGTACCAAGCAGAAGTAGCAGCAGCAGCCCTGATACAATGCACTCTATTCATAAATCATCCAGTCAGCCACAAACACGATGCTATTGCTGTCTTTTTGACCTATCCTGGTCTAACACAGTTGGGCGACAATGGTCATCATTTCTTACACAAGGCCTACACCCTATCTATTCTGTCTAGCAATGTTAGCAATGCTCTGTTATATTTATGTTATGTCTAGGACTTAGTTAACTTTGTACAAGGTAATGCTGGAATTTAAACTGGATTTTAGGGCTTTTCTATCAAACAATACAGTCTCTTATTTGCTTAAGGCACTTAAGGCGTATTTTTACTCACCTAAAACTAAAACTTACATTCCCACTTCAAGTCTGTGTGACTTGAGGCATCACAGTTTCTCCGAGAGTTTCAAACCAAGCCCTGCATTCTTTTCTGCCTCTAAGCCTGTGTGCATGGGGTCCTGGGAGATTTCTGTCTGGTTTCCAACAGGGCTGGGAAATGACTCCATGGGTCCGTTCTCTGCTCATTCCCAGGTCTCCACACGGTGCAGGTGGTTTCCAGCTGTGACCTCCTGTCCAACAGAGAATCCATGGATCCCACCAGTACAGCTACGACAGGTGGGATTTCATCTCCTTCCAGCTGGGATCTGGGAGCTTTGCAGTGTCCGACGGTGCCACCTGGATCACCCAGAGGTGCTGGGAATCCAAAGGGATCCTGGTGGAGCAGATGAAGCATTACCTGGGACACACCTGTGTGCAAGGGCCCCAAAATACATCAGATATGGTCAGGATGCTCTGGAGCACAAAGGTTGGTGTGGGAGGGGAAGGGGAATTCCTGTGGGAATGTGGGATTCAGAAATGGGGAGACTTGGGAATGCAGGAATTCCCATGGAATTCACATGCCTGGATCTCACTCTCATCCCAGTCAGGTAAGAATTCTATGGATGGATCTCCCCTGCAACCCACTGCCATGGGAATTCCATGGGGAAATGATTTGAATTGATAACCAATCCAATGACAGCAGAGAGATGAGGAGCAATCCCTGCTGGGATTCCATGGGACATAAATCCCAATCCTGTCCCCAGGCTGGCTCTGTTGTGCCCGTGGCAGCTCCAGGGGAGTGCCCTGTCCCTGCCCTGAGCCCAGCATGAGCCTTTCCTTGGGTGTTCTCTGCCCTGCCCGGGGAAGGAGGGCACTGCTGGAGTGGCTTTGGTGGCCCCAGGGGCTGGGCCAGTTCCCCCAGGGGGGCCCAGATCTTTCCCAGTATGGGCCCTGTGGCTCCCAGTCACCCCCAGTATGATCCCAGTCACTTTCAGTTACACTCAGTATGGTCCCAGTATCATCCCGGTTACTCCCAGTATGATCCCACTATGATCCCAGCATTGTACCAGGTGTTCCCGTTCACCCCTAATGTAATTCCAGGCACTCCCAGTATGGTTCCAGTTATCCCCAGTATGATCCCAGTCACTCCTCTTATGGCTCCGGTCCTTCCCAGTATGATTCCAGTATGAACCCAGTCACTCTCAGTATGGTGCCATTTGCCCCCAGCATGGTCCCAATTTCTCCCAGTCACTCAGTATGGTTCCAGTCACTCCCAGTATGATCACAGTCACTCCCAGATACTCCCAGTATTATTCCTGTAACTTTCTTTATGGTTCCTCTGTGATCCCTGTAACTCCTGGTCTCTCCCAGTATATCCCAGTTGCCCCCAGTGTGTTTCCACTCACTCCTAGTATCTCTCAGTAGCTTCCAACATGATTCCCTGCTCATAATCACTCCCAGTCAACTCCAGCATGATTCCAGTCTCTCCCTGTATATCCCAGTTTCCCCAACAAGTTGTCCTCAGCCTGCTCATAGTCACTTCCAGTATGATTCCAGTATAACCCCAGTCACTCTCAATGTGGTACCAGTTGCTCCCAGTATGATCCTAGTTGTCCCCAGCATGGTCCCAGTTCCTCCCAGTGTAATCCCAGTTGCATAGATCCAGTCACTCCCAGTATAATCCCACTCTGCTGCCATCATGACCCCGGTTGCCCCCCGTATAGCCTCAGTTGCTCCCAGTTCGTCCCAATCTGATCCCAGTTACTCTCAGTTGCCCCCAGCATAGACCCAGTCATTCCAAGTATGATCCCAGTAGGAGTCCATGATGATCCCAATCTCCCCCAGCATGGTCCCAGTCAATCCCAGTTGCCCCCAGTGTAGACCCAGTCATTCTCAGTCCCTCTCAGTGTGTTGCAAGTGACCCCCAGCATGGATACAGACACTCCCAGTACATCCCAGTTACCCTCGGCATAGTCATAATCATTCCCAGTCACATCCACTCGGCCCAGTAAAGTTCCACTTTCAACCAGTACAATTCCAGTCATTCTCAGTCAATCCCAGTTGTTCCCACAATGATCCCTGTTCCCCAGTTCTGGTCCTGCTGGGTCCCAGTGTGTTTTGATCGTGCTCCCAGGGGGTGCCAGTCCTGGGCCCGGTGTATCCCGGTGTATCCCGGTGTATCCCGGTGTATCCCGGTGCATCCCGGTGTATCCCAGTGTCTCCCAGTGTATCCCAGGGTATCCTGGTGTATCCCAGTGTATGCCAGCGTATCCCAGTGTATGCTGGTGTCCCAGTCCATCCCAGCCTGTCCCCGTCCATCCCGGTCCATTTCCCGGATCCTGCCCCTTCTGCCCATGGAGCTGCCGCCGGACACTCCCCCAAAATGCTGCCGGGGCTTGGGGGCTCCACGTTGGAACTGGGATTCTTTGATCGCCCATTCTGAAACACCCCAAACCCCCATTCCTGAGTGCTGCGATCCCCCTGAACCCCCATTCCCGGGCATGGGTTCCACCTGCTCCCCTTATCCGGCACCAACAACCCCTGCACCCCTTTACCGGCCATCCTGCCTCTCCTTGCCCCCAGAGCCCCCTTTTGCTTGGCCCATTTACCCCCTGCACCCCTATTCCTGCCTTTCCCAGCACCCAGCCCCTCCTTCCCTAATCACTGAGGATACTCGGGACCCCTATTCCCAGCCATCACAGGTCTTCACACCTTTTAAAGGGATTAGGGACACCGGGGACTATTGGAGCTCCCTTTCCTGACTACAGGGACCCACTTAACCCCACCTATCCCACATCTACCCACCCACACCCTCCCCTTCTCTCAATCCTGGAACACCCAAACCCCCTTCCCTGCTCTCCCAGCTCTCCCCGTTCCCCCTTTCCTTCACCCGTGACCCCCCAGACCCCAAATCTCCGTGTCCCCCCAGTTCTCCTCTCCCTGCGGTCCCTGCCCGTGGCGCTGTCGGAGCCCGGCCCGGGGTTCCCCCAGTTCCTGTCCGTGGGGTCCCTGGATGGGATCCCCTTCCAGCGCCGCCACATCCAGCGGGGCTGGGCGGAGCCGCAGCAGCCGGGGATGGCGGCCGGAGCCGAACCGGGATATTGGGATGGCCGGAGCCGGCACAAGGAGCGGCACCGGCACGGGGCCAGCAGGGAGCTGCAGATGCTGCAGGAACGGCACAGCCAGAGCGGGGCTCAGGGCGGGGAGCCGGGGCTGGGGGATCTGTGGGGCTGCCATGGCACCTGTGGGACTGCAGTGGGGATCTGTGGGGCTGGGCCGGGATCTGGGGCGCTGGGATGTGCATCCATGCGGATCCAAGGGGCTGGGATGAGGCTCTGTGGGTCTCCATCAGACTCTGGGGTTCCGTAGGGCTGGAATGGGGCTCTGTGGGGCTGGGACACAATTCCGTGGGTCTCCGTGGGTCCAATCCCTCCCCAGGTCTCCACACCTACAGGAGGTTTCCGGCTGTGACCTCCTGTCCCACAGGAATGTCTGTGGATCCGATCGGCTCGACTCTGATGGGCAGAAATTCCTCTCCTTCCAGCTGGGATCCAGGGGATTTGTGGTGGCTGACGGCGCTGCCCAGGTCACCAAGAGGCGCTGGGAACAGGATGAGATCGAGGCTGAAGAATGAACAAATCCCCTGGGGCACACCTGCCTGGAATATCTCTGGAAATATGTCAGATATGGGTGGGAGGAACTGGAGCATAGAGGTAGAAAGGGTAGAATTCTCATGGGAATGTGAAATTTGGAAATGTGAGATTTGGGAGAACAAAATTTGGGAACATGGGAATTCCCATGGGACCTCCATGGATGGATCCCACTGCTGTCCCATTCCCATGGGAATTCTGTAGATGGATCTCACTGCCATGCCATTCCCATGGAATTCCATGAGCAGATCTCACCCCTGTCCCATTGCCATGGAACTCCATGGATACATCTCACAGTTACCCATTCCAGAAGCCCCTGATATCCATGTGTCTGGAAAAGTGGAACACGGGACCCTGACGTTGTCCTGCTCACGTACGGATTATACCCCAGCACCATCGGGATCAGCTGGATGAAGGGGGATGAAATCCAGGATCGTTCCCAGCAGCAACAGCACCTTCCACACCTGGGCCAGGATTGAGGCGCTGCTGGAGGAGCGGGAGCAGCACCGGTGCCGGGTGGAGCATCCCGGAATGCCAGAGTCCAGGATCTTCTCCTGGGGTGAGGCTGGGAATGTGGAATGTGGGAATTGGGAATTTGGGAATGTTGAGCTGCAGGATGGGGGTTCCCCTCCCCTCCTCACCATCCTGTGCTTCCCAGAGCCGAAATCCAGTGGGAATCTCACCCTGGTGGTTTCTGTGTCCATCATCGCTGCCATTGTCATCATTCTCCTCATCAGAATCAGCATCTGGAGGCTCCAATCCAGTTCCCCCCAAACCCATCCTGGGGGTCTCCCTGTTCTCCTCTCCCTCCCAAGACTGCTGGGGGTCCCCCCACGACCCACCCACCCCCCTAAACTCCTCCTGGGTCTGCACACGGGGACCATGTCCCCTCCCCCAGGATGACGAGGGGTCCTGGGCTGAGCCCCCCACTCAGCCAAGGGTGTGGAGGGAACTGGGGGTCCTGGTGCTGGAAGTGGCTGCTCCCAGGATGAGCCCACTTGCTCTGTCTGTGTGGTTCCAGTTTCCTCAGCACTCCCAGTATGAGCCCAGTCACTCCCAGAATGATCCTGGTCACTTCCCCTCACTGCCTTGAGAATCCATCTTGCTCCCAGTATGAGCCCAGTCCCTCCCAGTCATTCCCCACTATGATGCAATTTACCCCCAGCACAGTCCCAGCTGTTCCCAGCTGCACCTGCTATTTTCCAGTGTGTTCCCAGTTCACCCAGTTGCCCCCAGTATAGTCCCAGTCATTCCCAGTATGATGCCAGTCTCTCCCAGAAGGGTCCCAGTCACTCACACTTGTGCCCAGTTGCCCCCAGCAGGGTCCCAGTTTCCCCAAGTACATTCCCAGTGGCTCCCAGTCACCACCTGCACGGTCTCAGGCACTCCCAGTATATCCCAGTTGCCCTGAACACTCTCATAGTCATTTCCAGGCACTCCCAGTAACCTCAGCATGGTTCAGTTGCCCCCAGTTTTATCCCAGTCACTGCCAGTACATCCCAGTTGTCACCAGCATGCATCCTGTCCTTCCCAGTTCCTCCCAGGGCAGCCCCAGTAGGCTCTCAGCATGGGTTTGGTAGCTCCCAGTAACCCCCACTCAGGGTGCATTGAAACCCACTGTAATCCCAGAATGATTCCAGTCACTCCAAGTATGATGCCAATGGCCTCCAGTGTGATCCCAGTTGCTCCCTGTCAATTCCAGCATGACCCCAGTAGCCTCCAGTATGATCGTCATGACTCCCAGTCTCTCCCAGTATATGCCAGTCACTCCCAGCATGCTCCCAGTCATTCCCAGTTCCTTGCAGTTGCTTTCAGTGTGATTCCAGTTGCTCACAGCCACTCCCAGTCAATCCCAGTAGGAGTCCAGCCACCCTCAGTGTTATCCCAGCTGCTGCCAGAATAGTTCCAGTTGTTCCCAGTTCCCCCCAGTGTGGCTCCATTGTCACCAGTATAGTTAAAGGCACTTCCAGTGTATCCCAGTTTCCTCAGTACAGGTCTGGTTACCTCAGAATGATCCCAGTATATCCCAGTTACTCCCAGTTGCCTCCAGCATGATGCCAGTTTCTGGCAGTTACCCAAAGTGGGCTCCCAGTTGCTCCCAGTATGATCCCAGTTTCCCCAGTTTTGGTCTCAGTCCCCTCAGCATGGTTCCAGTCCCTTCCAGTTGACCCCAGATGCTCCCAATGTGTCCACATTTTCCTTGCCAACAGTAGCTCCCAGTAACCCCCAGTCAGGATCTGTTCACAACCATTGTAATCCCAGTGGCTCTCAGGATGAGCCCAGTAGGGCCCAGTCACCCCCAGTTTGGTTCCAGTAACCCCCAGTATGACCCCAGTCACTTCCAGACAGTCCCAGTATTATTCAAGTCATGCCCTGAGTGACTGCCTGTCACTCCCAGTTTGAGCCCAGTTGCTCCCAGTAACCTCCAGCATGGTTCCAGTCCCAGCCAGCCCCTTTGCAGTCATTCCCAGTCTCGTTCCAGGAGAATCTGAGTTGCCCCCAAGCCCCTTGCAGAGCCCCAGCCATGCTGTTTGCCCCCAGCCTGCCCACGGCCAGCCTGGGGCTGCTCCTGGGGCTTTTCTGTGCTCAGCATTGGCCTGGGCAAAGTGTTCTGGAGAGAGCCTGGGCAAGGAGCCTGCAGCCCCCAGGCCCTGGCCTGAGGCATCAGCGCTGCCCCAGCAGTGCCCATGGCCTGTCCCTGCTGCAGCCCCGGCACTGCCACCCCCAGCACGGTGCCCGGCCCCGAGAGCACTCAGGCCCTACAGCAACACCAGGGCCAGCAGGGCAGCGGGGCAGGGCCATGGCAGCAGCACTGGCAACACCAAGGGCTGCTGCTGCTGCTGCTGGGCACAGCTGCTGTGCCAGCACTGATCCGCCCGCAGCTCTGCACACAGACATTGCTGCTGCAGCTGCAGAGAAGGGAACCAAAGGGGCATCTCTGCAGAAAACTTGGCTGGGAGATTGTTTAGTTGCTTTAGAGCCACCAAGAGTGCAGCCTCTCATTGACACAGTCTGTGGCCAGAGGGAAGGAGGAAAGAAACAAAATGAGAAATGGCACAAACAATGACATTTCTTTAGGGCAATATTAAAAAAAAAAACCCAAAGTAAATGAACTCTAAAAATGAAACAAACAAGAAGTGTCAAAGATGACTTTTACTAAAAGTGATTTGCAGAAATTGGACAGCAGTTTAATGTTCCTGAACACATCCAGTCATCAGTCCCCACACTGCAGCCTTGAGCTCCTGGTTCCTCAGGCTGTAGATGAGGGGGTTCAGGGCTGGAGGCACCACCGAGTACAGAACTGAAAGGGCCAGATCCAAGGACGAAGAGGAGATGGAGGGGGGCTTCAGGTAGGCAAAAAAGCCAGTGCTGAGGAACAGAGAGACCACAGCCAGGTGAGGGAAGCAGGTGGAAAAGGCTTTGTGCCGTCCCTGCTCCGAGGGGATCCTCAGCACGGCCCTGAAGATCTGCACATAGGAGAAAACAATGAACACAAAACAACCAAATAGCAAACAGATTGAAAACAGAAGAAGCCTCCATTCCCTGAGGTAGGATTGTGAGCAGGAGAGCTTGAGGATGTGTGGGATTTCACAGAAGAACTGGCCAAGGGCATTTCCATGGCACAGAGGCAGGGAAAATGTATTGGCTGTGTGCAGCAGCGAATAGAGAAAGCCACTGGCCCAGGCAGCTGCTGCCAGGTAGGCACAAGCTCTGCTGCCCAGGAGGGTCCCGTAGTGCAGGGGTTTGCAGATGGACACGTCGCGGTCGTAGCACATGATGGTCAGCAGGGAAAACTCTGCTGACATGAAGAACAGAAAGAAAAAGATCTGAGCAGCACATCCTGCATAGGAGATGGTGGTGGTGTCCCAGAGGGAATTGTGCATGGCTTTGGGGACAGTGGTGCAGATGGAGCCCAGGTCGGTGAGGGCCAGGTTGAGCAGGAAGAAGAACATGGGGCTGTGCAGGAGGTGGCTGCAGGCTACGGCGCTGATGATGAGGCCGTTGCCCAGGAGGGCAGCCAGGGAGATGCCCAGGAAGAGGCAGAAGTGCAGGAGCTGCAGCTGCCGCGTGTCTGCCAATGGCAGCAGGAGGAAGTGGCTGATGGAGCTGCTGTTGGACATTTGCTGTGGCTGGAGATGAGGATCTGTAAATAAAGTAATCATGGAATAGGTCAGTTTGGAGAGGACTTTCAATATCCCAGCACAGCTTGGTGGCACTTTCCCCCCATTGCCTGCCCAGGGCTCTGCTGCCTGCAGCTGTCCCTGCCTGCAGCTGCTTCCCTGTGCCCAGGGCTGGGCCCTGCCAGTGCTGCCAGAGCCCAGCCCAGCCCTGGGGGCTCAGCTCTGCCCTGCACACCCCTCCCAGCTCAGGCACTGCCCAGGGCCAGCTCTGGCCATGCAGGCTCTGATGGCAACGTCAGAGCAACCCTGAGGAGGCTGGAAAAGCGACACTGGTGCTGCCTCCAAGGCACCCTGTGCTGATTTCTGTTACTGCCTGGTTTATTAGAACCTGAGAGAAAATTGCTTTATTTTTCTCAACCTGAGTTGAGAGATTAATATCTATGTGCAATATCCCATCCAGGCAACACAGATCAGTCTTTAAGAAAACAGAATTTTTCCTTGTATGAAAACTCTGCTTTGCTTTCCTCCCTGTATAATCTACTTGGAAATTTTCTGCAGTTAAATGTCATGCTGGGAGCAGTCCTAAGCACTGCAGCATCCTCACCACAAAAGCAGAAGACTTCCACGCCTTAACAGCTGTCGCCTTCCACCCAGATCTTGTCCCCCAGTGCTGGGAGCAGCTCCCCGGGCTGGCTGAGAGCTGTCCCTGGCAGGCAGCAGAGTCCCTGGGCCAGCACAGCACCCTGGGCTGCAGGACCCTGCTCTGCACCACAGCCCTGGGCACCCCTGGCTGCTCTACACAAGAGATCATCAGAGAATGTACTCACACAGTCTGTAGGCATTGGGATGCTGCAGCTTGAGGAGATCAGTGCAGGAGCTGCAGCTGCATTGTCCTGCAGCCAGAGGTTCCTGTGCCAAGGGCTGGCAGTGATTCTCCCCCAGTCCCTTCTCAGCACCTTCCCAGCCCTGAGTGATTGAAGCTCTCTGTGCCTCTGTGCTGTGCCTGAGATGGCTGCAGGCAGTGCCCCAGCCCTGCTGGGCTGGGAGAAAAGCTGCTCATCCAGAGAAATGTGTTTTTAAGCTCTTCTTGGTTGCCAGGATCTCCCTCTGGATGATGAGCTCAGCCCAGCTCAGCTGCACAGACACAGCACAAGGACTTTAATGACCCTCTCAGGGCTTTGTGCTGAGGCCCTGAACATCAGTCCCCGAGAGGGAGCTGAAGAAACCTCTCCAGAACTCCAAGGCAGAAGCCAGCTCCAAAGTTTCTGGAAGTTTTAATGGGTCCCACTGAGGGACACGACACAGAAAGTGTCCCCAGGCCCCAGGCAGAGCACAGAACTGCAGGCAGGGATGACAGGTGGGGACAAAGAGAAGCCAAGGCTTGGTGCCCTGGGCCACAGCAGCCTCTGTGCCACCAAGGGCACTGAGGAGACCCCTTGTCCTGAGGCCCTGGGGCCTCCTGGCACAGCCCCAGCAAGGCTGGGCACTGTCAGCCCCTTGTGCTGCCCTCAGCATCCCCCTCCCATGCCAGTGGCCTCCAGGATGTGCTGGAAGGAGTCCCTGGGGAAGGAGCCTTGGTCAGCAATGGCCCTGGGGGGCTCCTTCATGCTGCCAGGGACTGCAGGTTTTTCCAAGGACTTTGGGTTTGGCTTTTGCCTTGGAGTCTCTGAGAGGTTTGTGCAATCCTGGCCTCCAATTCTCTGCTTTAATGAGTCCCTTGAGAGGCTTTGTCAGTAACAACACTCAGTGGGGCTCATTAATGCTTCAAGGTACTTCAGTTCTTTTAGGGTACTTGGTGTTTCTGTTTGAAAACTGACTGTAGGAAAAGTTTGTGCAATCATGGTCCCAATTATCTCCTTTAAGAAGTCCCTGGGGATTCTTTGTCAGTAAAAACACTCAGTGGGGTTCATTAATACTTCAGGATACTCAAAGTTTATTACAGAACGTTTTTTGACACTAAGTCTGAAAGTTTTGTGCAATCATGGCCACAATTCTCTGCTTTAATGAGTCCCTTGGGATTCTTAGCCAGTAACAACACTCAGTGGGGTTTATTAATACTTTAAGGTACTCAGGGTTAATTTAAATACTTCTTTTTGCCACTGAGTGTCTGAGAAGTTTTTGTGCAATCCTGGCATCCAATTCTCTGCTTTAATGAGTCCCTTGAGAGCTTTGCAGTGACACACAGTGGGGCTCAGTAATGCTTTGAGATACTCAAGATTTTTAAGATACTTTGGATTTTACTTTGGATTTCCATCTCACGCTGAGTCTCTGAGAGGTTTTTTGTAATCCTGGCCTCCAATTCTCTCCTCTACAGACCTCATGAGGAGCCTGTGTTCGGATTGAGCATTGTGGGACCCATTAATGCTTTGAGACACTTTGGGTGTTTCCTCTGACTTTGACTCCAGGCAAGGTTTTTGCAATCTCCTCTCAGGCCCTGAAGTTCCAGGGCTCAGCACCAAATGCACCACGGGGCTCATTGGGATAAAGCAAGTCCTGACAAACCATGGCTGTGCCTTGATTTTCCTCTGGTCTGGTGCAGTTCAATAGGAAGTCTTTTCTCCTGGAGTTATGGTGAAATATTTAAAAAAACCCGACAATGCTATTTTCAAGGGTGTATTTTCTCTTCAGAGAAGAAATGACTGCAACATTCAGGGATTGATAATTGATCAAAGGTCTATCCTCAGGAGGTCTGGCCTGTTCAGAGAAGCGGTGCCTCTAGGTCTGAGCCAGTGTGGATAACCTTGCTCCACATGCCCCAACCCCATCCCGTCTCTCTTCACCCACCTGGGACCTGCTTTGCTTGGAGAACTGGCTGCACTCTGGCAAAGATGGGTTTTCTTCCTTTTTTAGCAATCTAAAACTCCAAAGTTTCAGACAATCTCAGCAGTTATTCACAAAAACAGATGTGACCATGGGCAGAGACTCTCTAAGCAGTTACAGTTAGAAAGTGGAAGGTTTATTAACACCGGTGGGTGGCACGGGAGTCATCTCCGAAAGCCGTGACTGCCCCGTACAAGGTTTGCCCTCCATTTATTTCCCAAGATCTTACATACAATACATGTGCATAACCCCAGCACCTCCCATCCCCGCTCTGTATTAAATGAGGCTATTAGTCCTTCACGTGTGCACAATTCTTCTCTTGAACTGGGTCAGTGGTCTCAAAGGATGAAGTCAGGAGAGTCTTCATCAGGTCTCTGTGACCCTCTGGCACAATCCAAGGCCCCCTGCTTTGTGATTGATTGATTAAAAGTCCAGGTGCTGGCCATTGTTCTTACTGGTTTCAATCTGTTCTTATAACGGTTCTCTTACTGCACTTCCTTCTATAAACAAGCTCATACTGGCAAACAATACAGCAATTAGCTCTAGTTTAGGCATCTAATAATCATTAACCTATCATTTGTTTATCTAATTTACACCCTGATCAATAGAAATTACTTCCATTGCTTAGCTAAAATCTTAACTCTTTAAAATCATGATTCAGCACCCCCCAGATGCTGGGGTGCCTCCTGAATTTTGGGGTGTCCCCCCACAGCCCCCCTGCCACCAAGGGTCATCTGTGTCCACATTGGGTGGTGCATTGGGAGGGTGCAACGGTGCTGTCTTCTTCTCCTGGCCTGTCAGGGTGAGTGGGGACACCTGGGAACCCCCCAAATCACCTAGATACCCCCAAAAAATCACTTGGATACTCCCCAAAATCACCTTGAAACCCCCCAAAAGCACCTGGATACTCCTAAAAGTCACTTGGATCTCCCCCAAATCACCTAGGTACATCTGGGTAGCCCAAAAATAACCGGGGTACCCTCAAAAAATCAGCTGGGTACCCCCAGGAATCACCTGGATCCCCCAATAATTGCCTGCATACCCCCCAAAATCACCTGGATTCCCCCTCAAAATCACCTGGATACACCTGGGTACCTCCCAAAATTTTTAGGCCCTTGCCCAAACTGGTCGTCGTGATTCTCCTCTGCTTCAACTGGGTAGATGCGGTGTCCCATTTATCCCATTGACTTGAATTGGTAGACCTGGTGTCCATAATCCCTTTTGCTGCTATTGGGGTAGACTTGGTGTCCTTTTCCATCCATTGATTTCAATGGGTAGAACTCATGGCTTTCTGCTCCATTCAGTTCAATGGGTAGATTTGCTTTCCCTGTCATTCATTTCAGTGGGTAGACCTGTTTTAAAAAAACCCTCCATTAATTTCATTGGGTAAACCTGATATATCAAACATTTTGGGGTTAAACCCACCATTTTCAGGCTTTGAAATTCCCAATTTAGAGTGGGAAAATGTCCCAAATTTTGTTCTTTTTCCCCCACAGGTGAACCCAGAGTGCCTGGAGCTGAGGGCAACGCTGGACGGCTCCACCCTGGCTGTTACTGTTAGGTAGGATGTGACAAAAACACACACACGTGATCAGGATCCAAAATGGAAGAAGTTTTTATTCTGTCTGTTCTCTAGCTTATATACTCTTAACAAAGCGTGATCTTAAATCATTGACTACATCACAATAACTTCTTATATTCATTGGTGCAAAGCAATTAGCGTCAATATAATTGGCAAAAGTTTTACAGAAAGTTAATGAGGCACATGTACTCATTTACTTATGCACGTAGTCTAACTTACAAAAATTTTCATGTATCTTTTTTAATCAATTCCCATGCTGTGGTGGTTTTGACTAGGAAGTGAGTTTTTGGCAAGTTCAGGAAAGAACCAGTTGAAAGTAGTTATGTCTCCATGGACATAAAAGGTTTAAATATCATTCTAACATCTGTGAGCTGCAGAGAGAGAGAGAGAAAGACCTTGGTCAGATTTAACCCTTTCCTGGCAACATGAAGCTTTCAGAACTCCAACCCTTTCCTCGAGGGAGAGAAGAAGATCAGAGTGATTTAAAATGTAGAGAGACAGCGTGATACAGTCAGCAAAAGAGCTGATAAAGGTGATCTGGAAGAAAGGATTGAGGAAGTGGCCATTTTTGACTGGACTTCTCTAGATGTTAACCATGGAGAAATGGACTATTTCTTGTAATCTATTGATGCTGTTTTGGGGGAATGCTGTTCTAGCTGAAGGTAATAGACTGATATAATTGAGATTTCATTGAGAATGTTGTAGAGTAAGTTCCCCAGCTCCTGGGATAAAAAAAGATCTCAGCTGTCTGAGATGCAGATTTGACCCTTTAGCTGTAGTAAAAGGAGGTCTCTTGAGAGAGAGATGATTTTAAAGACAGAAGAAGAGAATCTTTGTGAAATACTAAAAAAAGCATTCTTAAACAAATACCCCAAATACACTTAGAGGCCCATGAGTAGCCAAGAGAAAGGCTGCTCATGGGTGAGATGGCACAATCTGCAAAATTCCAGGCGGTTGCAGGTTTGTGACTTTGGGAGCCACCAGACTCTTTCTTGTGGCGAATGCCTTCATGGACTCCAGAGAGACTCCTCTGCCAAGGTGATGAAAGATAATGTTTAAATAGTTTAAAACTTACTGAAAAATAATAGTTTAGTCTCTCTATGTTGTTATGGGAAAGTGAACCGTTTGTGGGAGAAAGGGAAGTGTTTTGAAGTTTCAATTTCTTTTTTTTCCCCCTTAATTCTTTAGTGTGTAAACAAATTATCTTCGTAACTTTTAAAGTTCAGCCCAATTTTAGTGTTTTATTTTTTCTGAGTCCAAGTATCACAGGACACCAGGTCTACCCAATGAAAGTCAATGGGGATTTAGGGACACCAGGGCTGTCCGTTAACATGACTTGATTGGGAAGGGTTACTGGTTAAACTGGTAGCACTGGGAAAGGCTAAGGGATAGCTGTGGGGGAGGAACTGGAAGCACTGGTGGGGAACTGGAAGCACTGGGAGTGAGGAAAGGGGGAAACTGGGCAAACTGGGAGCACTGGGAGGGGTTACTGGGAGGACTGGGAGGGCAAAGTAGTCAAACAGGGAGCTATTCCTGGGAGCACTGGAGGTGGCTAAGGGCAGGACCTGGGGTTACTGGGAGCACTGGGAGTGGTTGAGGGTAGGAACTGGAGTTACTGGGAGCCCTGGGGCATTACTGGGAACACTGGGAAGAGTTACTGGGGATAAATGGGGGTAGACAGGACACCAGGTCTACCCATTAACGGCAATAGGGATAAATGAGACACCAGGTCTACCCAATCAAAGCAATGGGTTTTACAACCACCAGTTTGGTGGGGTCTAGAGATTTTTGGGGGTACCCAGGTGAATCCAGACGACTTTTGAGGGGTAATTTTGGGGGGTACTCAGGTGATTTGGGAGTACCCAGATGTATCTAGGTGATTTTTTGGGGAGTACCCAGGTGATTTTTTTGGGTTTTGCAGTGTTATCCAGGTGGTTTTTGGGGTACCAGGGTGATTTTGGGGGGGATCCAGGTGTTTTTTGGGGGTTCTCCGTGGTCCCCACTCTCCCTGATGGGCTGGGAGAAGATGACGGCCACAGTTGTGTCCTCCCAGTCAACATGGATGCAGATGACCCTCAGCAGCAGGGTGGCTGTGGGGGGACACCCCAACATTCAGAAGGCACCCCAAAACTCCAGGGGAGGGGCCCGGGCATGGGAGAGAGCCCCAAGTTACCTCAGGAGAGGATGCAGTGCAGGTACACCCAGGCACTTTGGTCCGTGGGGTCGGTGAAGACGGCGTTCTACACCAGCTCCAGCTCTGGGGAGGGGCAAAGGGGGCACCCCAAAATCTCAGGGGGGCAGCCACGGGACACCCCGAGATCTGAATGGGGGCATCCAGGTGTGTAGGGCCTCAGGTCTACCCATTGAACCCAATTGGGATTTTTAGGGACACCAGGTCTACCCACAAAAACCAATGGGGATTTTTAGGGCCAACAGGTCCAACCTTTTGATCCAATGAGGATTTAGGGAAATCAGGTCTACCCATTGAAACCAATGATGTTTGGGAACAGCAGTTCTAGCCATTGAAACCAACGGGGATTTAGGGACATGGGGTCTACCCATTAAAATCAATAGGGATTTTTTGGAAACCATGTTTATTAATTGCAATGGGGATTTGGGAAACCAGGTCTACCCATTCAAGTCAATGGAGATTTAGGGACACCAGATTTACCTTATTAAAGTCAAAGGGAATTTTGGGACACCAGGTCTACCTACTAATTTGGGGAATTTAGGAAATTAGGTCCAGGCATTAATGAGAATTTAGGGACATCAGGTCTACCCATTGAAACCAATGGGGATTTAGGGACACCAGGTCTATCTGTTAAAAACAATAGGGATTTTAGGAACATCAGGTCTAGCCGTTAGGAACAGTGGGGATTGGAGGTCATCAGGTCTACCCACTGAAACCAATGGACTCAGTGGGACACCGGGGCTATCCATTAATATGGGGAGTTTGGGAAATCAGGTGCAGCCATTGATGTGAATGGGAAATTTTGGAAATCAGGTCTACCTCTGTTGAAGCCAAATGGGGAATTTAGGACACCAGGTCTACCCATTGAAATGAATAAGGATTTCAGGAAAACAGCTCTACCCATAGATGGAAATGGTGATCTGGGGACACCAGGTCTACCCATCAACAGCTGTAAGGACATCAGGCTTACCATTGAAGTCAATGGTGATTTAGGGACACCAGGTCTACTCAATGAAGTCAATGGGCATTTTTGAGGCACCAGGTCTACCCATCCAACCCAACAGAGCTCAGCTTCTAGCAAGGCTGGAGAATTTTTGGGATAGGATCCCACCAAAATTCTGGGAATTTTTCTGGGGGAATCTTTTACCCCCACTTCAGCGTTTCAGGGGGCAGCATCCCGGCCTCACTATTCCTGCAGTTCCTGGTGGGCGCCAGAAGTCGCACCTGGTGGTACCAGGCTGAGAAGTTGGAGAAGTCGTGGCTCAGAAGGGCCCTGTCAAAGGCCAGCTTGGCCTCGGGGTCCTGCCCGGCCACCAGTGCCTGCTGGTGGTCCCAGGCGTGGACTGGGAGGGCACCAGTACAAATCAGTAAGCACTAGGAGCAGTGGGTCCCAGATCCCCCTGTGCCCCTTCTCCCACCCTTTTCCCAATGTTCCCCCCAAACCTCTGCTGCCTGCAGCACAGTTTGGGGTGACCCAGCCCTTTCCCATGGTGTCCCAGCCGGCAGGAGGAGGAGGAAGAGGAGGGAGAGAGAAGGAGGAAGAGGAGGAGCAGAAGGAGAAGGAGGAGATGGAACAGGCAGAGGAGGCCCCATGTCCTTTCATCCTCCCTGTATCTGCAGCTCCTTCAGCCGGAAACCTTCGTCCCTATCCCGCAGGTGCCCAGGGAAGGGGAGCTTGCTCCAAATATCCCAGGAAGAGTCCCTGGGTTTTGGGTTTATTGGGGGGAATGTTTGGAGCCTGCAGGGCTCCAAAGCTGAGCCACAGATGCCCCTCGGGGGGACATTAGGGGGTCCTGGGAAGTGTTGATGGAAGCAGAGGCCTGGTGGGGGACAGCGGGATGTGGGTCCCCCCTGTGGTGGGGGTTGGGCTTCCTGGGCTGGGCCCTTCGAAATCTGCCAGGGCCACATGGGGACTGTGCGTGATGGGCAGGGGGACACTGGGTTTTGGGAGCCCCTGGAGAGCCACAACTTAACTGAGTGGGACCCCTGAGAGAGATGACCCCCAGAACCCAAAAGCAGGGACCCTGAGATGGTGGGACCCCTGGCATTGGCAGGACACTGGTGGCGGCTGCTGGGGCTGGAGGGCCGGGATGGCCAGGAAAAGGGTTTGGGGGTCCCAGTGCCAGCAGTGGCTACTCCCAGTATGAGCTCAGTTCCCCCCACCATGTGGTTCCAGTTTCCTTGGCACTCCCAGTATGAGCCCAGTCACTCCCAGTCCTTCCCCATTATGATGCAGTTTGGCCCTAGCATGGTCCCAGTTACTCCCAGTTGTGTCCCCTTTTATACAGTGTGTTCCCAGTTCTCCCAGTTGCCCCTAGCATAGTCCCAGTCACTCCCAGTATGATGCCAGTCTCTCCCAGCGTGGTTCCAGTCATGCCCAGTTGCCCACAGTGTAGACCAGTCACTCCAACCTGCTCACAGCAGTTCCCAGCATGGTCCCACTTCTCCCCAGTGTGCCAGTTTGAAAACAAAACCAACAGGAGATCCCAAGAAAGAACTGTTCCATGACCCATTTCTCATAACTCTGGGGGGATATCCTCTGTTAATGGGCCGGCTGTTAAAACCAGGTGGGGCAGTGTTCTTTATCTCTTCCACCACCCACACTCCCTCCAGGGAGATATCTTCTGTTAATGGGCCATTGAGTCTCACTGCATGACTGATCAAATTCCATCATCCCATTGTGAGATGCTCCACCCAGAGGGAGGAGCCAAGCATTCCTACCTGGATATAACCTGAGATTTAACACACCAGAAGCAGCCTGTTTCCACTGGATTCCCAGAGGAAGACCAGACCCATCTACACCACCCCTGGACCTTCAGAGGAAAACTACACCCTTCTACAGGATCATCGCTTCAACAAAACCACAAGTTTTACTCCAGGAGGACTGCAGCCACGATTTGATTGCACTGCTACCAACACTCTGCCTAACCAGGTTTCAGGTTGTATTCTGATTCTACCAGCCTTTTTTTTTTACTACTGCATTTCTACTTTAATTTTCCTACTAAAGAACAGTTATTCCTATTCTCATATCTTTGCTTGAGAGCCCGTTAATTTCAAAATTATAATTCAGAGGGAGGGGGTTTATATTTTTTATTTCAAGAGAGACTCCTCCCTTCCTTAGCAGACACCTGTCTTACCAGCCTGACTTCGGCCCAGATATCTTGGGCAGTACCTGGGCTGGGTTCTTTGAGGGGGATGTTTGAAGAATGAAGATGTCCAAAGCTGAGTGGAAAATGCCCCTTGGGGGACATTGGGGGGGTCCCAAAGGCAGCATTCTGGAGGAGCAGAGCCCTGTGTGCCCCAGGACCCCAAAGTGGGGAGCCGAGAGTGGGGGGAGCACCGTGATTTGTGGGACCCTCAACAGCCTGGAGAGGGGCTGGGGGGACTCCTTGGATCTCCTGTACCCCAAAGCAGAGAATAATTGGAGAAGGGACCCCGGGATCTCCAAATCCCCCAGCATCCCTAAGTGGGGAAGGGGAAAAGGGGGGAACTTTTCAGATTGCTAAGACTCCCAGCAGCCTGAGGAGGGTGGGGACTGAGTAGATGGCGGTCTCTGAATACAAGCGTGACTCCCAGCAGCTGGGACAGGGGGGAACACCCTGAACACCAAATGGAAGAGACCAGAGATGGGGAACTCCTGGGAGGCATTTTCAGGGCTGAATCTTGGTGTTTCGGAGGTTGTAGTGGTTTCATGTTTGCTGAATTTTGTTTGCCAAATTTAGTGCAGTGTTCTAAATATCTTCTTTTTCTGTGAAATATGATTATGAGAACAGGAGGCAAAACAGGCTTAACTTAAGGATGAAAACAGGTAGATTTATTAACAAACGAAAAGAAAAAGTAAAAAAGTAGAATCAAAATGAACTTTAAAACACTTTCCTCCCCCCCCCCCAACAGTCTACTTTCTTACATGCAACATAAAGAGACAAAATTCAGAGCTTCAGGTCAGTCCTACTTATAAAATAATCTTTCATTCAGTCTTTGAGAGAGAGAAGTATATCTCTTGATGTGTTAGGTAACTTCTACTAAAGACGCAGTCTCTTTTGTGGCTTTCAGCCCCTACAAAAAGCAGCCTGCCCAAAACTTCTGCAATTTTGTAGTCTTCCCAAATCACGTAGCCTTCCCATGACTACATAATGGGCCATAGACTCACACTGGAGTTTCTCTGTTTAAAAATGCACACTTTCACAAGCAAAGGATTTCTCATCTTAAGGAGCAGAGATATCTTCTCAATTCTTCATGGGCACAAAAGGCCTCTTATCTCTTCTTAAAACATCTTCTAAGATCACAATACAGTTTCTAACTCAACATTCACTCAGTAAATCACAAAAATATCTTTGCTCAAAATCTACAAAGCATCTCCCCAATCATATTGTCTGAGGTTTAAAGGAAATTTCTAGCAAGTCACAATACAGTCTGTTACTAAAACTCAGGGGTTTTATGCCTAAAAACTGAGTCAACTCGTCATCTCTCCTGCCTAAGAAATCACTCTTCTTTTACCGACTCTGGTATCTTCATATTGTCCCTTTACATCTCTTTAATTCTGCCTTTTCTTTCTCTCTGAACAAGGTTAGAGTTTTTAAAAGTCTCAATCTGTGTCAGGGAAGAGTTAACATTCTCGCCGGGACTGCAGAGAGTCATGTGGGCTCTGCCTGGCGGGCGCTGCAAAAATCTCGGAGCCAGGAGAGAGAAAGGTTCAGAGACAGCAGTGAAAAATCCTTTGCTCAGCTGGTCTTTCTTCCCTCTCTCTACCCTTTGGTCTCAAAGAGGTAGGAACAGCCAGCCTGGGCTTGGCGCCGCTTCCAGAAGGGGAAGGAGGCCCGGGGGCATCTCTCTCGGCCCTGCGGCAGCGTGGGGCAGCCCCAGGGTCGGCTGGGTGTTACCAGCGCAGCTTCTCCTTTGCGGGCAGCCGGGAGAAGAAAGGAGCTCAGCCGGCCAGGCACCGCTCTGAGGCGAGGCAGCGGCTCCCAGAGACCCGGCCCGGCCCCATCCCCGCCGGGAGGGAGCCAGGACAGGCCTCTGACCTCTGTCGAGGTGGAGGGCCAAGAGGGCGGTCCCCCCCAAGTCTCTGCTTTTATATGGGAATTCCCAAAAAAGTCACAGCAGTTCTCTCAGTGGCCAGACCGCAGGCCAATAGCTGAGAACAAGTCCCTGATAGGCATCTGCCCCCCTCTGAAGCAAGTCCAAAGTCCTGACAGGGCAGTATTCTATATTCTTCTTTAACAAAAAATTAAATATTGTTAACCCATAACAACCCCCTAAACTCGACACCCAGGGTTGGGTTTAGAATCTCCCAGGGCTGGATTCCCCAGGATTGGAGCCCCCAGGGTTGGGGTTGGAATCCCCAGGCTTGTGTTTAGAATCCCCCAGGGTTGGGGTTGGTCTTAGACTGGAAAGAGCAGGGATAAACAACTTGGCAGATGATGAAGGAGCAGACAATGCTAGGGTAAGAAGAGAGTGGCTGAGGATAAGAAGAGAATTATGAGGAGCATCTCTTGTTTGGAAGAAGGGAGCTGGTTCCCCAGAATCGGGAAACTGGGGAAGAAAATTGGGAGGAAAGGTGTAGAAAGTGTAAAGTTAGGTTTGCGTGGAAGAAAGAGAAAAAAGAAAGGAGAGAGAGGAGTAGACGGGAGACAATGGGATCATGGACAGATAGAAGTCCAGAGGATAATGGAGATGGATTGTTAAACTTTTATCCTGAAACTTTAAATTTTATCCCTAAAGAGGGAAAATTGTAATAAAGATCTGGGATTATTCAAAGGGTGAGTGGAAAGGATGAGCAAATGCACTTTAGCAGAGGTGGGGGATAGGTTTGAAATGCACAAATTCCACTTTGTTCCTAATTTTGAGTGTAATTTACTGGGAAGGGATTTGATGGCTGAAGTGGGAATGCAAATTAATAGCAGTGAGAAATGACACAGAAAATATGATGAGAATTTACCCTACCCTTGAGAATTCAGATGTTGCATTTAGAATTATAATTAGATTTTGAAGTAGAATTTGAATTAAATTTGCTTTTATTGGGGGAGCAGGAAAAGGTGGCTGATGAAGCATTATTTTTTGTGAAGCTGTTTAATTTCCTTGCTAAAAAGGGGACTTGGAGTGTCTGAAAAGAAGGTGCAGATGGTAAAGAAAAACGTGAAATCTTTGGGAATATTTGGGGAAATGTCTGGGACACATTTTGACTGGAGGATTATGGAACATCGATCCAGAAGGAATACAAGGAATTTGAAAAGTACCATTACCCCAGACCAAAAAAAAGCAGGATTTATGGCAGTTTTTGGGGTTGGTGGAATATTGCAGAGCACAGATTAAGGATTTTTCTGTTTTACACCTTTATGTGACTTTTTAACCCAAGACAATCTTAACCTGTCAAGATGATTTTTGCCTTTTCTTTTATATACTTTTCATGTATTCTCAGTACTCCTACCATGCCTACTTGTAATTCCTTGAATCTGATAATTTAGCACAGTCCTAGTGTTCTGTTAGGCCAGGAGACCTGTTAGAAATAATTGTGTAGTTCTTGACTTTGGCTGTTATATATTGGCTTTTGCAAATTATTTGAATAATGTACAGTTTGTAATCTCTTTTGAACTGCTTTTGATAAAGTATAATTTGTTGGCCTTTTATGGTTAATACCCTGATCCCTGGGGAGACTGCATATTTTAGTGTGAAAAATATTCTATTTATATTATGTATTTATTATTATATATTTTTATTATTTATTTTAATATGTTATATATAAAATATAGTTTAGGCTTTTGCAAAATATTAAAATATCGTATATTGTAAAATTTTATTTTAAAATAGACTATATTATATTAAAATATTAAAATGCCCTGTGTATTATAACATAAACTTCTGCAAAAGTGGGTGTGGTTGTTAAATAAGAACTAATGCCTTTATTTCTGTAACTGACTGACAACAGTGAAATAGCTAATGTTGATTGAAACTAAAAATGGCTAAAACATCTGGATGATAACATTGAAAAGAAACGGGCAAATAACACCAAAAGAGCCAGGAGGAATCCACCACCGACCCTCTGGCAAACAATAACTGTCAAACCACAGACCTGGAGGCCTTGTGAACAAATAAAATACAAAAGTCTCCAAATCATATCTGCATTGTGGCACGTACTCTAAGAAAATGAGGTCAGGGGTTGAACTAAGATAAAGAATTTCCTGAAAATGTGAACTCAAATGAATGTTTAAATATGTAAAATCTTCATGAATATGAATTTGACCAATTGTCTTGGGTTGCAATGCAAGATGTAACCAAAACTTTGAATTCTATTACCATCTGTTAAAACCAGGTGGGGCGGTGTTCTTTATCTCTTCCACCACCCACACTCCCTCCAGGGAGATATCTTCTGTTAATGGGCCATCGTGTCTCACTGCATCACTGATCAAATTCCATCATCCCATTGTGAGATGCTCCACCCAGAGGGAGGAGCCAAGCATTCCTACCTGGATATAACCTGAGATTTAACACACCAGAAGCAGCCTGTTTCCACTGGATTCCCAGAGGAACACCAGACCCATCTACACCACCACTGGACCTTCAGAGGAAAACTACACCCTTCTACAGGATCATTGCTTCAACAAAACCACATCTGTGACTCCAGGAGGACTGCAGCCACTATTTGATTGGACTGCTACCAACACCCTGCCTAACCGGGTGTCAGGTTGTATTCTGACACTGTGAGTGGTTTTTTTGTTTACTTTAGCATTTTTAGTTTAATTTCTAATTTTTTAGTTTAGGCTGTGAGGATGAGGAAGATGTCTCAGGACAGCCAGGCAGGTGAGGAGGAAGTCACTGCCCCTCTCCCCCTCTCTCTTGCTCCATCTCCCAGCCCAGCATGGCCCCCAGCTGCAGGACAACCCTGCTGCCAACGTCGTCCTTCTGGGGATGCACTGGGGGGATCTCCTTCCCCTTCCCTCTGGCACGGAGGCAAATCTCATCCTGTCCTTGTCCTTCCTCCCCTAGACAAGGAGCTGAGGATGGAGACTAGGGAGGAAAAATCCTCATGGCAGAACCTCACAGAAGAGGCTGTTTTGAGGGGCTCCATGGTGCAGGAATCCAACAGGGAGGAAAAGCCCAGGAGATCCAAACCCAGCCCAGGGTGCTCTGAGGAGGAAAGACCCACCCTGTGGCAGGAAGGTGAACAGAGTTTAAGCCAGAGCTCTGAGCTCGTGGTCCATGTGAAGCTTCATGATGGGGAGGAGTCCTACAAGTTCTTGGAGTGTGGGAAGAGCTTCAGCCAGAGCAACACCCTGATCCAGCACCAGATGATCCACACTGGGAAGAGGCCCTACAAGTGGGAAGTCCCTAGTGTGGGAAGAGGTTTCACACCAGCTCAGATCTCCTCCAGCACAACCAGATTCACAGAGAGGAGAGTCCCTTACACTGCCCAGACTGTGGGAAGAGCTTCAATAAAAACTCCAACCTCATCAGGCACCAGCGCATCCACACTGGGGAGAGGCCCTACAAATGTGAGGAATGTGGGATGAGCTTCAGCCAGAGATCCAACTTGATCCGCCATGAGAGCATCCACACTGAGGAAAGGCCGTACAAATGTGGGGAATGTGGGAAGGGCTTCAACCAGAGGGCCAAACTGATCATGCACCAAATGGTCTACACTGAGGAGAGGCCCTACAAGTGTCCCAAGTGTGGGAAGAGGTTTCAGACCAGCTCAGATCTCCTCATGCACCAGCGGATTCACACTGAGCAGAGGCCCTACAAGTGTCCCAAGTGTGGGAAGAGGTTTCAGACCAGCTCAGATCTCCTCATGCACCAGCGGATTCACACTGAGGAGAGGCCCTTCCGCTGCCCTGAATGCAGGAAGGGCTTCAAGCGCAATTCCCACCTCATCATCCACCGGCGCATCCACAGTGGGGAGAGGCCCTACCAGTGTCCCCAGTGTGGGAAGAGCTTCACCCAGAGCTCTCACTTGACCAGACACAAACGGAGCCACCAATAAGGGAAGCCCTGCAAGTGCCCCGACTTTGGGAAGAGCTTTTTGTGCTGCTCCAACTTTATGCCCCGTCAGAGGACCAACATTGGGAAGAGCCCTACTGACCCACATTTCCTGTGATCCATGCTGGGAAGACATCTGTGCCTCTCCCTGCCCCTGGCAATGGTGTTAGGTGGGATTGAAGAAAGTGAGGGTCTGACCATGGCCCCATCATTGTATTCGACCCCCTCTCTCAGGTCATTGCCAGGGGCAAGAATGGGACTCTTTTTCTTTCCTCTTTCCAGGGAGAAGGAAATACATGGCTGGGAAAAGCCAGTCGGTGTTGTAGTTTAGCTGTTGTCCTAGGGTGATGTGTTTATCCCTCAATCATCTGTTGGGTGCAAAGGGGGAGGAAGCACGGTTTGTTTTTCCCCAGGAAAATTCTGCTCCTCGAACGGACCTTGAAACTGAAGCGGGGGAGGTGGAACACCACAAGATGAAAGAAGGTGTTTTTCTCTGGGAGAGTCAGTAGTTAGTAGTTAGTAGTTAGTTTAGAGCTAGCATAGTTAGACCTGTAGAAGAGTGGAGGGGGTTTTTTTTCTCTTTTCTTTCCTTTTTTCTCCCTCTCCTCAGAACTGTTCTGATCCCTCTGGACTGGGGACCTGGGGAAAGTGCCAGGGGCCTCCACAGGGGACCCACCTCACCAAGACCAGCCTTGCACAACAACTCCTTTTCTCCCAGTGCCAAAGGAACGGGGCAACGGAACACAGTGACCATCTTCAAGAGGAGACCTGCTCTTTTCCAAGTTTGTTATCCCTCTTTAAGTTGCACGAAGCTCTTGTCATCGGGTATTGTGCTGGGGAGTGCTTTGCCTGTGTAATAAACAGGTCTTTTCCACCTCTCTCTCAGGAAGTCTTTCTTCCCGAACCGGTTGGGGGAGGGGAGGGGACCCCGTGGGAGGGTTTCTCCCAAATCTGTTTGAAACCAGCACAGACTTCCTGGCACCCAACGTAGGGCAGGAGAGAGTGGAAAAAAACCTTGTATTGATTAGTATTTTGCATTTGGTGACTATGCTACTTGAATTCATGTCTCTCGGGTGGGGGCCTTGATGTGTTTTGGACCCTTAGGCTTCTTTGAAGTCTTAATACCTTTGTGGTCCTTAGGTTTGTTTGCATATCCGGAGATAGCCCCAGTATTGTCACTAATACGCAGTTTTTACAGCAGAGGGACATGGATTAGAGTAGCTATTGGTCATGGTTTAATGATAATTACTTGTAGGAATTTTTTTAAGTTGCTGAGATTTTTTCCTGGCATGTATGGGTCATGGTTGTTGTTATTCACCTTGTTTTTGGGAGGAGGAGCAGAGGATGAAGCATTGCAGTCTTTTGTTTCCTTCTTCTCCTCTGAATCGGTTGAATTATTGTGGGAGAATTTTCAGTTTCCCCTGAGTGTTAGAGACCTTTTTTCTGGTATTTAATCTGGTAAGCCTCCTCTATACAGTCCGCAGCTTCTCTAGAATATGGGCTGAGATTTCTAGAGGGGCTGATGAAACTCCTGACCCAGGCAGAGGAAATCCTGAGTGGTGTGGAGAATGGGAGAATATGGGCCAACTCCTCAGGGAATTCTCTGACCCTGTAGTTTGGGATTTTCCACGGGAACAAATTCAGAATCCAGTGGAGCTGGGGAAATACCTGAAAGAGAGATACCAGGATGGCTCTAAGGGGAAAGGATTGTGGCAGTAAGCTGGGCCCTGGCATATGCTTATCGCACGCTGCTAGGTACTGTAGGGCAGCAGACAGAGGCAGAGGGAAGGGATACAAATCAACAGCCACCCCAGTCACTCAGGCTGCAGCCAACACCCAAGTTATGAAGCCAGCAGCTACACTGGAACCTGAGCCTGAGTCAGCAGCTAAACCAGACAGTAAGCCTAAGCCCCTGGCAGTTGCTCCAGCAAAGAAACACACCCACAAAACTGATCGACCATGGACGATGATGACCCAAAGGAAGGACCTTCACCAAAATCAGAAGCCAAAGCTTCTAGCCCAGGATCAGAGGCCAATATTGATGCCTTTTCCCTGAAGGACCTTCGGAGCCTAAGAAAGGACTATCGGCGACAACCTGATGAGTCTATAATTAGTTGGTTAGTCCATCTTTGGGATGCTGCAGGCGAGGCTACAATTCTGGACGGCACTGAAGCGAGACATCTGGGATCCCTGTCACATGATCCAGTCATCGACCAAGAGATGATGAGAGAGGCCAGTCCGTGCAGTCTCTGGGTACGGGTCCTAGGAAGTGTGGCAGAAAGATATTTGTGTGCAGATGATCTGTATATGCAGCAAACCCCATGGAAGACTATAGAACAGGGGATTCAACGTTTGAGAGAAATGGCAGTGGCAGAGATGGTCTTCGCAGATGACCTAAACACTAGAAACCCAGACTTGATATCATGTACGTCTGTGATGTGGAGGAAACTTATACGACTTGGGCCATCTGAATATGCTTCTGCTTTAGCAGTAATGAAGCGGAGGACATGGAAGAGACTGTGCTGGATATGGCAAAGAAGCTCCGAGCGTATGCAGATGCTGTGCATGGCCCAACACATGCCAGAATCGCAGCTGTGGAGACACGCCTACAGAAACTGGAGGATAAGATAGATGAGAACCATAAGAAACTTAGGGAGGAGATGAGAGAGGACCTTCTCCAAATCTCAGCAGTACAGATCAGAGTTCTGGTACCCAATGTAGATGCTCCCGGGTAGGGAGAGAGGTACACTCAACGTGCTGAGCTGTGGTTCTTCCTGCAGGATTGCAGAGAAAATATGAACAGATGGGATGGAAAACCTATGGCTGCCCTGGCACGACGGGTGCGTGAATTGAAGGAAGGCAAGACTCAGAGAGGGATTCCACCAAAAGGGAAGCGGCTCCAGTTGCCTGTAGCCAAACTGCCAGGCGTGATGATGATGACATGTCCGACCCCCTTGAAGGCACCTCTAAGACATATGCTCAAGAAAAGAAAGATAACCGGGCTTAGAGGGGCCCTGCCTCTAGCCAGGTAGAGGCTAGGGAGAACCGCGTTTTTTGGACTGTGTGGATTCGTTGGCCTGGCACATCTGAACCACAAGACTACGAGCCTTGGTTGATACTGGTGCGCAGTGCACATTAATGCCATCAAGACATGTAGGGGCAGAACCCGTCTCTATTGCTGGCGTGACAGGGGGATCGCAAGATTTTACTTTGGTGGAAGCAGATGTGAGCCTGACTGGAAATGAGTGGAAGAAACACCCTATTGTGACTGGCCCAAAGGCCCCATGCATTTTGGGCATAGATTACCTCCGAAGTGGGTATTTCAAAGACCCAAAAGGACTCAGGTGGCATTCGGGATAGCGGCTGTAGTGACAGAGGGCATCCGGCCATTGAACACCTTGCCTGGACTGTCTAAGAATCCATCTGCAGTAGGACTTTTGAAAGTACAAGAGCAACGGGTACCAATTGCCACTTCTATAGTGCACTGCCAACAGTACAGAACAACTCGAGATGCTGTGATTCCCATCCACAAGATGATTCAAGAGCTGGAGAGCCAAGGGGTGGTCAGTAAAACCCACTCACCCTTCAACAGCCCCATCTGGCCTGTGCGTAAATCTGAAGGAGAATGGAGATTGACTGTGGACTACCGTGCATTGAATGAGGTGACACCACCGCTGAGCGCTGCTGTGCCGGACATGCTGGAACTCCAGTACGAGCTGGAGTCCAAGGCAGCAAAATGGTATGCCACAATTGACATTGCAAATGCATTTTTCTCCATTCCTTTGGCAGCAGAATGCAGGCCTCATTTGCCTTCACGTGGAGGGAGTGCAGTACACCTGGAACCGACTGCCCCAGGGGTGGAAGCACAGTCCTACTATCTGCCATGGACTGATCCAGGCTGCACTGGAAAAGAGTGAGGCTCCAGAACATCTACACTATATTGATGACATCATTGTGTGGGGGAACACAGCAGCGGAAGTGTTTGAGAAGGGAAAGGAAATTATCCAGATCCTCCTAGACGCTGGTTTTGCCATCAAGAAGAGCAAAGTTAAGGGTCCAGCTCTTGAGATCCAGTTCCTGGGAGTAAAGTGGCAAGATGGACGGTGGCAGATTCCTACTGATGTCATCAACAAGATTACAGCGATGTCTCCATCAATCAATAAGGAGACACAAGCTTTCTTGGGTGCCATAGGTTTCTGGAGGATGCATATTCCGCAGTACAGTCAGATTGTGAGCCCCCTTTATCTTGTTACCCGTAAGAAAAATGATTTCTATTGGGGCCCTGAGCAGCAACAAGCTTTCACCCAGATCAAACAGGAGATCGCTCATGCTGGAGCCCTCGGACCAGTCAGGACGGGACCAGATGTAAAGAACGTACTCTACTCTGAGGCCGGGAGCCAGGGTCTGTCCTGGAGCCTTTGGCAAAAGGTACCTGGTGAGACCCGAGGCCGACCACTGGGATTCTGGAGTCGGAGCTACAGGGGCTGTGAAGATAATTACACCCCAACAGAAAATGAAATCTTGGCCGCCTATGAGGGAATCCAAGCTGCTTCGGAGGTGATTGGTACAGAAGCACAACTCCTCCTGGCACCCCGACTACCGTGCTAGGGTGGATGTTTAGAGGAGAGGTTCCCTCCACCCACCACGCCACCAGTGCTACCTGGAGCAAGTGGATTGCCCTCATTACACAACACGCCCGAGCTGGGAAACTGAATCGCCCTGGAATTGTGGAAATAATTACAACTGGCCCGAAGGTGAAAGTTTCATCTTGCAGATGAAGAACAAGAACCAGTGACTCGGGTTGAGGAAGCTCCGCCATACAACCAGCTGCCGGCAAGGAAGCACGTTACGCTTTATTCACCGACGGTTCCTGCCGTGTCATAGGGATGAGTCGGAGATGGAAAGCAGCTCTATGGAGCCCCACACGACAGGTCGCAGAGGCCACTGAAGGAGAGGGTGGATCCAGTTAATTTGCTGAACTCAAAGCCATTCAACTGGCCCTAATATTGCTGAGAGAGAGGGGTGGCCAGAGCTATACCTCTATACCGATTCATGGATGGTAGCCAATGCTCTGTGGGGATGGCTGAAGAGGTGGAAAGAGGCTAATTGGCAGCGTGGAGGAAACCAATCTGGGCTGCTGAGGAGTGGAAGGACACTGCTACCAGGGTAGGAAGACTACCTGTGAAAGTCCGCCACGTAGATGCCCATGTCCCCAAGAGCAGAGCTAATGAGGAGCATCAAAACAACAAGCAGGTAGATCGGGCAGCAAAAATAGAGGTGTCAAAGATTGATTTAGATGGGGAACACAAGGGAGAGTTGTTCCTAGCTCGATGGGCCCACGATGCCTTGGGCCATCAGGGTAGATATGCGACCTATAAGTGGGCCCGAGACCGAGGGGTGGATCTAACCTTAGACAGTATCTCTCAGGTTATCCACAACTGTGAGACATGTGCTGCCATCAAACAGGCCAAGTGGGTGAAGCCCCTATGGTATGGCGGACGGTGGTCTAAATATAAGTATGGAGAGGCCTGGCAGGTTGATTATATTACCCTACTCCAGACTCATCACGGCAAGCGCTACGTGCTCACAATGGTGGAAGCCACCACGGGGTGGCTGAAGACCTACCCAGTGCCCCATGCTACTGCCCGAAACACCATCCTGGGCCTAGAGAAGGAAGTCCTGTGGAGACATGGTACCCCTGAGAGAATTGAGTCAGGCAATGGGACTCATTTCAAGAATAGCCTTATCAACACCTGGGCTAGAGAACATGGCATTGAGTGGGTGTACCACATCCCCTACCATGCACCAGCTGCAGGCAAAGTGGAGAGGCACAATGCACTGTTAAAAACCCAGCTGAAGGCATTGGGTGGGGGATCTTTCAAGAATTGGGAGCAGCATTTGGCAAAGGCCACCTGGTTGGTCAACACCCGAGGCTCCACCAACCGAGCAGGCCCCGCCCAGGCTGAGCCGCTGCATACAACAGATGGAGATAAAGTCCCAGTGGTGCATGTCAGAGGCCTGTTAGGGAAGACAGTGTGGATCAAGTCTGCCTTAAGCACAGGCAAACTCGTTCGTGGGGTTGTCTTTGCTCAGGGACCAGGTTGCACATGGTGGATAATGCAGAAAGATGGAACAACACGATGTGTACCTCAGGGAGATTGTTGGGTGAGAATCATTTGTAAACATCAC
>JAJEOU010000855.1:0-44695 GCA_021534815.1 Acrocephalus arundinaceus
TGTCCCATGGGTGTGTCCATGGGTGTGTCCCATGGGTGGTGGTGTTCCCGTGGGTGTGTCCCATGGGTGTGTCCCATGGTGTGTCCCATGGGTGTGTCCGGTGGGGGTGTGTCCATGGGTGTGTCCCATGGGGTGTGTCCCGTGGGTGTGTCCCATGGGTGTGTCCCGTGGGTGTGTTCCCGTGGGTGTGTCCCATGGGTGTGTCCCATGGGTGTGTCCCATGGGTGTGTCCCATGGGTGTGTCCCGTGTCCCATGGGTGTGTGTCCCGTGGGTGTGTCCCTATGTGGGGTGTGTCCCATGGGTGTGTCCCTATGGGGTGTGTTCCGTGGGTGTGTCCCATGGGTGTGTCCATGGGTGTGTCCCATGGGGTGTGTCCCATGGGTGTGTCCCATGGGTGTGTCCCGTGTCCCATGGGTGTGTCCCGTGGGTGTGTCCCCTATGTGGGTGTGTCCCTTGGGTGTGTCCCATGGGTGTGTCCCATGGGTGTTGTCCCCTATGTGGGTGTGTCCCTTGGGTGTGTCCCATGGGTGTGTCCCATGGGTGTGTCCCCTATGTGGGTGTGTCCTTGGGTGTGTCCCATGGTGTGTCCCATGGGTGTGTCCCATGGGTGTGTCCCATGGGTGTGTCCCACGGGTGTGTCCCATGGGTGTGTCCCACGGGTGTGTCCCATGGGTGTGTCCCGTGGGTGTGTCCCATGGGTGTCCCCTATGTGGGGTTGTCCCATGGTGTGTCCCGTGGGTGTGTCCCATGGTGTGTCCGTGGGTGTGTCCCGTGGGTGGTCCCATGGGTGTGTCCCATGGGTGTGTCCCGTGTCCCATGGGTGTGTCCCGTGGGTGTGTCCATGGGTGTGTCCCGTGTCCCATGGGTGTGTCCCGTGGGTGTGTCCCATGGGTTGTGTCCCGTGGGTGTGTTCCCATGGGGTGTGTCCCATGGGTGTGTCCTGGTGTGTCCCATGGGTGTGTCCCATGTGGGTGTGTCCCCTGGGTGTGTCCATGGTGTGTCCCATGTGTGTGTCCCATGGGTGTGTCCCATGGGTGTGTCCCTATCTGGGTGTGTCCCTTGGGTGTGTCCCGTGTCCCATGGGTGTGTCCCATGGGTGTGTCCCTTGGGTGTGTCCCATGGGTGTGTCCCATGGGTGTGTCCGTGTCCCATGGGTGTGTCCGTGGGTGTGTCCCGTGTCCCATGGGTGTGTCCCATGGGTGTGTCCCGTGTCCCATGGGTGTGTCCCATGGGTGTGTCCCGTGTCCCATGGGTGTGTCCATGGGTGTGTCCATGGGTGTGTCCATGGGTGTGTCCATGGGTGTGTCCCGTGTCCCATGGGTGTGTCCCATGGGTGTGTCCCATGGGTGTGTCCCGTGTCCCATGGGTGTGTCCCATGGGTGTGTCCCATGGGTGTGTCCCATGGGTGTGTCCCATGGGTGTGTCCCATGGGTGTGTCCCGTGTCCCATGGGTGTGTCCCACGGGTGTGTCCCATGGGTGTGTCCCATGGGTGTGTCCCATGGGTGTGTCCCGTGTCCCATGGGTGTATCCCATGGGTGTGTCCCATGGGTGTGTCCCGTGTCCCATGGGTGTATCCCGTGTCCCTTACCGGCCGCAGGGGAGGCGCCGCTGCTGCCGCTGACACGCCCAGATCCAGGCGGGGCCGACGACCACGCCCCCCTGGAGCCGCGCCCGCTCCGCCTTGGGCGTCCGGGGGAAGGCGCACCTGGACGGGGAGAGGAGACCAGTATGGACCAGTATGAACCAGTATGGACCAGTACAGACTGGTATAAACCAGTACGAATCAGTATAAACCAGTACGGACCAGTATAAACGGTATGGACCAGTATAAACCAGTACAAACCAGTATGGATCAATACAGACCAGTCTGGACCAAACCCCTCCCAGTCCATCCCAGTGCACTCAAATCCCCTCCCAGTATATCCCAGTCCATCCCAGTGCCCCCATACGCAGCCATAACTCCATCCCAGTGCCCCATACTGGGCTGTAACTCGCTCCCAGTATATCCCAGTCCCTCCCAGTCCCCTCCCAGTATATCCCAGTCCCCTTCCAATATATCCCAGTCAATCCCAGTATATCCCAGTGCACTCAAATCCCCTCCCAGTACATTCCAGTCCCCTCCCAGTGTCTCCCAGTATATCCCAGTCCTTCCCAGTCCCCTCTAATCCCCTCCCAGTCAATCCCAGTCCCCTCCCAGTGCTCCCATACAAAGCTGGAACTCATTCCCAGTATGTCCCAGTCACTCCCAATCTCTTCCCAGTCCCTCCCAGTTCATCCCAGTATATCCCAGTACCCTCCCAGTTCATCCCAGTCCATTCCAAACCCCTCCCAGTCCATCCCAGTGCCCCCATACACAGCCGTAACTCCATGCCAGTGCCCCGTACTGGGCTGTAACTCACTCCCAGCCCCTCCCAGTATATCCCAGTCCCTCCCAGTTCATCCCAGTGCCCCCCGGGGTTACCTACACCAGGTGTGTGCACTCCTGGCTCCAGTCTGGCCTGTACTGGGCTCCCAGTCCCAGCGCTGCCTCCCTCAGCCCCTCCCAGTCCATCCCAGTCCCCTCCCAGTCCATCCCAGTCCCCTCCCAGTATATCCCAGTCCCCTTCCAGTATATCCCAGTCAATCCCAGTGCACTCAAATCCCCTCCCAGTATATTCCAGTCCCCTCCCAGTGTCTCCCAGTATATCCCAGTCCTTCCCAGTCCCCTCTAATCCCCTCCCAGTCCATCCCAGTCCCCTCCCAGTGCCCACATACAAAGCCATAACTCATTCCCAGTATATCCCAGTCATTCCCAATCAATCCCAGTCCCCTCCCAGTTCATCCCAGTCACTCCCAGTCCCACTCAATCCCCTCCCAGTCCATCCCAGTCCATTCCAAACCCCTCCCAGTCCATCCCAGTGCCCCCATACACAGCCATAACTCCATCCCAGTGCCCCATACTGGGCTGTAACTCACTCCCAGTCACTCCCAGTCTCTCCCAGTTTATCCCAGTCCCTCCCAGTTCATCCCAGTGCCCCCGGGGTTACCTACACCAGGTGTGTGCACTCCTGGCTCCAGTCTGGCCTGTACTGGGCTCCCAGTCCCAGCGCTGCCTCCCTCAGCCCCTCCCAGTCCATCCCAGTCCCCTCCCAGTATATCCCAGTCAATCCCAGTCAATCCCAGTGCACTCAAATCCCCTCCCAGTATATTCCAGTCCCCTCCCAGTGTCTCCCAGTATATCCCAGTCCTTCCCAGTCCCCTCTAATCCCCTCCCAGTCCATCCCAGTCCCCTCCCAGTGCTCCCATACAAAGCCATACAAAGCTGGAACTCATTCCCAGTATGTCCCAGTCACTCCCAATCTCTTCCCAGTCCCTCCCAGTTCATCCCAGTATATCCCAGTACCCTCCCAGTTCATCCCAGTCCATTCCAAACCCCTCCCAGTCCCTCCCAGTGCCCCCATACACAGCCATAACTCCATCCCAGTGCCCCGTACTGGGCTGTAACTCGCTCCCAGTCCCTCCCAGTATATCCCAGTCCCTCCCAGTTCATCCCAGTGCCCCCCGGGGTTACCTACACCAGGTGTGTGCACTCCTGGCTCCAGTCTGGCCTGTACTGGGCTCCCAGTCCCAGCGCTGCCTCCCTCAGCCCCCCCCAGTCCATCCCAGTCCCCTCCCAGTATATCCCAGTCAATCCCAGTCAATCCCAGTGCACTCTAATCCCCTCCCAGTATATTCCAGTCCCCTCCCAGTGTCTCCCAGTATATCCCAGTCCTTCCCAGTCCCCTCTAATCCCCTCCCAGTCCATCCCAGTCCATTCCAAACCCCTCCCAGTCCATCCCAGTGCCCCCATACACAGCCATAACTCCATCCCAGTGCCCCATACTGGGCTGTAACTCACTCCCAGTCACTCCCAGTCTCTCCCAGTATATCCCAGTCCCTCCCAGTTCATCCCAGTGCCCCCCGGGGTTACCTACACCAGGTGTGTGCACTCCTGGCTCCAGTCTGGCCTGTACTGGGCTCCCAGTCCCAGCGCTGCCTCCCTCAGTTGCCCCCTCAGGGGGTTCTCGAAGCCGCTCAGCGCCAGCACCACCCCCCCCAGGATGGGACCCCCCGAAGTTTTGGGGGGTCCCGAATTTTTGGGGGACCCCTGAGAGGGTCTGGGGGTCCCCGAGGAAGGGGGGGAGGGGTTGGGTTTTTTTGGGGGGGGTTTGGGTTTTTTTTTGGGGGGGGTGGTGGGGGATGGGGTGGGGGGAGGGAGGCGGCGCTTGGGGGCTGTGGAAAAAGATTTGGGGGGGTTAGGGGGGTCCCTAAAAGGATTTGGGGGGTCCCAAAAGGGGTTTGGGGGTCCTGGGAGGATTTGGGGGGTCCCTAAAGGGGTTTGGGGGTCCTAAAAGGATTTGGGGAGTCCCAGGTGAGATTTTGGGGTCCCTGAAAGGATTTGGGGGGTCCCAGGTGAGATTTTGGGGTCCCAGGTGCCATTTTGGGGTCTCCAGGTGCCATTTCAGGGATTTTGGGTTCCTCAGGTGATTTTTGGGGTCCTCAGGTGAATTTTTGGGTTCCCCAGGTGCCATTTTGGACATTTTGGGGTTCCCAGGTGAGTTTTTGGGTCCCAGATGAGTTTTTAGGGTCCCCAGGTGAATTTTTGGTGTCCCAGATGAATTTTTGGGGTCCCAGATGAATTTTTTGGGTTCCCAGGTGAATTTTTGGGGTCCCAGATGAGTTTTAGGGGTTCCCAGATGGATTTTGGGTTCCCCAGGTGCCATTTCAGGGTCCCAGGTGTGATTTTTTGTGTCCCAGCTGTGATTTTGGGGTCCCAGGTGAATTTTTGGGGTCCCCAGGTGCCATTTCAGAGTCCCAGCTGCCATTTTGGGGATTTTGGGTCCCCAGGTGGATTTTGGGGTCCCAGGTGGATTTTGGGGTCCCAGGTGAATTTTTGGGGTCCCAGATGAATTTTTTGGGTTCCCGGGTGAATTTTTGGGGTCCCAGGTGAGTTTTGGGGTTCCCAGGTGCCATTTTGGGGATTTTGGGGTCCCCAGATTGGATTTTGGGGCTCCCCAGGTGAGTTTTTGGGGTCCCAGATGAGTTTTTGGGGTTCCCAGGTGATATTTGGGGTCCCCAGATTGGTTTTTGGGGCTCCCCAGGTGAGTTTTTGGGGTCCCAGATGAGTTTTTGGGGTTCCCAGGTGATATTTGGGGTCTCAGGTTGGTTTTTGGGGTGTCCCAGGTGATTTTTGGGGTGTCCCCCCCTTACCTTGGGGGTGTCCCCGTCGCTGTCCCCGAGCGCGGCCGCGGCGTAACTGGGGCCGGGTGGGGCTGGGCGGGGGCTGAGAATGGGGGAGGGGTCAGTGAGGGGGAGGGGCCGTGAGGGGGAGGGGTCAGTGAGGGGGAGGGGTCAGTGAGAGTGGGTGGGGCTCAGGTGGGGTGGGGACAAAATGGGGGTGTGGTCAATGAGGGGGAGGGGTTGAAATGGGGGCAGGGTCAGTGGGGGAGGGGCCGAAATGGGGGCAGGGTCAGTGGGGGAGGGGCTGAGAATGGGGGAGGGGGCAGTGAGGGGGAGGGGCTAAAAGGGGGAGGGGCTCAGATGGGGGAGGGGCTCTCACCTGGCGTGGGGGAGGGGCGGCGGTAGAAGAGCGACCCCGGGGGGCGCCGGGGGCTCCCCTCCCCCTCCTCCCGCAGCGTGAACGCCCCCAGGCGCCGCACCTGGGGGGAGGGGCAAAGGTCACCGTGAGGTCACCGTGAGGTCACCGCGGGGTCACGGGGTGGTCACTGCTGGGGTCACTTTGAGGTCACTCTGTGGTCACTCTGTGGTCACTCTGAGGTCACTTCAGGGGTCACTTCAGGGGTCACTTTGAAGTCACTCAGAGGTCACTCAGTGGTCATTTCAGGGGTTACAGAGTGGTCATTCTGTGGTCACTCTGTGGTCACCTCGAGGTCACTTTGGGGGTCACTCTTTGGTCATTCTGTGGTCACTCTGTGGTCACTTCGAGATCACTTTGGGGTCACTTTGGGGGTCACAGAGAGGTCACTCTGTGGTCACTTCAGGGGTCACAGTGTGGTCACCATGTGGTCACTCTTTGGTCACTCTGTGGTCACCCTGTGGTCACTTCAGGGGTCACTCCAGGGGTCACAGAGTGGTCATTCTGTGGTCACTCTGAGGTCATTTCAGGGGTCACTCTGCAGTCACTTCGAGGTCACTTTGGGGGTCACAGAGTGGCCACTCTAAGGTCACTTCAAGGTCACTTTGGGGGTCACAGAGTGGTCACTCTGTGGTCACTTCGAGGTCACTTTAGGGGTCACAGAGTGGTCACTCTGCAGTCACTTCGAGGTCACTTTAGGGGTCACAGAGTGGTCACCCTGTGGTCATTCTATGGTCACTCTTTGGTCACCCTGTGGTCACTCTGTGGTCACTTTGAGGTCACTTTGAGGTCACTCTGCGGTCACTTCAAGGTCATTTTGGGGGTCACAGAGTGGTCACTCTGCGGTCATTTCAAGGTCCCTTTGGGGCCACTTTGGGGGTCACAGAGAGGTCACTCTGGGCATCACTCTGAGGTCACTTCAGGGGTCACAGAGTGATCCCTCTAGGGTCACTTTGGGGGTCACAGAGTGGCCACTCTAAGGTCACTTCGAGGTCACTTTAGGGCCACTTTGGGGGTCACTCAGTGGTCACTCAGTGGTCACTCTGAGGTCACTTCAGAGGTCACTTCAGGGGTCACTTTGAAGTCACTCAGAGGTCACTCAGTGGTCATTTCAGGGGTCACAGAGAGGTCATTCTGTGGTCACTCTGCAGTCACTTCGAGGTCACTTTGGGGGTCACAGAGTGGTCACTCTGCAGTCACTTCGAGATCACTTTGGGGTCACTTTGGGGGTCACAGAGAGGTCACTCTGCGGTCACTTCAGGGGTCACAGTGTGGTCACCATGTGGTCACTCTTTGGTCACTCTGTGGTCACTCTTTGGTCACTCTGTGGTCACCATGTGGTCACTTTAGGGGCCATTCCAGGGGTCACAGAGTGGTCATTCTGTGGTCACTCTGAGGTCATTTCAGGGGTCACTCTGCAGTCATTTCGAGGTCACTTTAGGGGTCACAGAGTGGTCACTCTGCAGTCATTTCGAGGTCCCTTTTGGGCCACTTTGGGGGTCACAGAGTGGTCACTCTGAGGTCATTTCAGGGGTCACTCTGCAGTCACTTTAAGGTCACTTTAGGGGTCACAGAGTGGCCACTCTGGGCATCACTCTGAGGTCACTTCAGGGGTCACAGAGTGATCCCTCTAGGGTCACTTTGGGGGTCACAGAGTGGCCACTCTAAGGTCACTTCAAGGTCACTTTAGGGGTCACAGAGTGGTCACTCTGCAGTCACTTCGAGGTCACTTTAGGGCCACTTTGGGGGTCACTCTTTGGTCACTCAGTGGTCACTCAGTGGTCACCCTGTGGTCACTCTGAGGTCACCCTTAGGTCACTCACCGGTGCCTCAGCCCGCCGCTCCTCCTCCTCCTCAGGCGCTGAGAACGCCCTGATGAAGGACAGCCCATAGGGCCGACTCTGCGGGTGACAAACGACATCACCAGCTGACCTTTGACCCCTGCAGGTACCCCCAACCCCTCAGGTGAGCTCACCTGGCAGTAGGGCTGGCTCAGCACCACCCTCAGCCTGTCCCAGGTGGCCTGAGCTGGACCTTTGACCAAGGAGTCCGGCCCGAAGAGCCGAACCCTGCGCGTCTCCGCCCCCGCCCGGCTCTCGCTGGGCGACATCAGGGCGGCGCTGGGCAGCAGCACCTGGGCAGGTAAAGCTCAGGTGAGGCTCAGGTGAGGCTCAAAGGGGTTTAGGAAAGGTTTGAGGCTCACCTGGAAGTCTCCCCCTGAGGAGGAACCGAGCAGGACCTCGACAAAGGCGGCGCCGTCGTTGCCGATGTGCAGGGAGTGGATGGGGCGGGAGGAGGAGAGCTGGGAGGGGGGAAAGGGTCTCAAAAGTTCTGAATTCTCATCCCAAATTTCTGTCAGAGTCCTCAGGGCCTCATCCCAAATCTCCCCAAATTCTCATCCCAAATTTCCCTCAGAGTCGTCAGATCCTCATCGCAAATCTCCCCAAATTCTCATCCCAAATTTCTGTCAGAGTCCTCAGATCCTCATCCCAAATCCCACCCAAATTCTCATCCTGAATTCTCTCCTCAAACCCCCCAAATTCTCTTTCCGAGTTTCCCCAAATTCTCTCCTCAAACCACCCAAATTCTCATCCCAAATTTCTGTCAGAGTCCTCAGAGCCTCATCCCAAATCTCCCCAAATTCTCATCCCAAATTTCCTTCAGAGTCCTCAGATCCTCATCCCAAATCTCCCCAAATTCTCATCCCAAATTTCCCTCAGAGTCCTCAGAGCCTCATCCCAAATCTCCCCAAATTCTCATCCCAAATTTCCCTCAGAGTCCTCAGAGCCTCATCCCAAATCTCCCCAAAATTCTCATCCCAAATTTCCCTCAGATCCCCCCAAATCTTCATCCCAAATTCCCCAAGGTTTTCCTCCCAAATTCTCCTCCCAAATCCCCCTCAGAGCCCCCCAAAAATCCCCCTCTAAAATCCCCCCAAATTCTCTTCCCAAATCCCCCCCAAATTCTCCTCAGATCCTCCAAATTCTCTTTCTGAGTTTCCCCAAATTCTCTCCTCAAACCCCCCAAATTCTCATCCCAAATTTCTGTCAGAGTCCTCAGAGCCTCATCCCAAATCTCCCCCAAATTCTCATCCTAAATTTCCCTCAGATCCTCATCCCAAATCCCACCCAAATTCTCTTCCTGAATTCTCTCTTCAAACCCCCCAAATTCTCATCCCAAATTTCCTTCAGAGTCCTCAGAGCCTCATCCTAAATCTCCCCAAATTCTCATCCCAAATTTCTGTCAGAGTCCTCAGAGCCTCATCCTAAATCTCCCCAAATTCTCATCCCAAATTTCCTTCAGAGTCCTCAGAGCCTCATCCTAAATCTCCCCAAATTCTCATCCCAAATTTCCCTCAGAGTCCTCAGAGCCTCATCCCAAATCTCCCCAAATTCTCATCCCAAATTTCTGTCAGAGTCCTCAGGGCCTCATCCCAAATCTCCCCAAAATTCTCTTCCCAAATTCCTCTTCAGATTCCTCCCAATCGCCCCCAGTCCCTCCCAGTGCCCCCCCAAACTCCTCCCAGTCCCTCCCAGTGCCCTTCAAGCCCTTCCCAGTCCCTCCCAGTTACCCCCAAACCTCTCCCAGTGCCCCCAACCCCTTCTCATTCCCTCCCCGTGCCCCCCAACCCTTTCCCAGTCCCCTCCCAGTACCTCCTACCCCCTCCCAGTTCCCCCCAACTCCCTCCCAGTGCCCCCCAAACCCTTCCCAGTTCGCCCCCAGTCCCACCCAGTCACCCCCAACCCCTTCCCAGTCCCTCCCAGTGCCCCCCAAACTCCTCCCAGTCCCTCCCAGTTACCCCCAAACCTCTCCCAATCACCCCCAGTCCCTCCCAGTCCCCTCCTCATCCTCTCCCCACCTCCAACACCACGCTCAGCTGCTTCTCCCCGGCCGCCGCTCCTCTCCAGCGCCCGCCATCGTCCGGCCGCAGTAAATTCTCGGCCGGGTGACGCTGAGGAAACACCGGAACGTTCAGCACCGAGCATCCCCACACCGGTAACCGGAACAGAACCTCCCCCGTCCCAGGGGGAACCCACCGGGTCCGCGCTGCTCACGGACACCACACGAGTGAACGGAATCTCGGGCATCGCCTCAGCCGCAGGCGCGCACCGGAAGTCGCCTCAGAGCCCGCGGCGGAAGCCGCTCCGCAAAAGCCCCCCCAGCTCTATGGTACTGAGGGGGTTTCCGGTTTGTGCGCATGCGCAAAGCGCCGCTCTGGCAAACACGCCCCCCTGACTTCTATGGTTCTAACGGGGACTTCCGGTGTTCCCTCCTCTGTGGTCACGTGATGCTCCCGGGGGGTTTTCCCGCCTTTTTCGAAGCGCGCGAAACCGTGAGGGGGAAAAGGGGGGGGGAGAATTATTTAAATTTCTGAGGGGGGAATTAAATTTTTGAGAGATAATTAGACCTAATTAAGTCTCCGGAGAGTAATTAATTAACATTTATCGCTAATTAAGACCAAAATGAGGCAGTTTGGGGGGGTTTAAAGAGGGAATGGGCAGGAATTAATTAAATTTCTGAGGGGGGAATTAAATCTCTGAGGGGGCAATTAAATATCTGAGAGATAATTACACCTAATTAAACCTCGGGAGGGTAATTAATTAATAATTATCGCTAATTAAGACCAAAATGAGGCAGGTTTGGGGGTTTCCAGGGGTAAGGGTTGGAGGGGGCGGGATGACGGTGGCGGGTAATTAAATTTCTGAGGGGAAAATTAAATTTCTGAGGGGAAAATTAAATTTCTGAGGGGTAATTAGACCTAATTAAGTCTCGTGGGGGTAATTAATTAATAATTATCGCTAATTAAGACCAAAATGAGGCAGTTTGGAGGGGTTTCCAGGAGGAATGAGCGGGAATTAATTAAATTTCTGAGGGGGCAATTAAATTTCTGAGGGGGCAATTAAATCTCTGAGGGATAATTACATCTAATTAAACCTCCGGGAGGGTAATTAATTAATAATTATCATTAATTAAGACCAAAATGAGGCAGTTTGGGGGAGTTTCCAGGGGGAATGGGCGGGAATTAATTAAATTTCTGAGGGGGGAATTAAATTTCTGAGGGGGCAATTAAATCTCTGAGGGATAATTACACCTAATTAAACCTCCGGAGGGTAATTAATTAATAATTATCATTAATTAAGACCAAAATGAGGCAGTTTGGGGGGGTTCCAGGGGGAATGGGAGGAATTAATTAAATTTCTGAGAGGAAAATTAAATCTCTGAGGGATAATTACACCTAATTAAACCTCCGGAGGGTAATTAATTAATAATTATCGCTAATTAAGACCAAAATGAGGCAGTTTGGGGGGGTTTGATGGGGGAATGGGCGGGAATTAATTAAATTTCTGAGGGGGCAATTAAATCTCTGAGGGATAATTACATCTAATTAAACCTCCGGAGGATAATTAATTAATAATTATGACTAATTAAGACCAAAATGAGGCAGTTTGGGGGGGTTTGATGGGGGAATGGGCGGGAATTAATTAAATTTCTGAGGGGGCAATTAAATCTCTGAGGGGGCAATTAAATTCTGAGGGGAAAATTAAATTTCTGAGGGGAAAATTAAATTTCTGAGGGGTAATTAGACCTCAATAGGCCTCGTGGGGGTAATTAATTAACATTTATCGCTAATTAAGACCAAAATGAGGCAGTTTGGAGGGGTTTCCAGGAGGAATGGGTGGGAATTAATTAAATTTCTGAGGGAGTAATTAAATCTCTGAGGGTACAATTAAATCTCTGAGGGATAATTACACCTAATTAAACCTCCGGAGGGTAATTAATTAATAATTATCATTAATTAAGACCAAAATGAGGCATTTTGGGGGGGTTGATGGGGGAATGGGCGGGAATTAATTAAATTTCTGAGGGGGTAATTAAATCTCTGAGGGTGCAATTAAATCTCTGAGGGGTAATTACACCTAATTAAACCTCCGGAGGGTAATTAATTAATAATTATCACTAATTAAGACCAAAATGAGGCAGTTTGGAGGGGTTTCCAGGAGGAATGGGCAGGAATTAATTAAATTTCTGAGGGGGCAATTAAATCTCTGAGGGGGCAATTAAATCTCTGAGGGATAATTACACCTAATTAAACCTCCGGAGGGTAATTAATTAATAATTATCGCTAATTAAGACCAAAATGAGGCAGGTTTGGGGGTTTCCAGGGGTAAGGGTTGGAGGGGGCGGGATGACGGTGGCAGGTAATTAAATTTCTGAGGGGAAAATTAAATTTCTGAGGGGAAAATTAAATTTCTGAGGGGTAATTAGACCTAATTAAGTCTCGTGGGGGTAATTAATTAATAATTATCGCTAATTAAGACCAAAATGAGGCAGTTTGGGGGGGTTTCCAGGGGGAATGGACGGGAATTAATTAAATTTCTGAGGGGAAAATTAAATTTCTGAGGGGAAAATTAAATCTCTGAGGGGTAATTACACCTAATTAAACCTCTGGAGGGTAATTAATTAATAATTATCATTAATTAAGACCAAAATGAGGCAGTTTGGGGGGATTGATGGGGTAATGGGCAGGAATTAATTAAATTTCTGAGGGAGGAATTCAATCTCTGAGGGGTAATTACACCTAATTAAACCTCCGGAGGGTAATTAATTAATAATTCTCATTAATTAACACCAAAACGAGGCGGTTTTTGAGGTTTTATTGGTCCAGGCAGAGGCTCCCAGTGCTCCCAGTTCATCCCAGTAAGCGCCCGTACTCGGCCAGGGCTGAGGATTTCTTCACCCCGTCCCAAATTCGGGCGGCGTAATGGAACCTGTCACCAGTATGGACCAGTATGGACCAGTATGGACCAGTATGGACCAGTACAGGTAAGATATGCCCTCCCAGTTACCCCCAAATCCCCTCCCAGTCCATCCCAGTTCTTCCCAGTTCATCCCAGTGCACCCAAAACCCACCCCAGTCATTCCCAGTCCCTCCCAGTTACTCCCAGTCCCCTCCCAGTCTATCCCAGTCCCTCCCATTTACCCCCAAATCCCCTCCCAGTCCCTCCCAGTTACCTCCAAAACCCTCCCAGTCCCTCCCAGTATCTCCCAGTCCATCCCAATATCCTCTAAACCCTCCCAGTCCCCCCAAAACCCCTCCCAGTGCCTCCCAGTGCCTCCCAGTATATCCCAGTCCCTCCCAATCCCTCCCAGTACCCCCAAACCCCTCCCAGTATATCCCAGTCCCCTCAATCCCTTCCCAGTCCCTCCCAATCCCTCCCAGTCCCTCCCAGTTCCCCCCAGTCCCTCCCAGTCTATCCCATTCCCCTCCCAGTCTATCCCAGTCCCTCCCACTCCCCTCCCAGTTTATCCCAGTCCCTCCCAATCCCCTCCCAGTATATCCCAGTCCCTCCCAGTCCCCTCTAAACCCCTCCCAGTCCCTCCCAGTCCACCCTAAACCTCTCCAGCCACCCCCAATCCACTCCCAGTCCCTCCCAGTGCCCCCCAGTCCCTCCCAATCCCCCCTAAATCCCTTCCCAGTATATCCCAGTCCCTCCCAGTTATCTGCAAACCCCTCCCAGTCCCTCCCAATCCCCTCTAAACTCATCCCAGTTTATCCCAGTCCCTCCCAGTGTCCCCCAATCTCCCCCAAACCACTTCCCACTCCCCCCCAGTCCCCCCCAGTCCCTCCCAGTTCCTCCCAGTCCCTCCCAATCCCCTCCAGTTCCTCCCAGTTCCCCCCAATCCCCTCCCAGTCCCTCCCAGTCCCTCCCAGTCTCTCCCAGTTCATTCCCAGTCCCTCCCAGTCGCTCCCAATCCCCTCCCAGTCCCTCCCAGTTTATCCCAGTCCCTCCCAATCCCCTCCCAGTCCCTCCCAGTCTGTCCCAGTCCCTCCCAGTCCCTCCCAGTCCCCCCAGTCTCTCCCAGTCCCTCCCAGTATATTCCATTCCCCTCCCAATCCCCTCCCAGTGCCCCAAATCCCCTCCCAGTTCCCCCCAGTCCATCCCAGTCCCTCCCAATCGTCTCCCAGTGCCTCCCAGTCCCTTCCAGTATATCCCAGTCCCCCTCAATCCCCTCCAATCCCCTCCCAGTCTATCCCAGTCCCCTCTAAACCCATCCCAGTCCCTCCCAGTCCCTCCCAGTTCCCTCCCAAACCCCTCCCAGTCCCTCCCAGTCCCTCTCAGTCCCCCCAAAACCCCTTCCCAGTCCCTCCCAGTTCCTCCCAATCCCTTCCCAGTCCCTCCCAGTTCCTCCCAATCCCTTCCCAGTCCCCCCCAATCCCCTCCCAGCCCCCACCAGTCCCTCCTGATCCCTCCCAGTCCCTCCCAGTCTATCCCAGTTGCTCCCAGTCCCTCCCAGTCCCTCCCATTCCCCTCTAAACCCCTCCCAGTCCCCCCCAGTCCCCTCCCAGTGCTCCCAGTCTCACCAGTTGCGCTCGGTGAGCAGGCTGTGGGATAACTGGGAGCGCGCGGCCGCCAGGACCCTCCCCCGCAGCCGGGCCAGGAGCCCCCCCAGGCCCCCCCGGCCCCGGAAGGGGGGAAGGGCCGGGAACAGCGCCCCTCCCCCACCTGCGGGGGGACACGGGTTACTGGGAGGCACTGGGAGCGACTGGGAGGGGATTGGGAGGGACTGGGAGGCACTGGGAGGGGACTGGGAGGCACTGGGAGGGACTGGGAGGGGTTTTGGGGGGGCTGAGATGGATTTAGAGGGGACTGGGAGGGACTGGGAGAGACTGGGAGGGGATTGGGAGGGACTGGGAGGGACTGGGAGCGACTGGGAGGGGACTGGGATAGACTGGGAGGGGATTGGGAGGGACTGGGAGGGACTGGGAGCAACTGGGAGGGGATTGGGAGGGACTGGGAGGGGTTTTAGTGGTGCTGGGATGGGTTTAGAGGGGACTGGGAGGGACTGGGAGGGACTGGGAGAGACTGGGAGGGACTGGGAGCAACTGGGAGGGGATTGGGAGGGACTGGGAGGGGTTTTAGGGGGGCTGAGATGGATTTAGAGGGGACTGGGAGGGACTGGGATGGGACTGGGAGCAACTGGGAGCAACTGGGATATACTGGGATATACTGGGAGAGGGTTTAGGGGGACTGGAAGGGGTTTAGAAGGGATTGGGAGGGACTGGGATTGACTGGGATGGACTGGGAGGGGGTTTGGGGGGACTGGGAAAGGACTGGGAGGGACTGGGAGTGACTGGCATGGGTTTAGGGGGCACTGGGAGGGACTGGGATATACTGGGAGGGGATTGGGAGGGGATTAAAGGGGACTGGGAGGGACTGGGACTGGGAGGGAACTGGGAAGGGGTTCTGGGGGGACTGGGAGGGACTGGGAGGAGATTGGGAGTGACTGGGATATACTGGGAGGGACTGGGAGGGGTTTAGGGGGACTAGGAGGGAACTGGGAGGGACTGGGAGAGGATTTGGGGGGGACTGGGATATACTGGGATAGACTGGGATAGACTGGGAGACGATTGGGAGGAACTGGGAGGGCATTAAGGGGCAACTGGGCTATACTGGGAACAACTGGGAGGGGACTGGGACAAACTGGGATGTACTGGGAAGGGGTTTAGGCGGTCATGGCTGGGGACAGAACTGGTTTGTACAGGTCTATACTGGTCTATACTGGTTTATACTGGTCCATACTGGTCTATACTGGTTTATACTGGTCCATACTGGTCCATACTGGTCCGTACTGGTCTATACTGTTCTATACTGGTCCGTACTGGTCCGTACTGGTCCGTACTGGTCCATACTGGTCCGTACTGGTCCGTACTGGTCCATACTGGTCCATACTGGTCCGTACTGGTCCGTACTGGTCCATACTGGTCCATACTGGTCCGTACTGGTTTATACTGGTCCGTACTGGTCCGTACTGGTCCGTACTGGTCCGTACTGGTCCGTACTGGTCCGTACTGGTCCATACTGGTCCATACTGTTCTATACTGGTCCGTACTGGTCCGTACTGGTCCGTACTGGTCCGTACTGGTCCGTACTGGTCCATACTGGTCCGTACTGGTCCGTACTGGTCCGTACTGGTCCATACTGGTCCGTACTGGTCCGTACTGGTCCATACTGGTCCATACTGGTCCATACTGGTCCATACTGGTCCGTACTGGTCCGTACTGGTCCATACTGGTCCATACTGGTTTATACTGGTCCGCACTGGTCCATACTGGTCTGTACTGGTCCATACTGGTCCATACTGGTCCATACTGGTCCGTACTGGTCCATACTGGTCCATACTGGTCCGTACTGGTCCATACTGGTCCATACTGGTCCATACTGGTCCGTACTGGTCCATACTGGTCCGTACTGGTCTATACTGGTCCGTACTGGTCCGTACTGGTCCATACTGGTCCATACTGGTCCATACTGGTCCGTACTGGTCTATACTGGTCCGTACTGGTCTATACTGGTCCATACTGGTCCATACTGGTCCATACTGGTCCATACTGGTCCATACTGGTCTGTACTGGTCCGTACTGGTCCATACTGGTCCATACTGTTCTATACTGGTCCGTACTGGTCCGTACTGGTCCATACTGGTCCATACTGGTCCATACTGGTCCATCCTGGTCCGTACTGGTCCATACTGGTCCATACTGGTCCGTACTGGTCCATACTGGTCCATACTGGTCCGTACTGGTCCGTACTGGTCCATACTGGTCCGTACTGGTCCGTACTGGTCCATACTGGTCTATACTGGTCCATACTGGTCCATACTGGTCCGTACTGGTCCGTACTGGTCCGTACTGGTCCGTACTGGTCCGTACTGGTCCATACTGGTCCATACTGGTCCATACTGGTCCGTACTGGTCTATACTGGTCCATACTGGTCCATACTGGTCCATACTGTTCTATACTGGTCCATACTGGTCCATACTGGTCCGTACTGGTCCGTACTGGTCCGTACTGGTCCATACTGGTCCATACTGGTCCATACTGGTCCATACTGGTCCGTACTGGTCCATACTGGTCTGTACTGGTCCATACTGTTCTGTACTGGTCCATACTGGTCCATACTGGTCCATACTGGTCCATACTGGTCCGTACTGGTCTGTACTGGTCCGTACTGGTCCATACTGGTCCATACTGGTCCATACTGGTCCATACTGGTCCATACTGGTCCATACTGGTCCATACTGGTCCGTACTGGTCCGTACTGGTCCATACTGTTCTATACTGGTCCATACTGGTCCGTACTGGTCTGTACTGGTCCATACTGGTCCGTACTGGTCCGTACTGGTCCATACTGGTCCGTACTGGTCTATACTGGTCCGTACTGGTCCATACTGGTCCATACTGGTCCATACTGGTCCATACTGGTCCATACTGGTCCATACTGGTCCATACTGTTCTATACTGGTCCATACTGGTCCGTACTGGTCCGTACTGGTCCATACTGGTCCGTACTGGTCTATACTGGTCCATACTGGTCCATACTGGTTTATACTGGTCCGTACTGGTCCATACTGGTCCGTACTGGTCCGTACTGGTCCATACTGGTCCGTACTGGTCCGTACTGGTCCATACTGGTCCGTACTGGTCCATACTGGTCCATACTGGTCCATACTGCTCCGTACTGGTCCGTACTGGTCCATACTGGTCCGTACTGGTCTATACTGGTCTGTACTGGTCCATACTGGTTTATACTGGTCCATACTGGTCCATACTGGTCCATACTGGTCCATACTGGTCCATACTGGTCCATACTGGTCCATACTGGTCCGTACTGGTCCGTACTGGTCCGTACTGGTCCGTACTGGTCCGTACTGGTCCGTACTGGTCCGTACTGGTCCGTACTGGTCCGTACTGGTCCATACTGGTCCGTACTGGTCCATACTGGTCCGTACTGGTCCATACTGGTCCGTACTGGTTTACCTGCCCGGGGCAGGCCGTCCTCGGGCTCCTCCTCCAGGGGGGGCAGCAGGAACAGATTCACCTCGGGGGGGTCGGGGGGGGCGGGGGGGACCCCGGCCTGGGGGGGGAGGAGCTCCCGCATCGATAACGAGCCTGGAATTAATTAAATTAATTAAATTAATTAAATTAATTAAAGTTAATTAGAATTAATCCAACATTAATGAAAAATTAACGAGAATTAATCAAACCCCGGCCTGGGGGGGGAGCAGCTCCCGCATCGATAACGAGCCTGAAATTAATTAATTAAAGTTAATTAAAATTAATTACACTTAATTAAAAATTAATTAAAATTAAACTAAATTAATCAAATATTAATGAAAATTGTTTTAAAAAACCCGGGGTGGGGGGGAGCCGCTCCCGCATCGATAACGAGCCTGGAATTAATTAATTAAAGTTAATTAGAATTAATTAATTAGAATTAATTAAAATTAATTAAAAATTAATCCAACATTAATGAAAAATTAATCAAACCCCGGCCTGGGGGGGAGGAGCTCCCGCATTGATAACGAGCCTGAAATTAATTAATTAAAGTTAATTAAAATTGATTAAAGTTAATTAAATTAATCTAAATTAATTTAAATTAACGAGAATTAATCAAACCCCGGGGTGGGGGGGGAGCAGCTCCTGCATCGATAACGAGCCTGAAATTAATTAATTAAAGTTAATTAAAATTGATTAGAATTAATTAAAATTAATTAAAAATTAATCCAATATTAATCAAAAAAAACCCGGGGGGGGAGGAGCTCCCGTATCGATAACGAGCCTGAGATTAATTATATTAATTTATTAAATTAATTAAAGTTAATTAAAGTTAATTAAAATTTAATCCAAAATTAATTAATTAAAATTAGTTAAAATTAATCTAAATTAATTGAAATTAATCTGAAGTTAAATTGGGAGCAGCTCCCGTATCGATAGTGGCCATAAATTAATTAAAATTATTAAAAATTAATTTAAAAATTAATAAAAATTATTAAAAATCAGCCAAACCCCACCAGGGACCCCCAAAATTCCACCCAAAATCCATCCGGGACCCCCCAAATCCTCCCCAAATTCACTCGGGACCCCCAAATCCCACCTGGGACCCCCCAAATCCCACCTGGGACCCCCCAAATCTCACCTGGGACCCCCAAATCCCACCTGGGACCCCCAAATCCCACCTGGGACCCCCCAAATCCACCTGGGACCCCCAAACCCCACCTGGGACCCCCAAATCCACCTGGGACCCCCAAATCCCACCTGGGACCCCCAAATTCACCTGGGACCCCCAAATCCCCTTCAGGACCCCTCAATCCCACCTGGGACCCCCCAAACCTCACCTGGGATCTCCCAAATCTCACTTGGGATCCCCCAAATTCCACCTAAAATCCATCCGGGACCCCCCAAATCCTCCCCAAATTCACCTGGGACCCCCCAAATCCCACCTGGGACCCCCAAATCCACCTGGGACCCCCAAACCCCACCTGGGAACCCCCAAATTCACCTGGGACCCCCAAATTCATCCTGGGACCCCCAAATTCACCTGGGACCCCCAATCCCACCTGGGACCCCCCAAATCTCACCTGGGACCCCCAAATCCACCCGGGACCCCCAAATTCACCTGGGACCCCCAAATCTCACCTGGGACCCCTCAAATCCCACCTGGGACCCCCAAATCCACCCGGGACCCCCAAACCCCACCTGGGACCCCCCAAATCTCACCTGGGACCCCCAAATCCACCCGGGACCCCCAAATTCACCTGGGACCCCCAAATCTCACCTGGGACCCCTCAAATCCCACCTGGGACCCCCAAACCCCACCTGGGACCCCCAAATCCCCCTGGGACCCCCAAAATCCACCTGGGACCCCCAAATTCCATCGGGGACCCCCAAATTCCACCTGGGACTCCCAAATCCCACCTGGGACCCCCCAACCCCTCCTGGGACCCCCAAATCCACCTGGGACCCCCAAACCCCACCTGGGACCCCCAAATCCACCTGGGACCCCCAAATCTCACCTGGGACCCCCAAACCCCACCTGGGACCCCCCAAATTCACCTGGGACCCCCAAATCCCCCTGGGACCCCCCAAAATCCCACCTGGGACCCCCCAAATTCCACCCAAAATCCATCCGGGACCCCCCAAATCCTCCCCAAATTCACCTGGGACCCCCAACCCCTCCTGGGACCCCCCAAATCCCACCTGGGACCCCCCAAATCCCACCTGGGACCCCCCAAATCCTCCCCAAATTCACCCGGGACCCCCAAATCTCACCTGGGACCCCCAAATCTCACCTGGGACCCCCCAAAATCCTCCCCAAACCCACCTGGGACCCCCAAACATTACCTGGGAACCCCCAGGACCCCCCAAAATCCTCCACAAATTCACCTGGGACCCCCCAAACCCCACCTGGGACCCCCCAAACCCCCCAAGGACCCCCCAAACCTCACCTGGGATCTCCCAAATCTCACTTGGGACCCCCCAAATTCCACCCAAAATCCATCCAGGACCCCCAAATCCTCCCCAAATTCACCCGGGATCCCCAAATTCCCCCAAAACCTCACCTGGGATCCCCCAAACCCCACCTGGGACCCCCAAAATCCTCCCCAAACCCATCTGGGATCTCCCAAACCTCACTTGGGACCCCCCAAACTCCACCCAAAATCCATCCAGGACCCCCCAAATTTCACCCAAACCCCACCTGGGACCCCCCAGGACCCCCCAAATCCACCTGGGACCCCCCAAACCCCACCTGGACCCCCCAAACCCTCCCCAAACCCTCCCCAAAATCCTCCCCAAACCCATCTGGGATCTCCCAAACCTCACTTGGGACCCCCCAGGACCCCCCAAAATCCTCCACAAATTCACCTGGGACCCCCCAAATTCCACCCAAAATCCATCGAGGACCCCCCAAATTTCACCCAGACCCCCCCAGGACCCCCCAAACCCTCCCCAAACCCATCTGGGATCTCCCAAATCCCACTGGGACCCCCAAATCCCACCTGGGACCCCCAAAACTTCATCCAAACCCCATCTGGGACCCCCAAAATCCTCCCCAAACCCATCTGGGATCTCCCAAATCCCACCTGGGACCCCCCAGGACCCCCCAAAATCCTCCACAAATTCACCTGGGACCCCCCAAATTCCACCCAAAATCCATCTGGGACCCCCAAAATCCTCCCCAAACCCATCTGGGATCTCCCAAACCTCACTTGGGACCTCCCAAACTCCACCCAAAATCCATCCAGGACCCCCCAAATTTCACCCAGACCCCCCCAGGACCCCCCAAACCCCCCCAGGACCCCCCAAACCGCCCCAGGACCCCCCAAATCCCCCCGTACCCCGATATTTGAGGCGGGAATGCGCCATCAGCCGGCCCAGCACTCGCTGCATCTGCCCCAGGCGCCGCGGGGAGAAACATTCGGGGGGGGCCCGGGTCTGCACGAACACTGAGGGGGCACCCAAGGGTGCCAGGGGAGGTTTGGGGGGTCCTGGGTGGAGTTTGGGGGGTCCCAGGTGGGATTTGGGGGGTCCCAGGTGGGATTTGAGGGGTCCTGGGGGGGTTTGAGGAGTCCCAGAGGGGTCTGGGGGGTCCCAAGTGAGATTTTGGGGGTCCCAGCTGGGTTTGGGTGGGATTTGGAGGGTCCCAGGTTGGGTTTGGGGGTTCCCAGGTGGATTTTGGGGGGTCCCAGGTGGGGTTTGGGGGTCCCAGGTGGGGTTTGGGGGGTCCCATGGGACATTTGGGGGTTCTGGGGGGGTTGGGGTTCCTGAAGGGGTTTTGGGGGGTCCCAGGTGGGATTTGGGGGGTCCCAGGTGAGGTTTGGGGGTCCCAGGTGGGATTTGGGGTATCCAGGTGAATTTGGGGAGGATTTGGGGGGTCTCAGATGGATTTTGGGTGAAATTTGGGGGTCCCAGGTGGGATTTGGGTGGAATTTGAGGGTTCCCAGGTGAGGTTTGGGGGGTCCTGGGGGGAAATTTGGGGTTCCCAGGTGGGTTTTGGGGTTCCCAGGTGGTTTTTGGGTGGATTTTGGGGTTCCCAGGTGGATTTTGGGGTTCCCAGATGGATTTTGGGGCATCCCAGGTGGGTTTTTGGGGGTTTTGGGGTGTCCCAGATGGATTTTGGGGTTCCCAGATGGATTTTGGGGTGTCCCAGGTGGATTTTGGGGGTTCCCAGATGGGATTTTGGGGTTCCCAGGTGGGATTTGGGTGGATTTTGGGGCTCCCAGGTGGATTTTGGAGGTCCCAGGTGGATTTTGGGGTTCCCAGATGGATTTTGGGGTGTCCCAGGTGGATTTTGGAGGTCCCAGGTGAGGTTTGGGGTTCCCAGGTGGATTTTGGGGTGTCCCAGATGGATTTGGGGTGTCCCAGGTGGGTTTTGGGTGGATTTTGGGGTTCCCAGGTGGATTTTGGGGTGTCCCAGGTGGATTTTGGGGTGTCCCAGATGGATTTTGGGGTGTCCCAGATGGATTTTGGGGTGTCCCAGATGGATTTTGGGGATTCCCAGGTGGATTTTGGGGTGTCCCAGGTGGATTTGGGGTTCCCAGATGGATTTTGGGTGGATTTTGGGGTTTGGGGCTCACCCAGGTGTGGGTAATACTCCGAGGGCTCCTCAGGCCCATCAGTATCTATAGGGCAGGATCTCTGGGGCAGGATCCATAGGGCTCACCCAGGTGGGTTTGGGGGTGTCCCAGGTGGGTTTTGGGTGGATTTTGGGGTTCCCAGGTGGATTTTGGGGTGTCCCAGGTGGGTTTTGGGGCTCACCCAGGTGTGGGTAATACTCCGAGGGCTCCTCAGGCCCAGCAGGATCTGTGGGGCTCACCCAGGTGGATTTTGGGGTTCCCAGATGGGATCTGGTGGTCCCAGATGGGATTTTGGGGTTCCCAGATGGATTTTGGGGGTTCCCAGGTGGATTTTGGGGTTCCCAGGTGGATTTGGGGTGTCCCAGGTGGATTTTGGGGTTCCCAGGTGGATTTTGGGGTGTCCCAGGTGGATTTTGGGGGTCCCAGGTGGATTTTGGGGTGTCCCAGGTGGATTTTGGGGTGTCCCAGGTGGATTTTGGGGTGTCCCAGGTAGGATTTGGGGTTCCCAGGTGGATTTTGGGGTGTCCCAGATGGATTTTGGGGGTTCCAGATGGATTTTGGGTGGATTTTGGGGTTTGGGGCTCACCCAGGTGTGGGTAATACTCCGAGGGCTCCTCAGACCCGGCCCCACTCGAGTCGTGGCTCGGGGACGGCGTCGGCGGCTTCACCATCTCGGCCGTCTGCAGGAACCTGAGGGGTCACTCAGGGGTCAGGGGTCACTCAGGGGTCACTCAGAGGTCACTCAGGGGTCAGGGGTCAGTTTGGGGTCACTCGGGGTCAGGGGTCACTCAGGGGTCAGTTTGGGGTCAGTTTTAGGGTTTCTTAGGGGTCAGTTCGGCGTTACTTATGGGTCACTTAGGGGTCAGTTCTGGGGTCAGTTTTAGGGTCACTTTCAGGTCACTTGTGGGTCACTCATGGGTCAGTTTGGGGTCAGTTTGGGGTCAGTTTGGGGTCAGTTTTGGGGTCAGTTTTGGGGTCAGTTTGGGGTCAGTTTGGGGTCAGTTTTGGGGTCAGTTTTGGGTCACTTAGGGGTCAGTTTTGGGGTCAGTTTTGGGGTCAGTTTGGGGTCAGTTTGGGGTCAGTTCTGGGGTCAGTTTTGGGGTCACTTGTGGGTCACTCATGGATAAGGTTTGGGGGTCAGTTTTAGGGACAGTTTCAGGTCATTTATGGGTCAGTTCTGGGGTCAGTTTCAGGTCACTTCTGGGTCACTTCTGGGTCACTTAGGGGTCAGTCATGGGATCAGTTTGGGGTCACTTGTGGGTCATTTATGGGTCAGTTTTGGGGTCAGTTTCAGGGTCACTTGTGGGTCAGTTTCAGGTCACTTGTGGGTCACTCTTAGGTCACTTTTGGGGTCAGTCTCAGGTCACTTTTGGGGTCACTTCGGGGTCACTCTCAGGTCACTTTGGGGTCACTTTTGGGGTCAGTTTGGGGTCACTCATGGGTCAGTTCTGGGGTCAGTTTGGGGGTCACTTGTGGGTCAGTTTAAGGTCACTTAGGGGTCAGTTTGGGGTCACTTTTGGAGTCACTTTTAGGTCACTCATGGGTCAGTTTGAGGTCACTTGTGGGTCACTCTCAGGTCACTTCTGGGTCATATTTAGGGTCAGTTTGGGGTCACTCTCAGATCACTTTTGGGTCAGTTTTTGGGGTCACTTTTAGGTCACTTTGGGGTCAGTTTTGGGGTCACTCTCAGGTCACTTTTGGGTCAGTTTTTGGGGTCACTCTTAGGTCACTTCAAGGTCACTTTTAGGTCACTTCCAGGTCACTTTTGGGGTCACTCTCTGATCACTTCGGGGTCACTTCTGGGTCAGTTTTGGGGTCACTTTTAGGTCACTTCGGGGTCACTTTTAGGTCACTTTTGGGGTCACTCTCTGATCACTTCGGGGTCAGTTTTGGGGTCACTTTTAGGTCACTCTCAGGTCACTTTTGGGGTCATTTTTAGGTCACTTTGGGGTCAGCTTTGGGGTCACTCTCAGGTCACTTTTGGGTCAGTTTTTGGGGTCACTCTTAGGTCACTTCAAGGTCACTTTTAGGTCACTTCGGGGTCACTTTTGGGGTCACTTTGGGGTCAGTTTTGGGGTCACTCTCAGGTCACTTTGGGGTCAGTTTTGGGGTCACTCTCAGGTCACTTTGGGGTCAGTTTTGGGGTCACTCTCAGGTCACTTTTAGGGTCACTTTGGGGTCCCTCCTTTGGGGTCACTCTCAGGTCACTTTGGGTCAGTTTTGGGGTCACTTTAGGTCACTTTGGGGTCAGTTTTGGGGTCACTTTGGGGTCAGTTTTGGGGTCACTTTTAGGTCACTTCCAGGTCACTTTTGGGGTCACTCTCTGATCACTTCGGGGTCACTTCCGGGTCAGTTTTGGGGTCACTTTTAGGGTCACTTTGGGGTCACTTTGGGGTCCCTCCCGCTCCAGCCCCACCTGTAGAGCCCCAGGTCCGTGAACCAATCCTGCACCAGCAGCACCACGTGACACACGGTGAACAGGAAGGCGGCGATCTGCAGCGACTGCCGGGCGTTAATTACCGTTAATTACCATTAATTACCCTCATTAGCATAGCCACGCCCCCGCCGGCCCCGCTCTCACCTGAGTCTCCACGTAGGCGTGGGGCAGCGCGAATTCCGGCGGAAGTTTCCGGTCGTTGTTGATCAGGTGATCCAGGTGGGCGGGGCTGAGGATGGGCTGGGGGCGTGGCCGAGTGGTGATGGGGTAATTACGGTAATTGGGGTAATTATGGTGATTGGGGTAATTATGGTGATTGGGGTAATTATGGTAATTGGGGTAATTATGGTGATTGGGGTAATTATGGAGATTGGGGTAATTATGGTGATTGGGGTAATTATGGAAATTGGGGTAATTATGGTGATTGGGGTAATTGGGGTAATTGGGGTAATTACGTTAATTGGGGTAATTATGGTAATTGGGGTAATTACAGTAATTGGGGTAATTACGGTAATTGGGGTAATTACGGTAATTGGGGTAATTATGGTAATTGGGGTAATTACGGTAATTGGGGTAATTACGGTAATTTGTGCTGCGAGGTGCTTTAGGGTAATTACGGTAATTGGGGTAATTATGGTGATTTGCATTAATGTGATTGGGGTAACTACGGTAATTTGCGTTAAGGGGGTGCCTGGGGTAATTACGGTAATTTGAGCTAATGGAGTGATTGGGGTAATTACGGTAATTGGGGTAACTACGGTAATTTGTGCTGTGGGGTGCTTAGGGTAATTACCGTAATTAGGGTAATTATGGTAATTGGGGTAATTATTGCAATTTGCATTAATGGGGTGCTTGGGGTAATTAGGGTAATTTGTGCTAATGGAGTGATTGGGGTAATTATGGTAATTGGGGTAATTACAGTAATTGGGGTAATTATGGTGATTGGGGTAATTATGGTAATTGGGGTAATTACGGTAATTGGGGTAATTATGGTAATTGGGGTAATTACGGTAATTGGGGTAATTATGGTAATTTGCATTAATGGGGTGATTGGGATAATTATGATAATTGGGTAATTACGGTAATTGGGGTAATTACGGTAATTGGGGTAATTATGGTAATTGGGGTAATTACGGTAATTGGGGTAATTACAGTAATTGGGGTAATTATGGTAATTGGGGTAATTACGGTAATTTGTGCTGTGGGGTGCTTAGGGTAATTACGGTAATTAGGGTAATTATGGAGACTTGCATTAATGTGGTAATTGGGGTAATTACGGTAATTGGGGTAATTACGGTAATTTGAGCTAATGGAGTGATTTGGGTAATTATGGTAACTGAGGTAATTACGGTAATTGGGGTAATTATGGTAATTTGAGCTAATGGAGTGATTGGGGTAATTACGGTAATTGGGGTAATTATGATAATTGGGGTAATTATGGTAATTGGGGTAATTATGGTAATTTGTGCTGTGGGGTGCTTAGGGTAATTACGGTAATTGGGGTAATTACGGTAATTGGAGTAATTACGGTAATCGGGGTAATTACGGTAATTTGAGCTAATGGAGTGATTGGGGTAATTACGGTGATTGGGGTAATTACGGTACTTTGTGCTGTGGGGTGCTTAGGGTAATTATGGTAATTGGGGTAATTACGGTAATTGGGGTAATTATGGTAACTGGGGTAATTATGGTAATTGGGGTAATTACAGTACCTGGGGTAATTACGGTAATTTGCGCTAATGGGGTGATTGGGGCAATCACGGTAATTGGGATAATTACGGTAATTGGGGTAATTACGGTAATTTGTGCTGTGGGGTGATTAGGGTAATTACGGTAATTGGGGTAATTACGGTAATTGGGGTAATTATGATAATTGGGGTAATTATGGTAATTTGTGCTGTGGGGTGCTTAGGGTAATTACGGTAATTAGGGTAATTATGGCAATTGGGGTAATTACGGTAATTTGCGCTAATGGAGGCGGCTGAGGGTCAATTAACATTAATTAACATTAATTAGCGCTAATTAGCGTTAATTACCTGGGTGTCCAGGAAGAGCACGCGCTCCTGGGTAACGAAGAGATCGATGCCCCCGGTCTGGGCCCCGCCCCGTTCCCGCAGCTCCGGCGGCTGCGGCCGGAACACGAAGGACCTGGACCAGTATGGACCAGTATAAACCAGTATGGACCAGTATAGACCAGTATAGACCAGTACAGACCAGTATAAACTGCTATGGACCAGTATAAACCGGTATGGACCAGTATAGACCAGTATGGACCAGTATGGACCAGTATGGACCAGTATGGGCCAGTACATCCCAGTATAGGGGATCCTTCCCAGTGCCTCCCAATCCCCTCCCAGTTCCTCCCAGTCCCGTCCAGTTGCTCCCAGTCTTCCCAAACCCCCTCCCAGTTCCCTCCCAGTCCCTCCCAGTCCCCTCCAATCCAGTCCCAGTTGCTCCCAGTTCCCCCCACTCCCTCCCAGTTCCCTCCCAGTCCCCCCAATCCCCTTCCAGTATAAACCAGTGACCCCAATCCCCTCCCAATCCCCTCCCAGTCCCTCCCAGTTCCTCCCAGTATATCCCAGTCCCTCCCAATCCCCTCAAACCCCTCCCAGTCACCTCCCAGTATAAACCAGTGACCCAAACCCCCTCCCAGTCCCTCCCAATCCCCTCCCAGTCTGTCCCAGTCTCTCCCAGTCCCCTCCCAGTCCCCCAAACTCCCTCCCAGTTTATCTCAGCCCCTCTGAGCCCCTCCTCATCCCCTCCCAGTCCCTCCCAGTATAAACCAGTGACCTGAAACCCTCTCCTAATCCCCTCCCAGTCCCCCCAGTCCCTCCCAGTCCCTCCCAGTCCCCCAAACTCCTTCCCAGTCCCTCCCAGTCCCTCCCAGTCCCTCCCAGTCCCTCCCAATCCCCTCCCAGTCCCTCCCAGTCCCTCCCAGTCCATCCCATTCCCCCCAATCCCCTCCCAGTCTGTTCCAGTATAAAGCAGTGACCCCAAACTCTCTCCCAGTCCCTCCCAGTCGCTCCCAGTCCCTCCCAGTCCCTCCCAATCCCCTCCCAGTATATCCCAGTCCCTCCCAGTTGCTCCCAGTCCCCTCAAACGCCCTCCCAGTCCATCCCACTGCCCCCAATCCCCTCCCAATCCCCTCCCAGTCTGTACCAGTATAAACCAGTGACCCCAAACTCCTTCCCAGTCCCTCCCAGTCCCTCCCAATCCCCTGCCAGTCCCCCCCCGTCCCTCCCAGTCCCCCCAGATCCCCTCCCAGTCCCTCCCAGTCCCTCCCAGTCCCCCCAGATCCCCTCCCAGTCCCTCCAAACCCCCTCCCAGTCCGTCCCAGTCCGTCCCAGTGCCCCCAGTACCGCGGATCCTCCTCGGGCTGGTTCCCGGCCAGCAGCGACAGCACCGTGGATTTCCCGGTCCCCTGCAGCCCCAGCGCCCCCACCACCAACACGTCCGTCTGCTCCAGCAGGAACTGGGAGCACTGGGAGTTACTGGGAGGCTCCAAACCACGCCCCCCACCACGCCCCGCCCCCCCAAACCCCGCCCCCACCTCCAGGGCGCTGTCGCACCAGTTCATTTGTTCATCCACCAGTTTGATACTGGTTTTCATCTTCTCCGGGGCAGCCAATCGGGCTTGGGCTTGGGCAGCTGAGGGGGCGGGGCCAGAGGGTGAACACGCCCATTTTGGGGCACGCCCACTGGCTCAAAGCCACGCCCCTTTTAATTAATTATGCAAATTAGTGCTGTTAATAAAGGTGGGAACACGCCCACCAACACAAACCACGCCCACATCGCCATTGGACACGCCCACAATGAACACGCCCTCAAATAAGCCACGCCCATTTCTTTTAACCAATCACCTCCAGGATTCTATTTTAGCCCCGCCCACAAGGAACGACCACACCCTTCAATGCCCACGCCCTCACCCAAGCCACGCCCATTTCTTTCATCCAATCCCCACCAGGCTTAAGTTTTAGCCACGCCCACAACGACCACACCCAGTTGTGACCACGCCCATTTCTTTCAACCAATCACCTCCAGGCTTCTATTTTAGCCACGCCCACAAGGAGTGACCACGCCCACAGCGACCACACCCATTAATGACCACGCCCTCAGATAAAGGCACACCCATTTCTTTCAACCAATCACCTCCAGGCTTCTATTTTAGCCCCTCCCTCCACCACAGACCACGCCCACAATTACCACACCCTTCAATGCCCACGCCCTCACCCAGGCCCCGCCCATTTCTTTCATCCAATCCCCACCAGGCTTAAATTTTAGCCCCGCCCACAACGACCACACCCAGTTATGACCACGCCCATTTCTTTCAACCAATCACCTCCAAGCTTCTATTTAAGCCCTGCCCACAAGGAGTGACCACGCCCACAATGACCACACCCATAAATGGCCACGCCCTCACCCAAGCCACGCCCATTTCTTTCATCCAATCCCCTCCAGGCTTAAATTTTAGCCCCGCCCATGACGACCACACCCAGTTATGACCACACCCATTTCTTTCAACCAATCACCTCCACGCTTCTCTTTTAGCCCCGCCCACAAGCCGTGACCACGCCCCCCATGCTTAACCACGCCCATTTTGCTCATCCAATCCCCATCCAGGCCTCTATTTAAGCCCCGCCCATTTCCCCCCTCATCCAATCCCCTTGAGCCCCCATTTTAGCCCCGCCCACCAACTATAAACACGCCCACCACCTCACTGACCACGCCCCCACTTAACCCCGCCCATTTCTTTCATCCAATCCCCTCAATCCCTGAACTTTAACCCCACCCACACAACCACGCCCACCCCTCACACCCCGCCCCACCCCAGATTTTAGCCCCGCCATCCCCCATTAAGCCCCTCCCACACCCCCACGCCCCCCCAAGCCCCGCCCACTCACGGTCCAGCGCGGCGGGCGGGGCCAGGCCCCGGCTGTGCAGTTGATAGACGGGCTGGGTGGGGCGTGGCCCCTCCCTCTCCATGGGCGGGGCTTGCGTCGGCCCCTCCCCCGCCGCCACCGAGGCCCCGCCCCCTCCTCGCCCCTCCTCCCCCCGCGCTTTCATCAGCACGATGGGCGGGGCCGGGGCGGGAGGGGGCGGGGCTTGTGCTGGCCCCGCCTTGGGGGCGGCTGGGGGCGGCTGCTGCTGTTAAAAACAGGAAATGACGTCATGGGGCGTGGCCTCACCAAGTGAGGAGAGGCCACGCCGCTTTTAGGGTTGGCCACGCCCCCCAGGCTCACCCGCTCAGCCGGGGGCTTGGCCAGGATGATCGGGGTCTTCTGCAGGGTCCCCGCGGGCTCCTCCCCCACCTCCTGTGGGCGGGGCGGGGTCAGCGCGGACACGCCCACCACGAGGGACACGCCCATGGGTGGCCACGCCCACTCCGTTAGAGCCACACCCCCTCCCAGGGTTTTTATTTGCTGTAGTGCGGTCGGACACGCCCACATGAGTAAGCTGCTGTCAATCATCGCCAAGTCACGCCCACACGAACAGCTGTCAATCATTTCTAAACCCTGCTTAGCCCCGCCCCATTCAGCTGCTGTCAATCATCCCCAAGTCACGCCCACACCAATAGCTGTCAATCATTTCTAAACCACGCCTCCATGCTAAGCCCTCGCCCCATTCAGCTGCTGTCAATCATTCCTAAGCCACGCCCCTAAGAACAGCTGTCAATCAACAAGCCCCACCTCTGCTTAGCCCTGCCTCATTCGGCTGCTGTCAATCATTTCCAAGCCACGCCCCCACACTCAGCCCTGCCCTATTCAGCTGCTGTCATTCCTAAACCACGCCCACAACAGCTGCTGTCAATCATCCCCAAGTCACGCCCACACCAACAGCTGTCAATCATCAAGCCACGCCCCCCGCTTAGCCCCGCCCCATTCAGCGGACGTCAATCATTCTCAAACCATGCCCCCAACACGTCAGTTATTATCCAACCACGCCCCCAACACCTCCTGTCAATCATTTCCAAGCCACGCCCCCACACTAAGCCCTGGCCCCATTGAGCTGCTGTCAATCATTCTCAAACCACGCCCCCAGCAGAAGCTGCTGTCAATCATTGAGAAGCCACGCCCCCACTCAGTCCTGTCCCCTGCAGTTACTGTCAATCATTCCCAAGCCACGCCCCCACATTCAGCCCTGCCCCAACTTCTGTCAATCATTCCCAAGCTCCACCCCCACCAACACGTCAGTCATTCCCAAACCACGCCCCAGCAGCTGCTGTCAATCATTAAGAAGCCACGTCCCACCAACAGCTGTCAATCATTCCCGAGCCACGCCCCACACTCAGCTCTGCCCCATTTAACTGTCAATCATTAAGAAGTCGCACCCACAACAGCTGCTGTCAATCATTCCCAAACCACACCCCTACACTCAGTCCCGCCCCATTCAGCTGTCAATCATTAAGAAGCCACGCCCACATACAGCTGTCAACCAACAAGCCCCACCCGTTTAGCCCCGCCTCATTCCACTGCTGTCAATCATTCCCAAACCACGCCCCCACCAACAGCAGCTGTCAATCATTTCCAAGCCGTGCTCCCACATTCAGCCCCGCCCAATTCAGCTGCTGTCAATCATTAAGCCACGCCCCTACCCACAGCTGTCAATCATTAACAAGCCACGCCCACACCAGCAGCTGCTGTCAGTCATTAAGAAGTCACGCCCACAACAGCTGCTGTCAATCATTTCTAAGACACGCCCCCACCAACAGCTGTCAATCATTTCCAAGCCACGCCCCCACACTCAGCCCTGCCCCATTCTGCTGCTGTCAATCATTTCTAAGCCACGCCCCCAGAGTAGCTCTGATTCATTCAGCTGCTGTCAATCATTCTTAAGCCACACCCCCACCAACAGCTGTCAATCATTTCCAAGCCACGCCCCCACTCAGCCCTGCCCTATTCAGCTGCTGTCATTCCTAAACCACGCCCCCAACAGCTGCTGTCAATCATTCTTAAGCCACACCTCCACCAACAGCTGTCAATCATGTCCCAGCCACGCCCCCACACTCAGCCTTGCCCCATTTAGCTCCTGTCAATCATTAAGAAGTCACGCCCTCAAACTAAGTCCCGCCCCATTCAGCTGCTGTCAATCATTAAGCCACGCCCCAGGTCTGGCCCTGCCCGTTCATCTGTCAATCATTCCCAAGCCACGCCCCCACACTCTGCCCCGCCCCATTTAATTGCTGTTAATCATTAAGAAACCACGCCCACAACAGGTGCTGTCAATCATTCCCAAGCCCCGCCCACCACTGCCCATTAACCCCGCCCCCACCCCAAGCCCCGCCCACCCTCCGCTCTCCGCCTCCCTCCGTTTCCTTCTCTCGGTTCCAGCAGCGGCGCCGCGCGCCGGGGGCGGGGCTCTGCCCTGAGTCCGACATGGCGGCGGCGGCGGCGGCGGCAGCACCGGGATCGCCCCGGAACCCCCTGAGGGAATCCCGGAGGCTCCCAAAGATTCCAGGGGAGGCTCTGGAAGCTTCCGGGTGGATCCTGAGGGAGTTTCCGGTTGCTTTTCCCGCCTCCAGCGGCGCGCGCGGGGCTGAGGGCGGAGGGGGCGTGGTTTGGTTGAAGGGAGCGCCGCGCGCATGCGCAAAGTGGGCGTGGCCTGATTGAAAAGTGCCGTGCGCAACGTGAGGGGGCGTGGCCTGATTGAAAAGTGCCGTGCGCAACGTGAGGGGGCGTGGCCTGATTGAAAAGTGCCGTGCGCAACGTGAGGGGGCGTGGCCTGATGGGGAACGCGCCGTGCGCAACGTGAGGGGCGCGGCCTCGCTGCGCATGCGCAAAGGGCGTGGCTTAAATTTAAAGGGCCAGCGCGGTTTAATTTTAAAAAATGGGGGAGGGGCGCGTTTCTGCATCACGTGACCCCCCCCCCTTTTTCCCGCCCCTCCCCCCCTCCACAATAAACAACTCCGGAGCCTCGTTGTGGTTTTTATTAACGGCGAAATCATCGTTAATTAATTAATTAATTAACAGCAGAATGAATGAGGGAGGGGGGAGGGGTGACACTGTTGGGAATTGGTGGGGGAGGGGTGGGGTGGGGGGAGGGGCGGTCACAGCGCCGGTCACATGCTGGAGGGGGGGAGGGGCGTCCTGGTGGGGGGAGGGGTCAGGCCAGCGCCAGCACTGTGGGAGGGGGAGGGGACACAGGGGTCACCTGGGGTCACCTGGGGTCACCTGAGGTGTCCCCGGTCCCTCCCAGGTGTCCCCAGGTGTGTCTCAGGTCCCCCCAGGTTTGTCCCCAGTTATCCCCAGGTGAGTCCCAGGTGTCCCCAAGTGTGTCCAAGCTGACCCCAGGTGTGTCTCAGGTATCCCCAGGTGTGTTTTAGGTGTCCCCAAGTGTCCCTCCAGGTGTCCCTTGACCTTCAAAGTCCCCCCAGGTGTGTCCCAGGTGTATCTCAGGTGTGCCCAGGTGTGCTTTAGGTCCCCCCAGATGTGTCCCAGGACCCCCCAGCTGCCCCAGGTGTGTTTTAGGTGTCCCACGTATCCCCCCAGGTCCCCCCAGGTGTGTCCCCAGGTGCCCCAGGGGTGTTTTAGGTGTCCCCAGGTGTGTCCCAGGACCCCCCCAGGTGTCCCCAGTTATCCCCAGGTGTGTCCCACCTGTCCCAGGTGTCCCCAACTGTCCCCAGGTGTGTCCCAGGTCCCCCCAGGTGTGTCCCAGGTGTCCCCAGTTATCCCCAGGTGTCCCCAGGTGTGTCCCACCTGTCCCAGGTGTCCCCAACTGTCCCCAGGTGTGTCCCAGGTCCCCCCAGGTGTGTCCCAGGTGTCCCCAGTTATCCCCAGGTGTGTTTTAGGTGTCCTCAGGTGTATCCCAGGACTCCCCCCCAGGTGTCCCAGCTGTCCCAGGTGTGTCTCAGGTGTCCCCAGGTGTGTTTCAGGTGTCCCAGGTGTGTCCCAGGTGTGTCTCAGGTATCCCAGGTGTGTCTCAGGTGTCCCAGCTGTGTCCCAGGTGTGTTTCAGGTGTCCCAGGTGTGTCCCAGGTGTGTTTTGGGTCCCCCCAGCTGTCCCCAGGTGTGTCCCAGCTGTCCCAGGTGTGTTTCAGGTGTCCCAGGTGTGTTTCAGGTGTCCCAGGTGTGTCCCAGCTGTCCCAGGTGTGTTTTAGGTGTCCCAGGTGTGTTTCAGGTGTTCCCAGGTGTGTTTTGGGTCCCCCCAGGTGTGTCTCAGGTGTCCCAGGTGTGTTTCAGGTGTCCCAGGTGTGTCTCAGCTGTCCCAGGTGTGTCCCAGCTGTCCCAGGTGTGTCCCAGCTGTCCCCAGGTGTGTCCCAGCTGTCCCAGGTGTGTCTCAGGTATCCCAGGTGTGTCTCAGGTGTCCCAGGTGTGTCCCAGGTGTGTCTCAGGTGTCCCAGGTGTGTCCCAGGTGTGTCCCAGCTGTCCCAGGTGTGTTTCAGGTGTCCCAGGTGTGTCTCAGGTGTCCCAGGTGTGTTTTAGGTCCCCCCAGGTGTGTCCCAGCTGTCCCAGGTGTGTCCCAGGTGTGTCTCAGGTGTCCCAGGTGTGTCTCAGGTGTCCCAGGTGTGTTTTGGGTCCCCCAGGTGTGTCTCAGGTGTCCCAGGTGTGTCCCAGGTGTCCCCAGCTGTCCCCAGGTGTGTCCCAGCTGTCCCAGGTGTGTCCCAGGTGTGTTTTGGGTCCCCCCAGCTGTCCCCAGGTGTGTCCCAGCTGTCCCAGGTGTGTTTCAGCTGTCCCAGGTGTGTCCCAGGTGTGTCCCAGCTGTCCCCAGGTGTGTTTCAGCTGTCCCAGGTGTCCCCAGCTGTCCCAGGTGTGTCCCAGCTGTCCCAGGTGTCCCCCCCAGGTGCTCTCACCTGTCAGCGCCTCCTGTGCGAAATATTTGACGTCGACGTCCTGGTCCTGCGTCAGCTTCTCCAGCACCGGCTTCACCTCGGTCTGCAGCGTCCTGGGCAGGTGAGGGACAGGTGGGACAGGTGTGGGACAGGTGTGGGGCAGGGAAAAACCAATCCAAACCAGTACAAACCAGTACAAACCAGTATAACCCAGTATAAACCAGTATAACCCAATATAACACAATATAATGCACTGTATGCACTATATCCAGTATAAACCAGTATAAACCAGTTTGTTACCCACTATCCAGGATGGGCCCGATGCACTGCAGGGATTTGGCCTGACCAGTATAACCCAGTATAACCCAGTACAACCAGTATAACCCACTATAACCACTGAACAAGTACAAACCAGTATAAACCAGTATAAACCAGTATAAACCAGTTACCCGCTGTCCAGGATGGGCCCGATGCGCTGCAGCGATTTGGCCAGACCAGTATAACCCAGTACAACCCAGTATAATGCAGTATATGCACTATAACCACTATAACCAGTCCAAACCAGTATAACCCAGTATAAACCAGTTTGTTACCCGCTGTCCAGGATGGGCCCGATGCGCTGCAGGGACTTGACCAGACCAGTATAACCCAGTACAACCCAATAAAAACCAGTATAATCCATTATAAGCACTAAACCAATCCAAACCCGTATAACCAGTCCAAACCAGTACAAACCAGTATAAACCAGTATAAACCAGTATAAACCAGTTACCCGCTGTCCAGGATGGGCCCGATGCGCTGCAGCGATTTGGCCAGACCAGTATAACCCAGTACAACCCAGTATAACCCAATACAATGCAGTATATACGCTATAACCAGTATAACCAGTCCAAACCAGTATAAACCAGTATAAACCAGTTACCCGCTGTCCAGGATGGGCCCGATGCGCTGCAGCGATTTGGCCTGACCAGTATAACCCAGTATAACCCAGTATAACCCAGTATAACCCAGTATAACCCAGTACAACCAGTATAACCCACTATAACCACTAAACAAGTACAAACCAGTATAAACCAGTATAAACCAGTATAAACCAGTATAAACCAGTTTGTTACCCGCTGTCCAGGATGGGCCCGATGCGCTGCAGCGATTTGGCCACGTTGAAGCGAACGTTGGCCACGGCGTCGGCCGCCATGCGCAGCACGGTGGGGAGCATCTGAGTGGTGGTGACCTCCTGGCCACACACCTCGGATAACACCTGGGACAGGTGAGATGGGACAGGTGAGACAGGTGGGACAGGTGAGACAGGTGGGACATGGACAGGTGAGACAGGTGTGATAGGGACAGGTGTGATACAGGTGGGGAGCATCTGAGTGGTGGTGACCTCCTGGCCACACACCTCGGACAACACCTGGACAGGTGAGACAGGTGAGACAGGTGGGACAGGTGTGATAGGGACAGGTGTGACAGGTGAGACAGGGACAGGTGAGCAGCATCTGAGTGGTGGTGACCTCCTGGCCACACACCTCGGATAACACCTGGACAGGTGGGACAGGTGAGACAGGTGGGACAGGTGGGACAGGTGGGACAGGTGAGACAGGTGGGACAGGTGGGACAGGTGGGACAGGTGAGACAGGTGGGACAGGTGAGGGACAGGTGGGACAGGTGGGACAGGTGGGACAGGTGAACACAGGTGAGACAGGTGGGACAGGTGAGACAGGTGAGACAGGTGGGACAGGTGAGCACAGGTGGGACAGGTGAGACAGGACAGGTGGGACAGGGGGGACATGGACAGGTGAGACAGGTGTGATAGAGACAGGTGGGGCAGGTGTGATAGGGACAGGTGAGACAGGTGAGACAGGTGAGATGGGACAGGTGAGACAGGTGTGATAGGGACAGGTGGGACAGGTGAGACAGGTGAGACAGGTGGGACAGGTGGGACAGGTGAGACAGGTGGGGAGCATCTGAGTGGTGGTGACCTCCTGGCCACACACCTCGGATAACACCTGGGACAGGTGAGACAGGTGAGCACAGGTGAGACATGGACAGGTGAGACAGGTGTGATAGGGACAGGTGTGATACAGGTGAGCAGCATCTGAGTGGTGGTGACCTCCTGGCCACACACCTCGGATAACACCTGGGACAGGTGAGACAGGTGAGCACAGGTGAGACATGGACAGGTGAGACAGGTGTGATAGGGACAGGTGTGATACAGGTGAGCAGCATCTGAGTGGTGGTGACCTCCTGGCCACAGACCTCGGATAACACCTGGGACAGGTGAGACGGGTGAGCACAGGTGAGACAGGTGTGATAGGGACAGGTATGATAAGGACAGGTGGGCACAGGTGGGACAGGTGTAATACAGGTAAGACGGGAGCACAGGGGAGCACAGGTGAGACAGGTGGGACAGGTGAGACAGGTGAGAGGTGGGACAGGTGAGACAGGTGGGACAGGTGAGACAGGTGGGACAGGTGAGACAGGTGGGACAGGTGAGACAGGTGGGACACGTGAGACAGGTGGGACACGTGAGACACAGGTGACACAGGGACAGGGATTGGGGACATCCATTGCTCACGTCTCAGGTAAGCTCAGGTGTGCCCAGGTGTGCCCAGGTGTGCCCAGGTGTGTCAGTGACCCCACCCAGGTGTGCCCAGGTGACATTAAAGTGGGGTTCAGGTGTGCCCAGGTGTGCCCAGGTGTATCCCCATGTGTTCCCATGTATTCCCAGTGTACCCATGTGTACCCAGGTGTTCCAGGTGTGCCCAGGTGTGTCAGTGACCCCCCCAGGTGTATCTCAGGTGTGCCCAGGTGTGCCCAGGTGTGTCAGTGACCCCCCCAGGTGTGCCCAGGTGTATCTCAGGTGTGCCCAGCTGTGCCCAGGTGTGTCACTGACCCCCCCAGGTGTATCTCAGGTGTGCCCAGGTGCCCCAGGTGTATCTCAGGTGTGCCCAGGTGTATCTCAGGTGTGCCCAGGTGTATCTCAGGTGTGCCCAGGTGTGCCCAGGTGTATCTCAGGTGTGCCCAGGTACCCCAGGTGTATCTCAGGTGTGCCCAGGTGTGTCAGTGACCCCCCCAAGTGTGCCCAGGTGTATCTCAGGTGCCCCCAGGTGTATCTCAGGTACCCCAGGTGTATCTCAGGTGTGCCCAGGTGTGTCAATGACCCCCCCAGGTACCCCAGGTGTATCTCAGGTGTGCCCAGGTGTATCTCAGGTGTGCCCAGGTGTGTCAATGACCCCCCCAGGTACCCACATTGATACAGAAGAGCGTGGTCATGCGGTGCAGGTAGTTGGGGTCGGCGGCCATCGCCAGCACCCAGGTGTGCCCAGGTGTGTCAGTGACCCCCCCAGGTGTGCCCAGGTGTGTCAGTGACCCCCCAGGTGTGTCAGTGACCCCTCCAGGTGTATCTCAGGTGTGCCCAGGTGTATCTCAGGTGTGCCCAGGTACCCCAGGTGTATCTCAGGTGTGCCCAGGTGTGTCAGTGACCCCCCCAGGTGTATCTCAGGTGTGCCCAGGTGTATCTCAGGTGTGCCCAGGTGTGTCAGTGACCCCCCAGGTGTGCCCAGGTGTATCTCAGGTGTGCCCAGGTGTGCCCAGGTGTGTCAGTGACCCCTCCAGGTGTATCTCAGGTGTGCCCAGGTGTCCCCAGGTGTGCCCAGGTGTGTCAGTGACCCCCCCAGGTGTGCCCAGGTGTGTCAGTGACCCCTCCAGGTGTATCTCAGGTGTGCCCAGGTGTCCCCAGGTGTGCCCAGGTGTGTCAGTGACCCCTCCAGGTGTGCCCAGGTGTGCCCAGGTGTGTCAGTGACCCCCCCAGGTGTGCCCAGGTGTATCTCAGGTGTGCCCAGGTGTGTCAATGACCCCCCCAGGTACCCACGTTGATACAGAAGAGCGTGGTCATGCGGTGCAGGTAGTTGGGGTCGGCGGCCATCGCCAGCACCCAGGTGTGCCCAGGTGTGCCCAGGTGTGTCAGTGACCCCCCAGGTGTGTCAGTGACCCCTCCAGGTGTGCCCAGGTACCCCAGGTGTATCTCAGGTACCCCAGGTGTATCTCAGGTGCCCCAGGTACCCACGTTGATACAGAAGAGCGTGGTCATGCGGTGCAGGTAGTTGGGGTCGGCGGCCATCGCCAACACCCAGGTGTGCCCAGGTGTGTCAGTGACCCCTCCCAGGTGTGCCCAGGTGTATCTCAGGTGTGCCCAGGTGTATCTCAGGTGCCCCCAGGTGTATCTCAGGTGTGCCCAGGTGTATCTCAGGTGCCCCCAGGTGTATCTCAGGTGCCCCCAGGTGTATCTCAGGTGTGCCCAGGTGTATCTCAGGTGTGCCCAGGTGTGTCAATGACCCCTCCCAGGTACCCCAGGTGTATCTCAGGTGTGCCCAGGTGTGTCAGTGACCCCCCCAGGTACCCACGTTGATACAGAAGAGCGTGGTCATGCGGTGCAGGTAGTTGGGGTCGGCGGCCATCGCCAGCACCTTGGGGACGATGGTTCCCTGGGCCCAGGTGTGCCCAAAACGCTCCACCAGTTTGCGCAGGTTACTGGTGGCGGCCTCGCGGATGGCGTACACTGAGGGGAAAACCAGTATGAACCAGTTAGAACCAGTATAAACCAGTTAGAACCAGTATAAACCAGTTATGACCGGTACAGACCAGTATGGATTCATATAAACCAGTACGGATCAATATAAACCAGTATGGATCAATATAAACCAGTACGGACCAGTAAGGACTGCTATAGACCAGTATGGACCAGTATATACCAGTATAAACCAATTAGGACTGGTATAGACCAGTAAAAACCAGTATAAACCAGTTAGGATCGGCATAAACCAGTGAAAACCAGTATAAACCAGTTAGGATTGGTATAGACCAGTATGAATTAATATAAACCAGTACGGACTGGTGTGCATCAATATAAACCAGTATGGACCAGTAAGGACTGGTATAAACCAGTATAAACCAGTATAAACCAGTTAGAACCAGTATAAACCAGTTATGACCGGTACAGACCAGTATGGATTCATATAAGCCAGTACGGATCAATATAAACCAGTACGCGGTTGATCTTGCACAGCTCAAGGACGAGGTGAGCACCCACCTGGGCACCACGCTGGGGACACCTGGGGGCAACCGTTCTATTCTCGCGGGACACCTGTCTCGCACAGCTAACCCATACAGGATACATCGGGGCTCTCGGCACCTTGGTACACGTTATACATTTCTCTATCTTCACCGGGCACACCTGCTGCCCCTGTGCTTCCTCGACACGCTCAAAGGGACGAGGTGAGCCACACCTGGGGCACCTGTAACACCTGGGTACCCCATAGGGATACATGGGATACACTCTGGACACACCTCGGGGTACAGTATAACACACCTGAGCACACCTGCCTGCCCCTGTTCCTGGCCACAGGCTTCAAGGGACGAGGTACACGGGCACACCTGGGACACCTGGGGCACCTGGTTTACACCTGGGGAGCCACCAACCCACTGGCACCTCCTCCAGTCCCTCCAGTTCCCTCCCAGTCCCTTCCCAGTCCCTCCAGGTTATCTAGTCACTCCCAGTTGCTTCCCAGTTCCCTCCAGTCACTCCCAGTTCATCCCAGTCACTCCATTCATCCCAGTCCCTCCAGTCCATCCTCAGTCACTCCCAGTCAATCTAGTCACTCCCAGTCTCCCTAGTCCCATCCAGTCCATCCCAGTCCCTCCCAGTCCCTCCCAGTTCATCCCAGTCCCTCCCAGTCCTCCTCCATGAACCCCCGCTGTTTCCTTGCTCCATCTGGTGGCGACTTTAGAAACTGCAGCTCCTTTGCAGTTTATCCCAGTAAATCCCAGTTTATCTCAGTAACTCCCAGTTTATCCCAGTAACTCCCAGTCACTCCCAGTGCCCCGACACCGATTCCCAGTGCCTCCCAGTAACTCCCAGTTCATCCCAGTGCCCCGAGGTGCGGCTGAACATCATCTCCAACCTGGACTGTGTCAATGAGGTCATTGGGATCCGGCAGCTCCTCCCAGTCCCTCCCCAGTCCCTCCCAGTTCATCCCAGTCCCTCCCAGTGCCACCACACAGAGCTTTAGGTTCTTCCCAGTCACTCCCAGTCACTCCCAGTTCATCCCAGTTTATCCCAGTTCATCCCAGTCACTCCCAGTTCATCCCAGTCCTCCCACTCCCTCTCAATGAACTCCCAGTGTCTCCCCTGCTCTTCCTGGTGGCAACTTTGAGAACTGTAGCTCCCTCCCAGTAACTCCCAGTCTCTCCCAGTTCATCCCAGTTCATCCCAGTCCCTCCCCATGCAGCTCTAGGTCTCTCCCAGTTACTCCCAGTTCATCCCAGTCACTCCCAGTTTCTCCCAGTCCCCCCAAAGCGCTCCCAGTGTTTCTTCAGCTCCCTCTGGTGGCGACTTTAGGAACTGCAGCTTCTTTCCAGTTCCCTCCCAGTTCATCCCAGTTTATCCCAGTAACTCCCAGTGATTCCCAGTGCCTCCCAGTAACTCCCAGTTCATCCAGTGCCCGAGGTGCGGCTGAACATCATCTCCAACCTGGACTGTGTCAATGAGGTCATCGGGATCCGGCAGCTGTCGCAGTCGCTGCTCCCGGCCATCGTCGAGCTGGCCGAGGACGCCAAGTGGAGAGTGAGGTTGGCCATCATCGAGTACATGCCGCTGCTGGCCGGCCAGCTGGTGAGACTGGGAGGGACTGGGAGGGACTGGGATAAACTGGGAGAGAGCTGGGATAAAGTGGGAGGGACTGGGAGCGACTGGGATATACTGGGAGCGAGTTATAGTTCTGTATGGGGCACTAAGATGGAGTTAGAGCCTTGTATGGAGGTACTGGGAGGGACTGAGATATACTGGGAGGGACTGGGAGGGGACTGGGAGGCACTGGGATATACTGGGAAGGGGTTGGGATAAAGTGGGATGGATTGGGATAAACTGGGATGTACTGGGATATACTGGGAGTAGGTTACAGCTGTGTATGGGGCACTGGGATGGAGTTATGGCTGTGTATGGGGGCACTGGGAGGGACTGGGAGGGGATATGAGGGGACTGGGATAAACTGGGAGGCACTGGGAGCGACTGGGATAAACTGGGAGGGACTGGGAGTGGGTTACATCCCAAATGGGGCACTGGGATATACTGGGATATACTGGGAGGGGGTACTGGTGTGTCTGGTTTGGCCATCATCGAGTACATGCCGCTGCTGGCAGGCCAGCTGGTGAGACTGGGAGGGACTGGGATAAACTGGGAGAGGGCTGGGATAAAGTGGGAGGTACTGGGATCAACTGGGATGGACTGGGAGGGGGTTGGGATAAACTGGGAGGCACTGGGATAAACTGGGATATACTGGGAGGGACTGGGATGGAGTTACAGGCATGTATGGGGCACTAAAATGGAGTTAGAGCCTTGTGTGGAGGGACTGGGAGGGACTGGGAGGGACTGGGATGGGATTTGGGAGGACTGGGAGGGATTGGGAGGGGATTGGGATGCACTGGGATAAACTGGGAGGGACTGGGATCAACTGGGAGGGGATTGGGATAAACTGGGATATACTGGGAGGGACTGGGATGGAGTTACAGGCATGTATGGGACACTAAGGTGGAGTTACAGCTTTGTATGACGGCACTGGGAGGGGACTGGGAGGCACTGGGAGGGGACTGGGAGGCACTGGGATCAACTGGGAGGGACTGGGATCAACTGGGAGGAGCTTGGGATAAAGTGGGAGGCACTGGGAGCGACTGGGAGGGACTGGGATATACTGGGATGGAGTTACAGGCATGTATGGGGGCACTGGGAGGGCACTGGGAGGCACTGGGAGGGGACTGGGAGGCACTGGGAGGGATTGGGAGGGAACTGGGATAGACTGGGAGGGACTGGGATCAACTGGGAGAGAACTGGGAGGCACTGGGATGTACTGGGATATACTGGGAGCAGGTTACAGCCATGTATGGGGTACTGGGATGGAGTTACAGCTTTGCATGGGGGCACTGGGAGGGACTGGGATGGACTGGGAGGCACTGGGAGGGGACTGGGATATATTGGGAAGGGGTTGGGTGAAAGTAGGATGGACTGGGATAAACTGGGATGTACTGGGAGGGACTGGGATGGAGTTACAGCCTTGTATGGAGGTACTGGAGTGGACTGGGATATACTGGGAGGCACTGGGATAAACTGGGAGGGGGTTATGGGCTTCAGGAGAGGCACTGGGATGGACTGGGATATACTGGGAGGCACTGGGAAGGAGCTGGGATTTACTGGGATGGAGCTACAGCCTTATATAGGGGCACTGGGATATACTGGGAGGCACTGGGATAAACTGGGAGGGGGTTATGGGCTTCAGGAGAGGCACTGGGATGGACTGGGATATACTGGGAGGCACTGGGAAGGAGCTGGGATTTACTGGGATGGAGCTACAGCCTTGTATAGGGGCACTGGGATATACTGGGAGGCACTGGGATGTACTGGGAATGGGTTACAGCCCAGTATGGGCTCGTATGGGGGCACTGGGAGGAACTGGGATGGACTGGGAGAGACTGGGAAGGAACTGGGATAGACTGGGAGAGACTGGGATGGACTGGGAGGGGACTGGGATGGACTGGGAGGAACTGGGAGGGACTGGGACAGACTGGGAGGGGTTTGTTCATACTGGTCCATACTGGTCTATGTGGGTTTGTACTGGTTTGTAGTGCTCTCTACTGGTTTGTACTGTTTATACTGGTCCACACTGGTTTTATACTGGTCACATTGGTTTTTGTGTTGGTTTAAACTGGTTTTTTAATGATGTAGGTTGGTTTATACTGGTCCATACTGGTTTATACTGGCCCATACTGGTTTATACTTGTTTAAACTGGTTAATACTGATCCATACTGGTTTATATTGGTTGTTACTGGTTTATACTGGTTTATACTGGTCCTTACTGGTTTATACCTTTTTAAACTGGTTAATACTGATCCATACTGGTTTATTTGGCTGTTACTGGTTTATACTGGTTTATACTGGTCCTTACTGGTGTCTCCCCCCAGGGCGTGGAGTTCTTCGATGAGAAGCTGAACTCGCTCTGCATGGCCTGGCTGGTGGATCACGTGTACTGGTTCTTACTGGTTTATTACTGGGAGGTTACTGGAGGGTTACTGGGCGCCAGGGGTGGGCAGGTACTGGTTGTACTGGTCTGTACTGGTTTGTACTGGTTTATACTGGTTTATACTGATGCGTACCAGTCTGTACTGGCCCCTACTGGTTTATAGTGGTCCATACTGGTCCATACTGGTTTATATTGATTTATACCAGTCCATACTGGTTTGTACTGGTGTGTACCAGTCCATACTGGTCCTTACTGGTCCATACTGGTTTATATTGATCCTTATTGGTTTATATTAATCCATACTGGTTTATACTGGTTTTTACTGGTCTATACCAGTCCTTACTGATTTATACTGGTTTTTACCGGTCTGTATCAGTCCTTACTGGTCCATACTGGTTTATATTGGTCCATATTGGTTTGTATTGATTTGTACTGGTTTATACTGGTCTTAACTGGTTTTTACTGGTCTATACTAGTTCTTACTGGTCCATACTGGTTTATATTGATCCATACCAGTCCGTACTGATTTATATTAATTCATACTGGTCTATACCGGTCCTAACTGGTTTATACTGGTTTATACTGGTTTATACCGTCCTAACTGGTTTATACTGGTCTATACCAGTCCTTACTGGTCCATACTGGTTTATATTGATCCATACCAGTCTGTACTGGTTTATATTAATTCATACTGGTCTATAGCAGTGCTAACTGGTTTATACTGGTTTATACTGGTTTATACCGGTCCTTACTGGTCCATACTGGTTTATATTGATGCACACCAGTCCGTACTGGTTTATATTAATTCATACTGGTCTATACCAATCCTAACTGGTTTATACTGGTTTTTACTGGTTTATACCATCCTAACTGGTTTATACTGGTTTATACCAGTTCTTACTGGTCCATACTGGTTTATATTGATCCATATCAGTCCGTACTGGTTTATATTAATTCATACTGGTCTATACCAATCCTAACTGGTTTATACTGGTTTATACTGGTCCATACTGGTTTATATTGATGCACACCAGTCCGTACTGGTTTATATTAATTCATACTGGTTTATACCAGTCCTTACTGGTCCATACTGGTTTATATTGATTCATACCAGTCCGTACTGGTTTATATTAATCCATACTGGTCTATACCAGTCCTAACTGGTTTATACTGGTTTATACTGGTTCATACTGGTCTATACCAGTCCTTACTGGTCCATACTGGTTTATATTGATACACACCAGTTTATATTGATCTATACTGGTTTGTATTGATCCGTATCAGTTTGTATTGATCCATACTGGTCTGTACCGGTCATAACTGGTTTATACTGGTTCTAACTGGTTTATACTGGTTCTAACTGGTTATCCAGTCCTTACTGGTCCGTA
>JAJEOU010001588.1:0-2500 GCA_021534815.1 Acrocephalus arundinaceus
GGCGGCGCTCGGGGCGGCGCGGCGGCGCGCCGGTGGCGGGACAACAGGTCTACCGGCTCCGGGCCGGCCCCCGGGTGCTCGGCCGAGCCGGCCCCGCGGCGGCGTCAGGGGCGGCGCTGCGGCGGCCACGGTGGCGGGGACAACAGGTCTACCCGGCTCCGGGCCGGCCCCCGGGTGGCCGGCCGGCCCCGCGGCGTCCGGGCGGCTCCGGGCGGCGCCGGCGGTGGCGGGGACAACAGGCACGGCTCCGGGCCGGCCCCGGGTGCTCGGGCCGAGCCGGCCCCGGCGGCGTCAGGGGCGGCGCTGTGGCGGCCCACGGTGGCGGGGACAACAGGTCTACCCGGCTCCGGGCCGGCCCCGGGTGCTCGGGCGGCCCCGGCGCGTCCGGGGCGGCGCCCGGCGGCGCGCGTGGCGGGACAAAGGTCTACCCGGTCCGGGCCGGCCCCCGGGTGCTCGGCGGCCGGCCCCGGCGGCGTCGGGGCGGCGCTGTGGCGGCCCCGGTGCGGGACAACAGGTCTACCCGGCTCCGGGCCGGCCCCCGGGTGCTCGGCCGAGCCGGCCCCGGCGGCTTCCGGGGGCGGCGCCCGGCGGCGCCGCGGTGGCGGGGACAACAGGTCTACCCGGCTCCGGGCCGGCCCCCCGGGTGCTCGGCCGAGCCGGCCCCGGCGGCGTCAGGGGCGGCGCTGTGGCGGCCCACGGTGGCGGGGACAACAGGTCTACCCGGCTCCGGGCCGGCCCCCCGGGTGCTCGGCCGAGCCGGCCCCGGCGGCGTCCGGGCGGCGCTGGGCGGCCGCCGGTGGCGGGGACAACAGGTCTACCCGGCTCCGGGCCGGCCCCCGGGTGCTCGGCCGAGCCGGCCCCGGCGGCTTCCGGGCGGCGCCGCGGCGGCGCTCGGTCGTTTGGAGAACAGGTCTACCCGGCTCCGGCGGGACTTAGGCGAATTTCCGCAGGCGCTGGGTAGACCTGTTGTCCGTGCCGCTCGCGGAAGTTCTCCAAGGGGTCGCTGTTTCGGCCTGCCTCCGGGTTGGTCACCGTAGGAGGCGGTCTGCCCTGGCGCCCCGTCCCGGTCGCGTCTGAGTGGTTCTCTTGAGGGCGTCCGCGGCCTCGGACTCGCCTGTCCGTATTATGGGAGCGAGGTGACGGGCCGCATCCCCGCAGGCTGTTTCCGTGCCTGTGTCCGTAGGCGGACGAGCGGCGGCCGCGCGTGCGGTCGCCGCCGAAAAGGGAGGTTTAGCAGTGTGCCGCCTGACGCGGGACGAACCGCGTGGCTTCGTCCCGGTCTCCCGTCTTGCCCAGGGAAATGGGTCCAGTGTGAGGTACAGAGAGAAGGGCGCGAGAGAAAGCCGCCTGACGCGGGACGAACCGCGTGGCTTCGTCCCGGTCTCCCGTCTTGCCCAGGGAAATGGGTCCAGTGTGAGGTACAGAGAGAAGGGCGCGAGAGAAAGCCGCGAGCGCATCCCGCTCCGGCCCGGCTGCTGCCGGATTCGTGGAAAAAGGGCGAGGGCCCTACCTACCATTCCCCCATCCATCGTACGATCCTCCCAGGGATGATGGGGGCGAGCCGAGGCGGCGGCGCCTCGTCTCTTTGCTGCCCGGCCTTAAGCCGGGGCACCCGCTCCGCCGGGTGCGACTTTTTTCGGCCGGCCGTCTGGTGCGGCGGTGGCCGGGGCGCGCGCTCCGCTGTGTCGAGAACCAGCAGAGGCTTTTACCCCGGCCTTTCCCGAGAGACCCGAGGACGGCCCGCTTGGCCGAGGTGGCGGCGCCTCGTTCCCCCGCTCCCGCCGACTTGTGTTTTGTTGCCAGCGTGTCCGTGTCGGAAGGGGGCCCGCGGGGGGCGTGCCGTGGGGCGTGCGCCTTGCCTCGGCTAGCCCGCTTGCCTGAGGGGCTCGGTGATGGGAGCCGCCCGACGAGTCGTGGGGGAAACCCCGGGGTGGCGGCACCCCGTCGTCCCCCTGCCGTGTGTTGTTGAACACGCAACCCCCTTCCTCGGCCCTAAGCCGTGGACCCGCGCTGCGGGCCGGATATATTTGCGTGGCCGGCGGCCGGTCTCGGTGGCCGGCTCGCCCTGGCTTTGTGGACCTGAACCCGACATAGAGAGAGAGAGAGCCCCCGGGGAGTGTCGCGGGCGAGGCGGCGGCGCCTCGCCCTTCCTTCGGTCGTGGCCGGCGCGATCTAACCGCTAACACGCGGGGCGGCCCGTGGCGTCTGGCCTGCCCCGGCTGCAGCGGTTGCCGGCGGGGGCTGGGTTTTGAGAAAAGCAGGTCCGGTTTCTTTCTTTTGCGGGCGGGCGGAGGTGGGGGCCGCCTGCCCGGCCTTTTTTTTTTTTTTTCTCGCGGCCCTAAGCTGCGGCACCGAGAAGCGTTGCGCGACGAAGGATCGTGGGCCCGTAAAGGGCGGAAGGCAGAGAGAGATGCGAGTTGTGGTTCGAGGGGCGGAGAGAGAGGCCGCGAGCTTCTTTTACCCTCTGGGCCCGCGATCCCCGTGGTTAGCACGGGTCGTG
>JAJEOU010001588.1:17500-22500 GCA_021534815.1 Acrocephalus arundinaceus
GGCGGGGCGGGAGGGACTAGGCGAGTGGAGCCGGGCGCCGGCGGGCCGCGGCCGGGTCTGATGGCGCCGTGGGTCGGCAGGCACAGACGGCCCATCGGCTCGGCTGGAAGCGGTCTGGGCGCAAAGTGAAAATGAATAAAGTTGGCCAAGACGATATTTTTCCAGAAAGTTTCTTGTTCCGAGCTGCTCTTGCAAGAAAAAAGGAAAAAAAAAAAAAAAAAGAAAACCCCGAAAGCCCTCAAAAAACTACCCCCACGCAATAAAAGAGGGGACGGAGGTGGGGAAAGGATTTTATCGAAAAAAGCTATTGGTCTTGAAAGCCGGTGCATCGCTCCGGGCTGCCACGGAAGCGGCCAGCGGTCGCGGGGACAAATGGACTACAAGGCTCCGGCCCGGCCCCCCGGGTGATCGGCCGAGCCGGCCCCGGCAGCTTCCTGGGCGGCGCTGCGGCGGCGCGCGGTGGCGGGGACAACAGGTCTACCCGGCTCCGGGCCGGCCCCCCGGGTGCTCGGCCGAGCCGGCCCCGGCGGCGTCAGGGGCGGCGCCGCGGCGGCGGTCGGTCGCGGAGACAACAGGTCTACCCGGCTCCGGGCCGGCGCCGGGGTGCTCGGCCGAGCCGGCCCCGGCGGCTTCCGGGGCGGCGCCGCGGCGGCGCGCGGTGGCGGGGACAACAGGTCTACCCGGCTCCGGGCCGGCCCCCGGGTGCTCGGCCGAGCCGGCCCCGGCGGCGTCAGGGGCGGCGCTGTGGCGGCCCACGGTGGCGGGGACAACAGGTCTACCCGGCTCCGGGCCGGCCCCCCGGGTGCTCGGCCGAGCCGGCCCCGGCGGCGTCCGGGGCGGCGCCGCGGCGGCGCGCGGTGGCCGGGACAACAGGTCTACCCGGCTCCGGGCCGGCCCCCCGGGTGGTCGGCCGATCCGGCCCCGGCGGCGTCAGGGGCGGCGCTGTGGCGGCCCACGGTGGCGGGGACAACAGGTCTACCCGGCTCCGGGCCGGCCCCCCGGGTGCTCGGCCGAGCCGGCCCCGGCGGCGTCCGGGGCGGCGCCGCGGCGGCGCGCGGTGGCCGGGACAACAGGTCTACCCGGCTCCGGGCCGGCCCCCCGGGTGCTCGGCCGAGCCGGCCCCGGCGGCGTCAGGGGCGGCGCTGTGGCGGCCCGCGGTGGCGGGGACAACAGGTCTACCCGGCTCCGGGCCGGCCCCCCGGGTGCTCGGCCGAGCCGGCCCCGGCGGCGTCCGGGGCGGCGCCGCGGCGGCGCGCGGTGGCCGGGACAACAGGTCTACCCGGCTCCGGGCCGGCCCCCGGGTGCTCGGCCGAGCCGGCCCGGGCGGCGTCAGGGGCGGCGCTGTGGCGGCCCGCGGTGGCGGGGACAACAGGTCTACCCGGCTCCGGGCCGGCCCCCCGGGTGCTCGGCCGAGCCGGCCCCGGCGGCTTCCGGGGCGGCGCTCCGGCGGCGCGCGGTGGCGGGGACAACAGGTCTACCCGGCTCCGGGCCGGCCCCCCGGGTGCTCGGCCGAGCCGGCCCCGGCGGCGTCCGGGGCGGCGCTGCGGCGGCGCGCGGTGGCGGGGACAACAGGTCTACCCGGCTCCGGGCCGGCGCCGGGGTGCTCGGCCGAGCCGGCCCCGGCGGCATCCGGGGCGGCGCGGCGGCGGCGCGCGGTGGCCGGGACAACAGGTCTACCCGGCTCCGGGCCGGCCCCACGGGTGGTCGGCCGATCCGGCCCCGGCGGCGTCAGGGGCGGCGCTGTGGCGGCCCACGGTGGCGGGGACAACAGGTCTACCCGGCTCCGGGCCGGCCCCCGGGTGCTCGGCCGAGCCGGCCCCGGCAGCTTCCGGGGCGGCGCTCCGGCGGCGCGCGGTGGCGGGGACAACAGGTCTACCCGGCTCCGGGCCGGCCCCCGGGTGCTCGGCCGAGCCGGCCCCGGCGGCTTCCGGGGCGGCGCTCCGGCGGCGCGCGGTGGCGGGGACAACAGGTCTACCCGGCTCCGGGCCGGCCCCACGGGTGGTCGGCCGAGCCGGCCCCGGCGGCGTCAGGGGCGGCGCTGTGGCGGCCCACGGTGGCGGGGACAACAGGTCTACCCGGCTCCGGGCCGGCCCCCCGGGTGCTCGGCCGAGCCGGCCCCGGCGGCTTCCGGGGCGGCGCTCCGGCGGCGCGCGGTGGCGGGGACAACAGGTCTACCCGGCTCCGGGCCGGCCCCCGGGTGCTCGGCCGAGCCGGCCCCGGCGGCGTCAGGGGCGGCGCTGTGGCGGCCCACGGTGGCGGGGACAACAGGTCTACCCGGCTCCGGGCCGGCCCCCCGGGTGCTCGGCCGAGCCGGCCCCGGCGGCTTCCGGGGCGGCGCTCCGGCGGCGCGCGGTGGCGGGGACAACAGGTCTACCCGGCTCCGGGCCGGCCCCACGGGTGGTCGGCCGAGCCGGCCCCGGCGGCGTCAGGGGCGGCGCTGTGGCGGCCCACGGTGGCGGGGACAACAGGTCTACCCGGCTCCGGGCCGGCCCCCCGGGTGCTCGGCCGAGCCGGCCCCGGCGGCTTCCGGGGCGGCGCTCCGGCGGCGCGCGGTGGCGGGGACAACAGGTCTACCCGGCTCCGGGCCGGCCCCACGGGTGGTCGGCCGAGCCGGCCCCGGCGGCGTCAGGGGCGGCGCTGTGGCGGCCCACGGTGGCGGGGACAACAGGTCTACCCGGCTCCGGGCCGGCGCCGGGGTGCTCGGCCGAGCCGGCCCCGGCGGCTTCCGGGGCGGCGCCGCGGCGGCGCGCGGTGGCCGGGACAACAGGTCTACCCGGCTCCGGGCCGGCCCCACGGGTGGTCGGCCGATCCGGCCCCGGCGGCGTCAGGGGCGGCGCTGTGGCGGCCCACGGTGGCGGGGACAACAGGTCTACCCGGCTCCGGGCCGGCCCCCCGGGTGCTCGGCCGAGCCGGCCCCGGCGGCTTCCGGGGCGGCGCTCCGGCGGCGCGCGGTGGCGGGGACAACAGGTCTACCCGGCTCCGGGCCGGCCCCACGGGTGCTCGGCCGAGCCGGCCCCGGCGGCGTCAGGGGCGGCGCTGTGGCGGCCCACGGTGGCGGGGACAACAGGTCTACCCGGCTCCGGGCCGGCCCCCGGGTGCTCGGCCGAGCCGGCCCCGGCGGCTTCCGGGGCGGCGCTCCGGCGGCGCGCGGTGGCGGGGACAACAGGTCTACCCGGCTCCGGGCCGGCCCCCCGGGTGCTCGGCCGAGCCGGCCCCGGCGGCTTCCGGGGCGGCGCCGCGGCGGCGCTCGGTCGTTTGGAGAACAGGTCTACCCGGCTCCGGCGGGACTTAGGCGAATTTCCGCAGGCGCTGGGTAGACCTGTTGTCCGTGCCGCTCGCGGAAGTTCTCCAAGGGGTCGCTGTTTCGGCCTGCCTCCGGGTTGGTCACCGTAGGAGGCGGTCTGCCCTGGCGCCCCGTCCCGGTCGCGTCTGAGTGGTTCTCTTGAGGGCGTCCGCGGCCTCGGACTCGCCTGTCCGTATTATGGGAGCGAGGTGACGGGCCGCATCCCCGCAGGCTGTTTCCGTGCCTGTGTCCGTAGGCGGACGAGCGGCGGCCGCGCGTGCGGTCGCCGCCGAAAAGGGAGGTTTAGCAGTGTGTGCCGCCTGACGCGGGACGAACCGCGTGGCTTCGTCCCGGTCTCCCGTCTTGCCCAGGGAAATGGGTCCAGTGTGAGGTACAGAGAGAAGGGCGCGAGAGAAAGCCGCCTGACGCGGGACGAACCGCGTGGCTTCGTCCCGGTCTCCCGTCTTGCCCAGGGAAATGGGTCCAGTGTGAGGTACAGAGAGAAGGGCGCGAGAGAAAGCCGCGAGCGCATCCCGCTCCGGCCCGGCTGCTGCCGGATTCGTGGAAAAAGGGCGAGGGCCCTACCTACCATTCCCCCATCCATCGTACGATCCTCCCAGGGATGATGGGGGCGAGCCGAGGCGGCGGCGCCTCGTCTCTTTGCTGCCCGGCCTTAAGCCGGGGCACCCGCTCCGCCGGGTGCGACTTTTTTCGGCCGGCCGTCTGGTGCGGCGGTGGCCGGGGCGCGCGCTCCGCTGTGTCGAGAACCAGCAGAGGCTTTTACCCCGGCCTTTCCCGAGAGACCCGAGGACGGCCCGCTTGGCCGAGGTGGCGGCGCCTCGTTCCCCCGCTCCCGCCGACTTGTGTTTTGTTGCCAGCGTGTCCGTGTCGGAAGGGGGCCCGCGGGGGGCGTGCCGTGGGGCGTGCGCCTTGCCTCGGCTAGCCCGCTTGCCTGAGGGGCTCGGTGATGGGAGCCGCCCGACGAGTCGTGGGGGAAACCCCGGGGTGGCGGCACCCCGTCGTCCCCCCTGCCGTGTGTTGTTGAACACGCAACCCCCTTCCTCGGCCCTAAGCCGTGGACCCGCGCTGCGGGCCGGATATATTTGCGTGGCCGGCGGCCGGTCTCGGTGGCCGGCTCGCCCTGGCTTTGTGGACCTGAACCCGACATAGAGAGAGAGAGAGCCCCCGGGGAGTGTCGCGGGCGAGGCGGCGGCGCCTCGCCCTTCCTTCGGTCGTGGCCGGCGCGATCTAACCGCTAACACGCGGGGCGGCCCGTGGCGTCTGGCCTGCCCCGGCTGCAGCGGTTGCCGGCGGGGGCTGGGTTTTGAGAAAAGCAGGTCCGGTTTCTTTCTTTTGCGGGCGGGCGGAGGTGGGGGCCGCCTGCCCGGCCTTTTTTTTTTTTTTTCTCGCGGCCCTAAGCTGCGGCACCGAGAAGCGTTGCGCGACGAAGGATCGTGGGCCCGTAAAGGGCGGAAGGCAGAGAGAGATGCGAGTTGTGGTTCGAGGGGCGGAGAGAGAGGCCGCGAGCTTCTTTTACCCTCTGGGCCCGCGATCCCCGTGGTTAGCACGGGTCGTGTCAACGCGCGCTGGGTGCTTTTTTTTTTCTTCCGCCGTCCCTCCGGCTTTTCCGGAGGGAAGCCGATCGCCGCGAGGCGGGCGAAAGCCGGTGGCCCGAGGCACGGTCGGTGGCGGTTTCTCGCACGCTCCGGATGGGTCA
>JAJEOU010001588.1:37500-42500 GCA_021534815.1 Acrocephalus arundinaceus
GGAGGAGGGCGCCGCTGGAGGGCGGGGCGCCCCCTGCCGTCCATCGGCGGCCGCGGCAGGCGGCGCGGGAGCCGGGAGAGGGGGCGCCCGAGAGCGGGCGTGGGGCGGGTTGGGGGGGCGGGGGCGGGGAGCTGTGGCGCGAGGGGACGAAGGGGGGGGCTCCGCGCATGCGTGCGAGCGGGCGCGCGGGCCGGGAGGTCCGGGGGACCGGCCTCGGGGCGAGAGCGCGTGCGCCGGGGGGGGGGGGGGGGGGGGGTCGCGTCACCGCGGCCGTCCCTCGCTCTGGGAAGGCGGGCCGAGTCCGTGCCGGCCCCCGGGCCTCGGCACCGAGCCCCCGCGGCGGCCCGAGCCGGCGGCCGGGGCCGGAGACCCTGGCGGACCGTGAGGGAACCTCCGGGCGAGCGGCCGCCCGCTCGCCGTCCCCCCCCCCGCCGCGGCCTTTCGTCAGCGGGTGGGCGGGGCGGGAGGGACTAGGCGAGTGGAGCCGGGCGCCGGCGGGCCGCGGCCGGGTCTGATGGCGCCGTGGGTCGGCAGGCACAGACGGCCCATCGGCTCGGCTGGAAGCGGTCTGGGCGCAAAGTGAAAATGAATAAAGTTGGCCAAGACGATATTTTTCCAGAAAGTTTCTTGTTCCGAGCTGCTCTTGCAAGAAAAAAGGAAAAAAAAAAAAAAAAAGAAAACCCCGAAAGCCCTCAAAAAACTACCCCCACGCAATAAAAGAGGGGACGGAGGTGGGGAAAGGATTTTATCGAAAAAAGCTATTGGTCTTGAAAGCCGGTGCATCGCTCCGGGCTGCCACGGAAGCGGCCAGCGGTCGCGGGGACAAATGGACTACAAGGCTCCGGCCCGGCCCCCCGGGTGATCGGCCGAGCCGGCCCCGGCAGCTTCCTGGGCGGCGCTGCGGCGGCGCGCGGTGGCGGGGACAACAGGTCTACCCGGCTCCGGGCCGGCCCCCCGGGTGCTCGGCCGAGCCGGCCCCGGCGGCGTCAGGGGCGGCGCCGCGGCGGCGGTCGGTCGCGGAGACAACAGGTCTACCCGGCTCCGGGCCGGCGCCGGGGTGCTCGGCCGAGCCGGCCCCGGCGGCTTCCGGGGCGGCGCCGCGGCGGCGCGCGGTGGCCGGGACAACAGGTCTACCCGGCTCCGGGCCGGCCCCCCGGGTGCTCGGCCGAGCCGGCCCCGGCGGCGTCAGGGGCGGCGCTGTGGCGGCCCACGGTGGCGGGGACAACAGGTCTACCCGGCTCCGGGCCGGCCCCCCGGGTGCTCGGCCGAGCCGGCCCCGGCGGCGTCCGGGGCGGCGCCGCGGCGGCGCGCGGTGGCCGGGACAACAGGTCTACCCGGCTCCGGGCCGGCCCCCCGGGTGGTCGGCCGATCCGGCCCCGGCGGCGTCAGGGGCGGCGCTGTGGCGGCCCACGGTGGCGGGGACAACAGGTCTACCCGGCTCCGGGCCGGCCCCCCGGGTGCTCGGCCGAGCCGGCCCCGGCGGCGTCCGGGGCGGCGCCGCGGCGGCGCGCGGTGGCCGGGACAACAGGTCTACCCGGCTCCGGGCCGGCCCCCCGGGTGCTCGGCCGAGCCGGCCCCGGCGGCGTCAGGGGCGGCGCTGCGGCGGCCCGCGGTGGCGGGGACAACAGGTCTACCCGGCTCCGGGCCGGCCCCCCGGGTGCTCGGCCGAGCCGGCCCCGGCGGCGTCCGGGGCGGCGCCGCGGCGGCGCGCGGTGGCCGGGACAACAGGTCTACCCGGCTCCGGGCCGGCCCCCCGGGTGCTCGGCCGAGCCGGCCCGGGCGGCGTCAGGGGCGGCGCTGTGGCGGCCCGCGGTGGCGGGGACAACAGGTCTACCCGGCTCCGGGCCGGCCCCCCGGGTGCTCGGCCGAGCCGGCCCCGGCGGCTTCCGGGGCGGCGCTCCGGCGGCGCGCGGTGGCGGGGACAACAGGTCTACCCGGCTCCGGGCCGGCCCCCCGGGTGCTCGGCCGAGCCGGCCCCGGCGGCGTCCGGGGCGGCGCTGCGGCGGCGCGCGGTGGCGGGGACAACAGGTCTACCCGGCTCCGGGCCGGCGCCGGGGTGCTCGGCCGAGCCGGCCCCGGCGGCTTCCGGGGCGGCGCGGCGGCGGCGCGCGGTGGCCGGGACAACAGGTCTACCCGGCTCCGGGCCGGCCCCACGGGTGGTCGGCCGATCCGGCCCCGGCGGCGTCAGGGGCGGCGCTGTGGCGGCCCACGGTGGCGGGGACAACAGGTCTACCCGGCTCCGGGCCGGCCCCCCGGGTGCTCGGCCGAGCCGGCCCCGGCAGCTTCCGGGGCGGCGCTCCGGCGGCGCGCGGTGGCGGGGACAACAGGTCTACCCGGCTCCGGGCCGGCCCCCCGGGTGCTCGGCCGAGCCGGCCCCGGCGGCTTCCGGGGCGGCGCTCCGGCGGCGCGCGGTGGCGGGGACAACAGGTCTACCCGGCTCCGGGCCGGCCCCACGGGTGGTCGGCCGAGCCGGCCCCGGCGGCGTCAGGGGCGGCGCTGTGGCGGCCCACGGTGGCGGGGACAACAGGTCTACCCGGCTCCGGGCCGGCCCCCCGGGTGCTCGGCCGAGCCGGCCCCGGCGGCTTCCGGGGCGGCGCTCCGGCGGCGCGCGGTGGCGGGGACAACAGGTCTACCCGGCTCCGGGCCGGCCCCCCGGGTGCTCGGCCGAGCCGGCCCCGGCGGCGTCAGGGGCGGCGCTGTGGCGGCCCACGGTGGCGGGGACAACAGGTCTACCCGGCTCCGGGCCGGCCCCCCGGGTGCTCGGCCGAGCCGGCCCCGGCGGCTTCCGGGGCGGCGCTCCGGCGGCGCGCGGTGGCGGGGACAACAGGTCTACCCGGCTCCGGGCCGGCCCCACGGGTGGTCGGCCGAGCCGGCCCCGGCGGCGTCAGGGGCGGCGCTGTGGCGGCCCACGGTGGCGGGGACAACAGGTCTACCCGGCTCCGGGCCGGCCCCCCGGGTGCTCGGCCGAGCCGGCCCCGGCGGCTTCCGGGGCGGCGCTCCGGCGGCGCGCGGTGGCGGGGACAACAGGTCTACCCGGCTCCGGGCCGGCCCCACGGGTGGTCGGCCGAGCCGGCCCCGGCGGCGTCAGGGGCGGCGCTGTGGCGGCCCACGGTGGCGGGGACAACAGGTCTACCCGGCTCCGGGCCGGCGCCGGGGTGCTCGGCCGAGCCGGCCCCGGCGGCTTCCGGGGCGGCGCCGCGGCGGCGCGCGGTGGCCGGGACAACAGGTCTACCCGGCTCCGGGCCGGCCCCACGGGTGGTCGGCCGATCCGGCCCCGGCGGCGTCAGGGGCGGCGCTGTGGCGGCCCACGGTGGCGGGGACAACAGGTCTACCCGGCTCCGGGCCGGCCCCCCGGGTGCTCGGCCGAGCCGGCCCCGGCGGCTTCCGGGGCGGCGCTCCGGCGGCGCGCGGTGGCGGGGACAACAGGTCTACCCGGCTCCGGGCCGGCCCCCGGGTGCTCGGCCGAGCCGGCCCCGGCGGCGTCAGGGGCGGCGCTGTGGCGGCCCACGGTGGCGGGGACAACAGGTCTACCCGGCTCCGGGCCGGCCCCCCGGGTGCTCGGCCGAGCCGGCCCCGGCGGCTTCCGGGGCGGCGCTCCGGCGGCGCGCGGTGGCGGGGACAACAGGTCTACCCGGCTCCGGGCCGGCCCCACGGGTGCTCGGCCGAGCCGGCCCCGGCGGCTTCCGGGGCGGCGCTCCGGCGGCGCGCGGTGGCGGGGACAACAGGTCTACCCGGCTCCGGGCCGGCCCCCCGGGTGCTCGGCCGAGCCGGCCCCGGCGGCTTCCGGGGCGGCGCTCCGGCGGCGCGCGGTGGCGGGGACAACAGGTCTACCCGGCTCCGGGCCGGCCCCACGGGTGCTCGGCCGAGCCGGCCCCGGCGGCGTCAGGGGCGGCGCTGTGGCGGCCCACGGTGGCGGGGACAACAGGTCTACCCGGCTCCGGGCCGGCCCCCCGGGTGCTCGGCCGAGCCGGCCCCGGCGGCTTCCGGGGCGGCGCTCCGGCGGCGCGCGGTGGCGGGGACAACAGGTCTACCCGGCTCCGGGCCGGCCCCCCGGGTGCTCGGCCGAGCCGGCCCCGGCGGCTTCCGGGGCGGCGCCGCGGCGGCGCTCGGTCGTTTGGAGAACAGGTCTACCCGGCTCCGGCGGGACTTAGGCGAATTTCCGCAGGCGCTGGGTAGACCTGTTGTCCGTGCCGCTCGCGGAAGTTCTCCAAGGGGTCGCTGTTTCGGCCTGCCTCCGGGTTGGTCACCGTAGGAGGCGGTCTGCCCTGGCGCCCCGTCCCGGTCGCGTCTGAGTGGTTCTCTTGAGGGCGTCCGCGGCCTCGGACTCGCCTGTCCGTATTATGGGAGCGAGGTGACGGGCCGCATCCCCGCAGGCTGTTTCCGTGCCTGTGTCCGTAGGCGGACGAGCGGCGGCCGCGCGTGCGGTCGCCGCCGAAAAGGGAGGTTTAGCAGTGTGTGCCGCCTGACGCGGGACGAACCGCGTGGCTTCGTCCCGGTCTCCCGTCTTGCCCAGGGAAATGGGTCCAGTGTGAGGTACAGAGAGAAGGGCGCGAGAGAAAGCCGCCTGACGCGGGACGAACCGCGTGGCTTCGTCCCGGTCTCCCGTCTTGCCCAGGGAAATGGGTCCAGTGTGAGGTACAGAGAGAAGGGCGCGAGAGAAAGCCGCGAGCGCATCCCGCTCCGGCCCGGCTGCTGCCGGATTCGTGGAAAAAGGGCGAGGGCCCTACCTACCATTCCCCCATCCATCGTACGATCCTCCCAGGGATGATGGGGGCGAGCCGAGGCGGCGGCGCCTCGTCTCTTTGCTGCCCGGCCTTAAGCCGGGGCACCCGCTCCGCCGGGTGCGACTTTTTTCGGCCGGCCGTCTGGTGCGGCGGTGGCCGGGGCGCGCGCTCCGCTGTGTCGAGAACCAGCAGAGGCTTTTACCCCGGCCTTTCCCGAGAGACCCGAGGACGGCCCGCTTGGCCGAGGTGGCGGCGCCTCGTTCCCCCGCTCCCGCC
>JAJEOU010001588.1:47500-50000 GCA_021534815.1 Acrocephalus arundinaceus
AGTCCCGCTCCCGGCCGAACGGCCTCCCTCGCGCAGCAGAGGACAAGTCCCGGGGCCGGGCCCTCCGGGCGTTCCGGGCCGCGCGCTTCGGGGCGCGCGCGCGCGCGCGTGACCCGCCGCCGGCAGGTGCGGCGGCGGCGGCGGCGGCGGCGGCGGCGGCGGCGGTCCTCGCCGCGTCGTCGTCGTCGTCGTCGTCGTCGTCGCCGCGGCCTGTCGACGGGGTCGCGCGAGGTGTTCTCGGCGGCCGGGCCGCGTCCCCGCACCGGCGGGGCGGCCCGAGCCGCGGCGGTCCTCTCGGGCGCAGCGCCGGGCTACTGAGGGAAACCCCGGGCCCCGAGACGGACGGCCGCGGTGGTGGCGGCGGATGTCGGGCGCGCCCCCGCCGGCGGACGCTCCCCTGAGGGCGGCAGTAGGGGAGGCACCCCGGCGGGGCCATGCAGGTCGTTTCCCTCACCCCCAGGGCCAGGTACCTAGCGCTCCGCGTCTCGGCGGGTGCCCCTCCCCGCGTTCCCTCGGCGTCGTCAAACGCCGAGGGGGGCCGGAGAGGGCCGCCGAGTCCGGGCGGAGGTTTAAAGACTCGGGCGGCTCGGTACGTCCCGCCGTGGCGGCGGCGGGGGCGGCGCCGGCGGCGCCGGCGGCGGCAGGAGCGTCCGGGCGGTGGCGCGGCGCCATTGAGGGGTGGGGAGCTACTCCCGCCGATCCCCTGCGGTGGTGTCCGTCGCGACCGGCCGCGCTTCCCTGTCGTCGTCGTCGTCGCCGTCGTCGTTGCCGCCGCGCGCGCGTGCGGGGTCACCCGTGCCGCGCCGGGGAGGGGCGCCCTGCCCCCCCCTCTCCGCGGCCCGGTCTCGGCAGAGAGGCCGCGGCGCGCGGTCGGCCGCGGGGCCGACCCGCTCGCCTCGACACGGGCGACGCCGGCGGAGAGCGCGTGCTCTCCGCCCTTCCTCAGCTCGCGGGGTTGCGGCCGCCGGGGCCCGCCGCGCTCCTTCTCCTTCGGCCGCCGCCGCGGTCTCGCGGGCGGCGCCGCGTCAGGCGCGGCCGCGCCTCTCCTTCCCTCGACGGCCTTTCCTCCTCGGACGCCACCGGCGGCGCCGGCCGCCGGCCGTCCTCTGGCTCGACCGCTCGTCCCGCCCGGGCGAGCGCTCGGCGGTCCCTCCGTCGCCGGATGCCGACGAGTGCGCACGACCCCGTGCCGAGCGGCGGCGTCGTCGCTCGGCGAGTGTCCCCCCCGGGGGATGGTCTGCCGGAAAGCGCCCGCCGTCGCCTGCGGCGGTCCCGGCCCGGGCCCTGCCCGTCGCTTCCCCGTCGCCCTTTCCCGGCCGCGTGTGGGCCGAAGGGGATTGGCGTGCGGGCGGCCGCGGGGGCACTCACCGCCCGGTCTGCTCGTGGAAGCGAGGAGAGCGGGGGTCGCCCCCCGGCTCAGCGCCGTACGTGCTCCCGCGGGCGCGTGCTCGTGGAAGGGGAAACCCGACGGTGCGAAGAGGCGGCGGCGGTCCCGGGAGTGCAGCCGCAGGGGCGGTGGGTCTTGCCGCCCGGCAGGCCTCGGGCGCTCGCGATGCCGGCTCGGGACTCGGCGGCGTCCGCCTCCGGCGCCGGCCGGCGGGGCAAGGCCGTCCGACGCTCGCCTTCCCGGCGGGAGCGGTCCTGCAAAGGGGGGCGCGTCGGCGAGTCGGCGGTCGCCGCGTGTTCGTCTCGAGCGTTGCAAAGGCCGCTGGGGAGGAGTCGGTCCGGCCGCGAGGCTGGCGCGGCGGCGCTCCCGCGAGGGCGCGGAGCGGTCGCGAGAGGGAAGCGAAGCGCGAGCGGGGGCCGGCGGTCGCGCCCCCCCGCCGAGTCGGTGCTGTGCGTGTCGTCCCGTGAGCGAGGCCGGGCGGGCCGCCGTGCCCCCCCGCGGTCCGGCGCGCGCCGCGCGGCTCTCCGCGCGGAGGCCGGTCCGAGCCCGGGCGCCTGGGCCGCCTCCGAAGGACGGCAGGCGAGGTGGCGTCTCCCCTTGCGGGGGGAGGCGGTCGGGGGCGCGGGCTCCCCCGCTTCGAAGCCGGCCTTCGGAGCGTTGCGTGGGTTAAAATTTTTTTTTTTTTCCCACCTCCTCCGTTTCTGTGTGCTCGTACGGTCAGAGCGAGGCGCGCGTCCGCGCGTCCCCGCAAAAGGGGCCGCTTCACGCGAGCGGTCCCGGCCCCTCCGCGCGCGCGGGGTCGGTGCCGAAAGCCAGACAACTCTTAGCGGTGGATCACTCGGCTCGTGCGTCGATGAAGAACGCAGCTAGCTGCGAGAATTAATGTGAATTGCAGGACACATTGATCATCGACACTTCGAACGCACTTGCGGCCCCGGGTTCCTCCCGGGGCTACGCCTGTCTGAGCGTCGCTTGACGATCAATCGCCGTCCGGGGGGGGGGGTCACCCCCGCCCGGCGGCGCGGCTGGGGTCGCCTCGCAGGCCCGTTGTCCGCGGCGGCCAGGGGCGGCGGCGGCGGCGGCGGCCGTCGGCCGGTGGTCCGGAGGGGGAAA
>JAJEOU010001588.1:57500-60602 GCA_021534815.1 Acrocephalus arundinaceus
CTTGGGTACAGCTCCTGGGTAGACCCGTTGTCCGCGGCCGGACTTGGTCCCTGGCGTCGCGCGCCCTGGGTAGACCTGTTGTCCGCGGCCGGACTCGGTACCTGGCTTGCAGCTCCTGGGTAGACCAGTTGTCCGCGGCCGGACTCGCTGCCCAAGCCCCGTGGGTAGACCTGTTGTCCGCGGCCGGACTCGCTACCTAAGCGCCGTGGGTAGACCAGTGGTCCGCGGCCGGACTCGGTCCCTTCGGTACAGCTCCTGGGTAGACCGGTTGTCCGCGGCCGGACTCCGTAGCTGGTGCCGAGCGCCCTGGGTAGACCTCCGGACTTAGGACCCAGGGGCCGCCGGCGCGTCTCGCAGCACCCTTGCCCGGCAGCGGCCGGCTCCGCCGACATCCTGCCCCCACCCAGCAGGCCGCCCCAACTCCTCCCCGAGAGGGAAGGAGGGCGCCTTTCAGAGCTGCGCTAAGCAACCCGCCACCCTCTGCAGCCCGCTGCCGGCCCGGCCTCTGCAGCGGGCGGGCAGCCCCGGCCGCCTCGGCGTCAGCCTGCGGCTAGCCATGCCGCCGCTGCCGCTGTGCGAACGGGTCTAAAAGACAGCTTTAGGCGCGGGCGGGAAAAACCTGACAGCGGCGCCAGGGAGGCTGCAGGTGGAGGGCCGGGCGCCCCCAACCGTCGCGAGGCGGGGGCGGGCGGCAGAAGTCCGGAGGCGTTGCCAGGGGAACCGCTGGTGGAAGGCGGGGCGCCCCCAACTGTCACGGGGCGGGGTCGGGCGAGAAAAGCCGAAGGGCGTTGCCAGCGAGGTTGCTGCTGGAGGGCGGAGCGGCCCCGACCCCCGCGGGGCGGGGGCGGGCAGGAGAAGCCCGGAGGCGGTGCCGGGGAGGAGGGCGCCGCTGGAGGGCGGGGCGCCCCCTGCCGTCCATCGGCGGCCGCGGCAGGCGGCGCGGGAGCCGGGAGAGGGGGCGCCCGAGAGCGGGCGTGGGGCGGGTTGGGGGGGGCGGGGGCGGGGAGCTGTGGCGCGAGGGGACGAAGGGGGGGGCTCCGCGCATGCGTGCGAGCGGGCGCGCGCGCCGGGAAGTCCGGGGGACCGGCCTCGGGGCGAGAGCGCGTGCGCCGGGGGGGGGGGGGGGGGGGGTCGCGTCACCGCGGCCGTCCCTCGCTCTGGGAAGGCGGGCCGAGTCCGTGCCGGCCCCCGGGCCTCGGCACCGAGCCCCCGCGGCGGCCCGAGCCGGCGGCCGGGGCCGGAGACCCTGGCGGACCGTGAGGGAACCTCCGGGCGAGCGGCCGCCCGCTCGCCGTCCCCCCCCCCGCCGCGGCCTTTCGTCAGCGGGTGGGCGGGGCGGGAGGGACTAGGCGAGTGGAGCCGGGCGCCGGCGGGCCGCGGCCGGGTCTGATGGCGCCGTGGGTCGGCAGGCACAGACGGCCCATCGGCTCGGCTGGAAGCGGTCTGGGCGCAAAGTGAAAATGAATAAAGTTGGCCAAGACGATATTTTTCCAGAAAGTTTCTTGTTCCGAGCTGCTCTTGCAAGAAAAAAGGAAAAAAAAAAAAAAAAGAAAACCCCGAAAGCCCTCAAAAAACTACCCCCGCGCAATAAAAGAGGGGACGGAGGTGGGGAAAGGATTTTATCGAAAAAAGCTATTGGTCTTGAAAGCCGGTGCATCGCTCCGGGCTGCCACGGAAGCGGCCAGCGGTCGCGGGGACAAATGGACTACAAGGCTCCGGCCCGGCCCCCCGGGTGATCGGCCGAGCCGGCCCCGGCAGCTTCCTGGGCGGCGCTGCGGCGGCGCGCGGTGGCGGGGACAACAGGTCTACCCGGCTCCGGGCCGGCCCCCCGGGTGCTCGGCCGAGCCGGCCCCGGCGGCGTCAGGGGCGGCGCCGCGGCGGCGGTCGGTCGCGGAGACAACAGGTCTACCCGGCTCCGGGCCGGCGCCGGGGTGCTCGGCCGAGCCGGCCCCGGCGGCTTCCGGGGCGGCGCCGCGGCGGCGCGCGGTGGCCGGGACAACAGGTCTACCCGGCTCCGGGCCGGCCCCACGGGTGGTCGGCCGAGCCGGCCCCGGCGGCGTCAGGGGCGGCGCTGTGGCGGCCCACGGTGGCGGGGACAACAGGTCTACCCGGCTCCGGGCCGGCCCCCCGGGTGCTCGGCCGAGCCGGCCCCGGCGGCGTCCGGGGCGGCGCCGCGGCGGCGCGCGGTGGCGGGGACAACAGGTCTACCCGGCTCCGGGCCGGCCCCCCGGGTGCTCGGCCGAGCCGGCCCCGGCGGCGTCCGGGGCGGCGCTGCGGCGGCGCGCGGTGGCGGGGACAACAGGTCTACCCGGCTCCGGGCCGGCCCCCCGGGTGCTCGGCCGAGCCGGCCCCGGCGGCGTCCGGGGCGGCGCTGCGGCGGCGCGCGGTGGCGGGGACAACAGGTCTACCCGGCTCCGGGCCGGCCCCACGGGTGGTCGGCCGAGCCGGCCCCGGCGGCGTCAGGGGCGGCGCTGTGGCGGCCCACGGTGGCGGGGACAACAGGTCTACCCGGCTCCGGGCCGGCCCCCCGGGTGCTCGGCCGAGCCGGCCCCGGCGGCGTCAGGGGGGCGCTGTGACGGCCCACGGTGGCGGGGACAACAGGTCTACCCGGCTCCGGGCCGGCCCCCCCGGTGCTCGGCCGAGCCGGCCCCGGCGGCTTCCGGGGCGGCGCTCCGGCGGCGCGCGGTGGCGGGGACAACAGGTCTACCTGGCTCCGGGCCGGCCCCACGGGTGGTCGGCCGAGCCGGCCCCGGCGGCGTCCGGGGCGGCGCTGTGGCGGCCCACGGTGGCGGGGACAACAGGTCTACCCGGCTCCGGGCCGGCCCCCGGGTGCTCGGCCGAGCCGGCCCGGCGGCGTCAGGGGCGGCGCTGTGGCGGCCCACGGTGGCGGGGACAACAGGTCTACCCGGCTCCGGGCCGGCCCCCGGGGTGCATGGCCGGGCCGGCCCCGGCGGCGTCCGGGGCGGCGCTGCGGCGGCGCGCGGTGGCGGGGGACAACAGGTCTACCCGGCTCCGGGCCGGCCCCCCGGGTGCTCGGCCGAGCCGGCCCCGGCGGCGTCCAGGGGCGGCGCTGTGGCGGCCCACGGTGGCGGGGACAACAGG
>JAJEOU010000216.1:0-64572 GCA_021534815.1 Acrocephalus arundinaceus
AGAGAGATGCATCTGTTCCCTACTGCTCGCGTTGTTTTGAGCTGCTGCATCCGCGGGCCCGCGCTGGCCTTCTTGCCAGACCGTCTCTGCCCTCCAGTGACGCATCGACTGAGCTCCAACTTCTCATCCACCAGCCCGGGATTCCCACCGTTCCAGCTTGGTACTTTTCTTTGAAGTCCCCAGAGACCAGACTGCCCCGGGTTTTGTGGGACCAAGCTCCGTCAAGGTCCCTGGTTCTGTTTTCGCTATTAATTGCTGTAGTTGTTGTTTGTTTGCCTTGTTATACCTATCAGTAAAGAACTGTTATTCCTATTCCCATATCTCTGCCTGAGAGCCGTTTTAATTTTCTAAATTATAATAATTTGAGGGAAGGGGATTTGAATTATCCATTCCAAGAGAGGCCCTGCCTCTCTGTAGCAGATACCTGTCTTCTTTCAAAACTAAGACATTGGCCCAATCAGGGAGGACACCAGGGTAACCAGCCATGGTGACTGGTTAAACAACGATTTGAACCATCCTTGCTGGGATTCCCTTTCTTCTTTCTGTGGGCAAGTCTCTCTCTCAGCTCAGCCGTGGTGTCTCGGACGATTCCGGTGTGGTCGGCATAGAAGCAGCACTCTTCTCTTAGGCAGCACAGAGGCCTCCTTGTTGCATGAGCAAAAGGTCAGAAAGTGAAGAAAGTGATTTTCTAAAAAGGATAAGATTCTTGATCCTCTGCAGGTCTTCATCAATTGTTATCTGCAGCTGTGACAGGCTCTACTGCTGGGTTACAAGGGCAGAGACACCTGTGGCAGCACCAGTCGCTCCTAGCCGACTAGCATTGCTACTGTCGCACCTGTTATCAGTGCTCTTTTTTGGAGTCGAAGGATGGGGTTGAGTCGATAGAGTCTTCTACTAGACGGTCCACTTCTTTCGGAGTGGTATAAATTCTGGGAACAATGACAACTTGCACACAGAAATCGTTAGAAACATTGAAAGATGAAGAAGCCGCAAGGACTAACTCTGTGCGGTGGCAAACCACGTACCTGGTGCAGACGGGATGGCCCATTTGCCAACTTTTGTTGATGTTACAAAGGTTTCACAACTGCGGCTGTTTTGTCTCGCTAGGCCTTGCTACCGAAACACAGTCCTCGACCTGTCACATAGCTTATGGTAATCCCTCTCCATGGTGCGTCCATCTGCATTGGGCTGGGTTGTTAGAATCTGATACTGAAAGAAGCGTTAAAGCAATGCCTTCATAAAAAGGTGGTTGTGCATCGTAGCACCAGCAAGAACTTGTGAAATTTGGGTTGGTTAGGTTCAATGACAAAATGTCATCTTTAGCATGCGATAAAGCAAATTGTAAGGAGCTGTTTCTAGCTCTTGCAGACTTGCAGCGCACTAGCTGAGCCAGGGGTTTTGGGCCATTTTTAGCTAAGGCTTTGTTGGGTCCTATCATTTTGGAAGCTTGAGGCACAACTTAGTGATTCACCTACCATGCTAGGGTCTTGATAGGAAGAGTGTATAAACACTGACCACACTTTCCCTGTGATCCATCCTGGGTCTTCTGGGTGTAAAATGTTTATTTGCAAATGGCAGCAACTGCCTAATGTACTTGGCCCTCCACTATGAGAAAACATGGGAGGCCTGAACCTTTGGGTCCATAATTAACTCACAGAAATTTGTCTTCTTTTTCTGGCTTCCACGAGGGACTGAAGCCAGCAACAATGGTTTCACATCCCCAGTACCACAAAAATGGTACCCTGATATTACAGTAACTTTCCCTGGGTACACTCTGGGGCACCAATAGGTTGTCCAGCAGGCTGGATGGTGAGTGGCAGCGACAGTGGGTTCCCACTGAGCATGCAAGTTCCAGCCGGGGACAAATCTTCTGTTTGTACTTTAAATTCTGGAGCACCTGTGGTCAAATTTCTTTTACTGTTCTACTACCTGTGAGGTCCTGAAGGACCCATTTCACTGGCTGATAAGGATGGTGTCTGGGTTCTGCCTGCACTTTGATCACTAGACTTAGGAACAGAATGACACAGAAATGTCGGTACCATTTGGGTTTTGCTGATGCAGGTACCTCGGATGCTGCTGGGGCTTTTCTGGTTCGCTGTCTTCTTCTGTGGCCTGGATATACAGGTTACGAGGGCATCCACAAATCCAGTTCTGTGGATAAAACTCACAGTTTTCATTAGTTTTATTCTGCAATTGTGGCTTAATAGACTTAAGTGGACACCATTTAATTTCCCATCTTTTTGACTGCTGCATACTTTCGCCCTGTTAAGACTAATTTCCACCTTGCTCCCATTGTCCTAATTCATTTTTAATTACACTGGTGGACCTTCTTCTAGTGCTGGAGCAGCCTAATGTTTTTGAATGGACTTTTTGCTTCGTCCTCTCTGGGAAACTGATTCAATGCTAGCATGCGGTGGCTAACAAGCATGCTTGATCTCTTGGTGGGATAGAATTGGCAAACCTTCTGCTTTGGCTAACACTTCTAACTTGGTTTTTAAAGTTTGATTTGCTCTTTAAACAATGGCTTGCCCTGTACTGTTGTATGGAATGCTATGCACTAAAGTGATGCCCCATTTAGAAACAATTCTTGAACTGATTGAGAAGCAAATTTGGCCCATTGTCTGTTTTGATCTTGCTTGGGATTCCAAGCCATGCCATTGCTGTCAGCCAGTGCTGAATGGTTGCTTTGGAGTTGGTTTTGAGGTGCTGTGTAGCTACAATTATCCCACTGTGGGTGTCTACAGTCACTGCGAGCCATGCTCGAGGTTTCAGCAGTTGACAGAGTGTGAAATCTGTCTGCCAGATTTCGGAGGCTTTGAGACTTCTGGGGTTGACTCCACTGGACCACAAGGGCACCTTTTGACAGTGAGGGCAAGTGGCTATGACGTGTTTTGCATTGGCTGCAGAAATTCCGCACTTCTTTGCTAGTGCCTTGGCTCCAATGTTGAGAGTTTCATGCAGCTGATGAGCTTCTTGAGTGTCCACAGTTCTTTTTGCTGCAGCATCTCCTTTGTCGTTGCCAATCTGAAAAAGTCCTTTGATCAGATTGTGACTGTTGAGTGGATGACTGAAATTGTGCTTTCTCGGGAAAAGAGCACCTCTTCTAGCATGATGGCTGTTGCAGACGTTGACACACCTGGTCCTGACATGGCTAGGCAAAGCTTGGTGACGAACATCGAGTCAGTGACGATGTTGAGGTGCTCTGTTGTAAACAGTCCACAGGCTAATACTAGGGCTGCAGCTTCAAGCTGTTGAACTGAAAGTGTGTGGTCGATGATTTTGATGCAGTGCCACTGTTCTTTGGTCTGCCACACTACAGCTTCAGTTGAGGTTGCTGAGGATGCATCTGTAAACACTGTCGGTCCTGGAAGGGGCCCGTTTATGACCTTTTGTGGAAGGTCAATGTCTAGCACAGCTAGTAGCTGAGTCCATGGGGGTTTGGTGACGTACCGAATTTCTCCTGAAAACCCAACAAGGGCTAAAGCCAAATGCTCTGACATTGCCACAGACAATGTGGAAGTTGTTTGCGGAAGGGTAAATGGATCTTTGCAGGTTCAATGCCTAAGAGGCTCAGAGCGAGTTTTCTGCCTTTTATTATAAGGTTACCGATGCATTCAACTCCTGTGGAAAAGGCACGCGATGGCTTTCCTAGGACTACCCACTGTATTGGTTTGGCTTTCTCAGGGGGTCCTTGGGCTAATGCTCCCAGTCCCCTTCTCTTGTGAAGTGTACATACAGGTTGAGCGGTTCGTTTGGGTTGCATCTGGAGAGTGCACTTGAGGATATTTGCTGCTCAATGAAGTTGAGTGAATTCATCGCTTTGAGGGTCAAAGCTTTTTGCTTTGGGGTGTTTTCCTTTAAGAGGTCATACAGCGGGGACATGATTTCTGGAGGGATCAGCACGATGTTGCAAAGCCATTGCAGGGACCCTACTAGCTGCTGCATGTCGTGGAGTGTTTTGACATCTCAGCAGATCTTTATTTGAGGAGGTGTTACATAGGAACTTGTGATTTGTGTCCCTAGAAAAGTCACACTGGGCCCTTTCTTTATCTTGGCACTTGCAATTTCAAATCCCTTTGCTTTTAGAGTCTGTGAGATTGTTGTTACTAGACGATCTACCTGGCTCGTCGATGGTGCGGCGATTAGGATATCATCCATGTACTGAATGATGGTTGCAGTCGGGTTGCTGTGTTGGATCGGTGATAGTGCTTGATCTACTGTGATTTGGCAGATGGTTGGTGAGTTGACCATCCCTTGTGGCAAAACTTTCCACTGAAAGCGCAGATTGGGGTGCTGACTGTTTGGGAACACGATGGAAAAAGCAAACCGCTCTTTGTCTTGCTCGTGCAAAGGTATTGAAGAAAAGCAGTCTTTGATGTCTAACACAGCGCAGGGCTTCCCTTCTGGGTTCATTGAGTTCAAGGGCAGCAGTGTTTGAACGGGGCCCATGGGTTGAATCTTTTTGTTCACCTCACGCAGGTCATGGAGAAGGTGAAAACCTTCACCGGATCGTTTGGGAATCACAAAAACTGGGGTGTTCTTTGGGCTAGTGGAGGGTTCTATGTGACCTCGCTGTAATTCACAGCCGACTAATTCAAGAAGGGCAGTCATTCAAGGCTCAGGCAGGGCCACTGCTCGACCCACACAGGGTGAGATGATTTCCATGTTAGCTTAATTGGCAAAGGTGGGTGTGCGGCAGTGGCCCTTAGGGTAAATTTGTCACTCTGACTTTTAATTGGGTTAGGGCATCTCTTCCTAGCAAGGGCAGGACTCCTGACATGACGTACGGGTAAAGGGTGATGGTCTTCTCAGGCCCTTTTTCAGTGTGGAGCTTTATTGTTATTAGTTTGGTGCTTTTCTGGGCTCGGGAAAATCCCCCAAGCCCGCCTACCATAGGGGCTTCTTCTAACTTCCAGCAGGGAGGCCAGCTTGTTTTTGGGATTACAGTAACGTCCGCACCGGTGTCAACCAAAAATGGGGACACTAATAGCAGTGTCATCGTCTGGGTAGCTCCAAGGGGGTATGGAAGTGTTGTAAAGGCGACAAGTTCCCCATACTGTAGGAGGACTGTTGCAATCTACAAGTAGGGCCACCCGAGGATCCCGCTCCCTGGGAGTAGCTCTTGCTGTTCTGGAGATATAACTGGGTTGGGCTGGACTATCGGCTGGGCTAAGAGGTTGGTTGCTTCCTGAGGAGGTAGTGGGTTCTGGAGCTCCTTGCCCTATTTGGGGTTGGTGTAGCTGGGCCGCCTCACGTCCCAAGTGGGAGGTGGGATAGTAAAATTCAGCTGCTTTCCATTCCATGTGGGAGAAGGCTGTGTGCGGCCCGGCTGCCTCCTGCCCCTCCTGTTTCCCTGAATCTTTGCTCTGCACTCCCTGGCAAGATGCCCTTTCTTTCCGCAGGCAAAGCACGGCCCTCTAGGTTGGTTTTGGTGTGTAGGGGGAAACGGCGGCGGGTCTTTGGCTTTGGGACAGTTCTCTGCGACATGACCTGCTTGTCTGCATTTAACACATGTCATCACACTGGCTATTGCGGTGCAAACGGCTGCTTGAATTGGGGCTAAATGTTCTTGCTTGTGACATGTTTAATCACAGTTGCAATTCTTGATCCTGCTGGAACGAGCATAAAATTTCTTTTGTGGCTAAATTGTATTGTTGCCGCATGCATTCTGCTACAACAGGGCCTTTGGCTTTGGCAGGCAAGTCTGAAGAGTCAACTACAGCTTGGAGGCGATCTACAAATTGAGTGAAGCTCTCACTTTCACCCTGTCTTACTGCGGACCAGGGTGCCGGTTTAGCAGGTATTCTGCAGGCTGTACAAATAGCCTCTCTGGCCGCAGAGTGGTTGCCACAATTTCCACGGCTTGTAAGTGTTGGGCTTCTGCCTGGGGAGTAATCATAGTTGCATCAATGCTGTGAGCCCTGTAGGCTGGAGTTTCACAAAGGATGGTCTGGGCCAGCTGCTTGGGCTAGCTGTTTTGTACAATTGTCTTCCCACTCTTGTTTAAATACGATCATTCCCGCCCCATTAAAAATCAACCTGCATGTTTGCTTAATATCAAATGGGAGCATATCATCACCTCCAAAAATGCTGTCAGTAAGAGTAGAAACCATGCAGAATAAATACCTTTATCTGCAATTGCTTTAACAATTGTTTGTATATCTTTGGGATTTACTGGTGAGTAGGTCCTTTGTGCATCTGGACCGGCACCAGTCACTTGAACTGGGAATGCTAAAGTGGCTGGTGGGGCCCAGTCAGCGCAAGCAATCTTTATTTTTCTCCAATCTGTAAGGGGGATTTCTTTTACATGCCCCTCTTTAATTAAAAAGTGAGTGGGTTGACCTTCAGTTCTACTATTATTTGCTATCTCAACTTCTGAGTCTGAATCAGCAATAGACCTGTCACTCCCCCATTCATCCTGGCTAGTGTGTGAGTCAGAGGCGGAAGCCGACTGACTGGATGCTTCAGGGCTCCGGTACCTTTTTGTTGAACTCCGCCCCTGCCTGCTCCTCCTGTGGGTGGAAGGTTCCTTTCCCTTCTGTTCACCCCGCCTCCTGCTTACGGAGGCTCTTGCTTTACAAGACAGTATTTTGAACGAACATCCTGGTTGGCTCTCTGTTCCTGGTTACCACTCCCCCTCCTCTGTTGTTAGACCCGCAATTCACCTCCTCCCGCCTTTCTTCTACTTTACGTTTACCTTCGGTGAGAATGACTGACGACTCCCCCCACTAGTGCTGGCGGCATATGTGCTCCGCCCTTCATTTTGCTGCTCAGCACCACTTTGGGGCACATAGGGTGGCGGCTTTTCCCATATTTCTTGAGATCTACTTTTGTCAGAGGCATTTCTCGCCTCATCGAGCAACTCACCCCACACAGATTTATGTTGTTCTGAGGAGGAGTCAGGGGCAGGAGAGTGTTCAGAGACGGAATTTAGCAGATTTGGAGGTGACGAAATGCACTCTCATTTTGATGGATCAGCAGACTCGATAGAGCTGCTTTCGATTAATGTCTGCATGGTTGCTGCAACTCCTACTTTAGGAGTAACGAACAGACATCTCTGCGCTGCTTTCCAGGTTTCCTGCTCTTGCAGGGCTTTTCGCAATGCTTGCACGACTTTGCCCCATGATTTTAGACTTTTCCCGCTCCCAGAGGACGTTACATCTTCGGCTAAAGCTTTAGTGTATTTGTCCTACACCTCTGGGTGGAGTATATCCACCAGCTGGTCAATTACCCCAATCTGCACAAGCCTCGTAACCTCGTTAGGAAGTGAAATCTTCAGGCTTACAATCTATCCCCCACTGCTTATGTAATTGCAATACGAGTTTCACGAGAGCTTCCATCGTCCTCGCTGGTCCGGGAGCATCCTCCTCGCCGAGGTTAGGCCAGCTGTCTCGGCCACCGTTCACCCATCCAGGCAACTCCTGTCCCCAGCTCCGATTCCGGCCTCGACTTTCCCGCTCAGACTTCGGGTCTTCCACTCCGGCATTTGAAGTCTCACGGGTTTCGGCACCACTTGTTGTCTCTGCTGAGGCGTGATGACCTGGTTCAGGAACGGCACAGCACCCGCCCTGGGTTGCTCTGGCCATAAGCTCACTGACACCAATATGATGGATGGCAAATGGTGTTTATTCTTTGCTTACATGGTGTTTTTATAACTTACGCAGGCAGCGTCACATCTGTCTGCCTAAGTCATCACCTATATATGATTAACTAACTTAACAAAGCTTAACTGAGTAAGGCAAGCATCACTTACATGTGAAGAGGTAACCCTATCTACCCGTACAGCTCGAGATCTTCCAGCAGCTTTTCCCTAGCTACTACACCCATTCATTTCAATGGGTAGACCTGGTGTCCTAAATCCCTCTAATTGACTTTAATGGAGTTAGACCTGATGTCCCAAAATTCCTATTCACATCAGTGGCTGAAGCTGATTTCTTAAATTCCCCACACTAAGGGGTAGACCTGGTGTCCCACTGAGCCCATTGGCTTCAGTGGGTAGACCTGATGACCCCAAATCACCATTGTCCTTAATGGATAGACCTGATGTTCCTAAATTCCCATTAATGCCTGGACCTAATTTTCTAAATTCCCCACATTAGTAGGTAGACCTGGTGTCCCAAAATTCCCTTTGACTTTAATAAGGTAAATCAAGTGTCCCTAAATCTCCATTGCCTTGAATGTGTAGACCTGGTTTCCCCAAATCCCCATTGTCCTTAACAGACATGGTTTCCAAAAAATCCCTATTGATTTTATTGGGTAGACCCCATGTCCCTAAATCCTCATTGGTTTCAATGGCTAGACCTGTGGTCCCTAAACATCATTGGTTTCAATGGGTAGACTGATTGTCCCTAAATCCTCATTGGATCAAGAGGTAGACCTGTTGCCCCTAAAAATATCCATTGGTTTTAATAGGAAAACTTCTTGTCTCTAAAAAACCCCATTTGGTTTCAATGGGTAAATCTGTTCACCCCAAATCCCCACTGAGTTCAATGGGTAGACCTAGTGTCCCTAAAAATCCCCATTGGGTTCAATGGGTACACCTGAGCCCCTACACACCTGCGTGCTCCCATTCAGATCTCGGGGTGTCCCCTGGCTGCCCCCCTGAGATTTTGGGGTGCCCCCTTTGCCCCTCCCCAGAGCTGGAGCTGGTGCACAACGCCATCTTCACCGACCTCACAGACCAAAGCGCCTGGGTGTACCTGCACTGCATCCTCTCCTGAGACAACTCAGGGCTCCCTCCAATCTCTGGGGCCTTCCCCTGGAGTTTTGGGGTGTCCCCTGAACTTTGGGGTCTCCATCCACAGTGCCCCTGCTGCTGAGGGACATCTGCATTCATGCTGACTGGGAGGAAGCGACGGTGACCATCATCTTCTCCCAGCCCATCAGGTTGAGTGGGGACCCCTGGGAACCCCCAAAAAGTCACCTGGTTACACCTGGGTACTTCCCCAAATCACCTGAGTACCCCCAAAAATTATCTGGAAACCCCCCAAAAGTAATCTGGATACACCTGGCTACCCCTAAAAATCTTTGGGCCCCACCAAACTAGTGGTTGTGAAACCCATTGCTTTGGCTGGGTAGACCTGATGTCCCTAAATCCCTCTTGACTCTAATAGGTAGACCTTCTGTCTTATTTATCCTTTTTTACTTGAATGGGTAGACCTGGTGTCCTGTCTATCCCCATTTACCCCTATTTACCCTTCCCAGTGCTCCCAGTTTGCCCAGTTTCCCCCTTTCCTCCCTCCCAGTGCTTCCAGTTCTCCACCAGTGCTTTCAGTTCCTCCCCCAGTGCTTCCCCTTGGTCTTCCCCAGTGCTCCCAGTTGAACCAGTAACCCTTCCCAATCAAGCCCTATTAATAGAAAGCCCTGGTGTCCCTAAATCCCTGTTGACTTTCATTGGGTAGACCTGGTGTCCTGTGATAGTTGGACTAGGAGAAAATAAACAGTAAAACAGGCCTGATCTTTAAAAGTTACAAAGATAGTTTGTTTACACACTCTAAAGAATAAAGGGAAAAATAAATTGAAACTTCAAAACATTTCCCTTTCTCCTACAAACTGTTCACTTTCCCATAAGCAACATAGAGAGACAAAACTATGATTTCCAGTCACTTTCAACCATTTAAACATTATCTTTCATCACCTTGGAAGAGGAGTCTCTCTGGAGTCCATGAAAATATTCGCCACAAGAAACAGTCTGGTGGCTCCCAATGTCCCAAACCTGCAACCACCTGGAATTTTGCAGATTGTGCCATCTCATCCATGAGCAGCCTTTCTCTTGGCTATTCATGGGCTTCTCAGCATTTTGGGGGTATTTGTTTAAGAATGTTTTTTTTAGTATTTCACAAAGATTCTCTTCTCCTATCTTTAAAATCTTCTCTCTCTCAAGAGAATTCCTTTTACTAGAGCTAAAGGGCCAAATCTGCATCTCAGACAGCTGAGACCTCTTTTTATCTCAGGAGCTGGGGAACTTCCTCTACAACATTCTCAATGAAATCTCAATTACATCAGTCCATCACCTTCAGCTAGAACAGCATTCCTCCAAAACAGCATCAATAGATTACAAGAAATAGTCCATTTCTCCGTGGTTTACATCTAGAGGAGTTCAGTCAAAAATGTCCACTTCCTCAATCCTTTCTTCCAGATAACCTTGATCAGTTCTTTTGCTGACTGTATCATGCTGTCTCTCTACATTTAAAATCACTCTGATCTTCTTCTCTCCTTCTGGGAAAGAGTTGGAGTTCTGAAAGCTTCATGTTGCCAGGAAAGTGTTAAATCTGCCCAAGGTCTTTCTCTCTCTCTGCAGCTCACAGATGTCAGAATGCAAGGCCCACGCTGGTGATGAGGGGTGTGGGGGGGAACAGGCTCAGGAATGGCTGATGGATCACTTCCCCCACCCCTGCTCTGATCCAAAGCGGACCCAGCATCAGACTCGCTTCTTGGGGCCCAGGGGTGGTGGTGGGGGAGAGATCTTCTCCTCCCCTGGGCCAGCAGCACCAGCAAACCAGGGGCCCAGGCCACGGCCTGGGCAGGGCCCTCTGCCACAGCCCCGGGCTGCAGCTTTCTCTCTCTTTCCATCCCTGCAGAGCCTGGCAGGGGAAGGAGCCCCCGGCACAGCCCAGGCTCGGTGGACCTGGCCGGGCACAGCCCCGGCCACCCAGAGGGCAGCAGGGCCTGGCCCGGGGTCCCCTGCTGCCTGGGGAGTGTTGCCTGTGCTCTTGACTGGAAGGAAAAAGGGAGTTTTTCCCGATCTCCCTGATATTTAAACCCTGTACGTCCATGGAGATGTAACTACTTTCAATTGGTTCTTTCCTGAACTTCCTGAAAACTCACTTGCTGGCCAAAACCACCCCAGCATGGGACCTGATTCAAAAATATACATGAAAATTTTGTAAGTTAGACTACATGCATAAGTAAACATGCATATGTGCCTTATTAACTTTCTGTAAAACTTTTGCCAATTATCTCCATTTATAACATATTCATTGGTGCTAATTGCTTTGCAATTAGCCAATGAATATGTTATAAATGGATATGGTTTGTGTTAACTAAATTGTAATTATATTAGTATTTTAGAAAATAATTTATAAAGTAAAAACCAAAAAAGTATAAGTAATTAGTGTTACAGAACAAATGGACCCCTTTTGCAGATGTTACATGGGAAAATGGGATACAGGATATAGTACTGAGATAAGCAGTCCTCTCAAATTAGAGGATTGGCCTTGAAACAGTCAAATTTGGGATTAGTCCAGGTATGGAACCTAAGTTGTGCCTTTAACAGAGCTTGTTTTTGGAACAATGTTTAGTTATATAAGGCAATGCTTAGTACACACATGCAATTGGTGGGGTTGTTCAGAGGACAGTGATGAAGAGCGGGGGTCTTCATCCCAATGACCACCAAAAGAAGACAGGAGACCCCCTAGCAACAACTGAAGCATACACCATGAAGAACAGTGATGAAGATTTCTAGAATCGAAAATAGGTGGAGATTTACTGGAAGTATTGATGAATATGTATAGGCAGATCATAAAAGTTTTGTTTGAGGTAATCCCGCTTTGTACGTTAGGTAGGGTGGGAATCCCCCTCCATACCCCAGTCAGTTTTGCTTATGCATTATCCAAACCTTAATTATACTCAATTAATCTCTGCCAAACTTTATATTGCATTTCTTCTCAATTAAATTTTTTACAGAATTTAAGTTTGTGGTTTGTTGAATTAGACATACAGATCTCCATTTATAACAAATATAATAAGTTATTGTAATGCAACCAATGACTTAAGATCCCACTTTGTTAAGAGTATATAAGCTGGAGAACACGCAGAATAAAAACTTCTTCCTTTTGGATCCTGAAAATGTGTGTGTGTCACGTCCCACCTAACAGTAACAGCCAGGGCGGAGCCGTCCAGCGCTGCCCTCAGCTCCAGGCACTCCAAGTTCACCTGTGGGGGAAAAAGAATAAAATCTGGGGCATTTTCCCAGAAAATTGTGAATTTGCAACCCTGAAAATGGTGGTTTTACCCCAAAATATTTGGGATATCAGGTCTATCCATTGACATGCATGGAGGTTTTTTTGACATCAGATCTACCCTTTGAAATCAATGGATGGAAAAGGACACCAGCTCTACCCCAAAAACATCAGTAGAGATTTAGGGACACCAGGTCTACCGGTTTCAAGTCAATGCTGATTTTATGGCCAGATCTAATCATTAATAGAGCTCGATTGGGAAGGGTTACTGGTTAAACTGGGAGCACCAGGAATGGCTAAGGGGAAGCTCTGGGGGAGGAACCAGAAGCACCGGGGAGGAGTTGGAAGCACTGACAGGGAGAAACAGGGGAAGCTGAGCAAACAGCAAGCAGTGGGAGGGGTTACTGGGAGAATTGGGAGTCTCCTAGGGGGGGAATTGGGGTTGCTGGGAGATCCAGGGTATTACTGGAAACAGTGGGAAGGGTTACTGAGGATAAATGGAGGTAAACGGGACACCAGGTCTACCCCAATAACGTCAATAGGGACTTAGGGAAACCAGGTCTGCCCATTCAAGTCAAAGGGATAAGTGGGACACTGCATCTACCCAGTCAAAGCAGGGGGGAATCACAACCACCAGTTTGGGAAGGGGCCCAAGAATTTTGGGAGATACCCAGGTGTATCCAGGTGATTTTGAGGGGGAATCCAGGTGATTTTGGGGGGTATGCAGGCAATTTTTGCGGGGATCCAGGTGATTTCTGGGGGTACCCAGGTGATTTTTTGAGGGAACACATGTGATTTTTGGGCTACCCAGGTGTACCCAGGTGATTTGGGGGACACCCAGGTGATTTTGGAGGTACCTAGGTAATTTTGGGGGGGTATCCAGGTGACTTTTAGGAGTATCCAGGAACTTTTTGGTGGTTCCCAGGTGATTTGGGGGGGATCCAGGAGATTTGGGGAGGTATCCAGGTCATTTTTGGGGTACTCAGGTGACTTTTGAGGGTATCTAGGTGATTTTTGGGAGTACCCAGGTGATTTTGAGGGTACCTAGGTGATTTGGGGGGTTCCCAGGTATCTTCACTCACCCTGAAAGGCCGGGAAAATGTGATGGCCACCCCTGCATCCTCTCGTTTGATGTGGACACAGATGACCCTCAGTTGTGGGGGGGCCGTGGGGGGACACCCCGACATTCAGGGGGCACCCCAACATTTTGGGGGACTGAATCATGATTTTAAAGAGTTAAGATTATAGTTATACAGTGGAAGTAATTTATATAGATAAGAATGCAAATTAGATAAGCAAATGATAGGTTAATGATTATCAGATGCCTAAACTAGAGATAATTGTTGTATTGTTTGCCATTATGAGCTTGTTTATAGAAGGAAATGCTATAAGTGAACCTTTATAAGAACAGATTGAAACCATTAAGAAGAATGACCAGCACCTGGACTTTATATCCATCAATCACAAAGCAGGGGACCTTAGATCGTGCCAGAGGGTCACGGAGACCTGAGGAAGAGTCTCCTGACTTCATCCTTTGAGACCACTGACCCAATTCAAGAGAAGAATTGCACACACGTGAAGGACTGATAGCCTCATTTAATACAGAGCGGGGATGGGAGGTGCTGGGGTTATGCACTTGTATTGTATGTAAGATCTTGGGAAATAAATAGAGGCAAAAAACCTTGGATGATGCAGTCACGCATTTCAGAAATGACACCCGTGCCATCTGCTGGTGTTAATAAACATACCACTTTCTAACTTTAACTAATTAGAGAGTCTCTGTCCATGACCATATCTCTTTTTAATGATTAACACTTGAGATTGTCTAAAACTTAGAAGTTTTAGATTGCTAAAAAAGGAAGAAAACCCATCTTTGCCAGAGTGCACCCAGTTGTCAGAGCAAAGCAGGTCCCAGATGAGTGAGGAAAGAAAGGATGGGGTTGGGGAATGTGGAGCAAGGCTGTCCACACTGGGTGAGACCTCAAGGCACAGCTTCTCTGAGCAGGCCAGACATCCTGAGGAGAGACCCTGGGTCAATATCAGTCACTGAATGTTGCAGTCATCTCTTCTCTGAAGAGAAAAATACATCCTTGAAAATAGGAATGTGGGTTCATTAAAAGCTCTATGAAATATTTCTCCATAACATTATGAAAAAAAGACTTCCTAGTTAACTGCATCAGACCAGAAGGAAATCAAGGCACAGCCATGTTTTGTCAGGACTTTCTTGATCCTAATGAGCCCCGTGGTGCATTTGGAGCTGAGCCCTGGAACCTCAGGGCCTGAGAGGAGATTGCACAAACCTTTGCAGGAGTCAAAGTCAGAGGAAACACCCAAAGTGTCTCAGAGCATTAATGGGTCCCACTATTGTCAATGCCCAACACAGGCTCCTCATGAGATCTGTAGAGGAGGGAACTGGAGGCCAGGACTGCACAAAAACCTCTCAGAGACTCAGCGTGGGATGGAAAATCCAAAAGAAAAATTCAAAGTATTTTAAAAATCTTGAGTATCTCAAAGCATTACTGAGACCCACTGTGTGTCAGTGCAAAGCTCTCAAGGGACTCATTAAAGCAGATAATTGGAGGCCAGGAATGTACAAAAACTTCTCAGACACTCAGTGGCAAAAAGAAGTATTTAAATTAACCCTGAGTACCTTGAAGTATTAATAAACCCCACTGAGTAATTTTACTAGTTAAGAATCCCAAGGGACTCGTTAAAGCAGACAATTGGGGCCGTGATTGCACAAACATCTAAGGATCAGTGTCAAAAAAAAGTTCTGTAATAAACTTTGAGTACTCTCAATTATTAATGAGCCTCAATGAGTGTTTTTACTGACTAAGAACCCCAAGGGACTCATTAAAGTAGATAATTGGGGGCCATGATTGCACAAACTTTTCCTAGAGTCAGTGTGAAAAGGGAAACACCAAGTACCCTAAAATAACTGAAGTACCTTCAAGCATTATTGAGCCCCACTGAGTGTTGTTACTGACAAAGCCTCTCAAGGGACTCATTAAAGCAGAGAATTGGAGGTCAGAATTGCACAAACCTCTCAGAGACTCCAAGGCAAAAGCCAAACCCAAAGTCCTTGGAAAAACCTGCAGTCCCTGGCAGCATGAAGGAGCCCCCCAGGGCCATTGCTGACCAAGGCTCCTTCCCCAGGGACTCCTTCCAGCACATCCTGGAGGCCACTGGCATGGGAGGGGGATGCTGAGGGCAGGACAAGGGGCTGACAGTGCCCAGCCTTGCTGGGGCTGTGCCAGGAGGCCCCAGGGCCTCAGGACAAGGTGTCTCCTCAGTGTCCTTGGTGGCACAGAGCTGCTGTGGCCCAGGGCACCAAGCCTTGGCTTCTCTTTGTCCCCACCTGTCATCCCTGCCTGCAGTTCTCTGCTCTGCCTGGGGCCTGGGGACACTTTCTGTGTCGTGTCCCTCAGTGGGACCCATTAAAACTTCCAGAAACTTTGGAGTTGGCTTCTGCCTTGGAGTTGTTGAGAGGTTTCTTCATCTCCCTCTCAGGGACTGATGTTCAGGGCCTCAGCACAAAGCCCTGAGAGGGTCATTAAAGTCCTTGTGCTGTGTCTGTGCTAATGAGCTGGGCTGAGCTCCTGCATAGAGACAGATCCTGGTAACTAGGAAGAGCTTAAAACCACATTTCTCTTGATGAGCAGCTTTTCTGCCAGCCCAGCAGGGCTGGGGCACTGCCTGCAGCCACCCCGGGCACAGCACAGAGGCACAGAAAGCTTCAATCACTCAGGACTGGGAAGGTGCTGAGAAGAGACTGGGGGAGAATCACTGCCAGCCCTTGGCACAGGAACCTCTGGCTGCAGGAAAATGCAGCTGCAGCTCCTGCAGTGATCTCCTCAAGCTGCAACATCCCAATGCCTACAGACTGTGTGAGTACATTCTCTGATGATCTCTTGTGTAGAGCAGCCAGGGGTGCCCAGGGCTGTGGTGCAGAGCAGGGTCCTGCAGCCCAGGGCGCTGTGCTGGCCCAGGGACTCTGCTGCCTGCCAGGGACAGCTCTCAGCCAGCCCGGGGAGCTGCTGCCAGCGCTGGGGAGAAGCTGTGGGGGGAAGGAGCCACCCTGAGCAGGGCAGGGGCTGCTGCTGCTGCTGCTGCTGCTGAGAGGGGCTGTGTGGGGCAGGGCTGCTCCCAGCTCCACACCAGCCTGGGCACAGCTGCGGAGGACACTTGCCAAAAGAAGGTAAGCCTGGCATGGCTGCAAAGATCAGGAGCTTTCCTGAGAGTGTTTTCATTTTTCTGCTTGGAGAAGGATGGAAAAGTTGTGGTGAAGACAAAAAGATTTTTATTCTTTATACATTTTTCATATATTTGTAGCTCTGTTAACTACTATTATATAGTTATAAAACTATAATCCTTAATTACCTCTATTGAACTACTATTACATACTATATACTCTCTAATTAACTCTGATATGTTTCTCACCCTTTCTCATAGATTTTAGAACAATTGGCAGACCTTCTAAATACATTCCTGAATTAATCTATAGTCTTATTATCAGGAAGAGGACCTACAAGAAGAACATTTTGGTTTTTCACCAGAGTGTGACAGTCATAAAAAAAAGGGGAGCAAAGAAGCCCTTGGACCTGCTCCAATGCCTTGACACAGGTGTGTATAACTGGGGCAACAGAATCTCCTATTGCATATTCCTATTAAATATCCTAATAAATAAACCTTAAAAAATTGTTTAAATCAGGGGCTGGCTAAGCCCCATCACTTCTGGGACACCTGGAAGCTTCCAATAAAGGTCTGGTTGTTACTTTACTGTTCTAACACTTTTAAAAAGTTTTTTTTTTTCTATTTTAGTCACAGGCAACAGGAGGATGAGAGAAGCAGAACAGGAACTGTAATCACAAAATCAAAGTACATTCTGAGTTAGAAAGGAACACAAAGAATCATAAAAGTAGTTTTTCAAAATTTACAGAGACTCTCTGCCGGCTGTCTCTGCTCCGTCTGTGATCTGGTGCTCTCAGGGAGGCTCTGGCCTTTGCAGCAGCTGAGCAGGCACTGCCCTTGGCATTCCTGCCAGGCAGCTGTGGCCATGGCAATGGGGTGTCCAAGCTTCCCTGGGACCTGTGGGGCTGTGGGCAGAGCAGTCCATGGGAAAGGGGAATGAGCTGAGCCCCCTCCCTGAGATCCCATCATGGGCACACCCAGGGATCTCCTTGCTGTGTCCTTCCCAGCTCTGAGCTGCCCTCCTGGCTGCAAATCTGTGCCAGAGCCCCTGGGAGTTCCCTGAATGTGCCACGGGGAAGTGCAGAGATGCCAGAGCTGAGGAAATGCTGCTGGGTTTGCCAAGGGAGCCGGGAGTGTCCTTGGCAGAAGGGGGTGCTGAGACCTTGCCCAGAGCCCTTTGGAGAGGGGGAGACATTCAGGGATCCCTGAGCTCTGGGCAGGGTCTGGTTTATCCCAGGGTGACAGGGGAGTGTGATTGTGCTCTGATTGCAGCCAAAGCTGCAAACCCAGGGCAGTTGGGAACAAGCCCATCCAGCCCCTCACCTTCCCTGAGCCACAGGGAATCCTTCGCCTCTCACATCTCTCAGTGGCAAACTGTGAGTGCAGCAGAAATGCTGGGGATTTCTGACCTCAGAGAAACAGGAATGATGTGGAGGCTGAAAAAACTTCATAAAACCCACTCCTGTCATCTATTTCCTTTAGATTTGGATTTGCAGATGCTACAAAGCCTGTCTGCATTAGGAGCGATTCCACTGACAAATCCTGAATATCCAGCCTTATCCCTCTGCCCCATGGCCACAAACCCAGGGCAGCAGGGCAGGGATGGCTCCTGGAGAGCCCCCACGCACAGGCCTGGCTGCTCCTGGCACACTCAGACAGCACAACTGGAGCTCAGGCAGGGACATGGGGGAAGGTTTTCCCAGAGAAGGAACAAGGATGGGTGAGTCACAGCGGGACAGTCTACAGGGAATGGCCCAGGTTTGGCTCAGAGCAGCCTCTGCTGACTTGTCCCTGTCCTTTATCCATGAACAGGTGCCCATGGCCAGCCAGAGTGAAAAATGTCCAACAGCAGCTTCATCAGCCACTTCCTCCTGCTGCCATTGGCAGACACGCGGCAGCTGCAGCTCCTGCACTTCTGCCTCTTCCTGGGCATCTCCCTGGCTGCCCTCCTGGGCAACGGCCTCATCATCAGCGCCGTAGCCTGCGGCCACCTCCTGCACAGCCCCATGTTCTTCTTCCTGCTCAACCTGGCCCTCACCGACCTGGGCACAATTTGCACCACTGTCCCCAAAGCCATGCACAATTCCCTCTGGGACACCACAACCATCTCATATGCAGGATGTGCTGCTCAAGTATTCTTTTTTGTCTTTTTCATCTCAGCAGAGTACTATCTCTTGACCATCATGTGCTACGACCGCTACGTGTCCATCTGCAAACCCCTGCACTACGGGACCTTCCTGGGCAGCAGAGCTTGTGCCCACATGGCAGCAGCTGCCTGGGCCAGTGCCTTTCTCCATGCTCTGCTGCACACAGCCAATACATTTTCCCTGCCCCTGTGCCATGGCAATGCCATGAACCAGTTCTTTTGTGAAATTCCACACATCCTAAAGCTCTCCTGCTCACGCTCAAATCTCAGGGAATTTTGCCTCCTTGTGTTTTCCATTTCAATAGTGTTTGGTTGTTTTGTGTTCATTGTTTTCTCCTATGTGCAGATCTTCAGGGCCGTGCTGAGGATCCCCTCTGAGCAGGGACGGCACAAAGCCTTTTCCACCTGCCTCCCTCACCTGGCCGTGGTTTCCCTTTATATCAGCACTGGCACATTTGCTAACCTTAAGCCCCCCTCCATGTCCTCCCCATCCCTGGATCTGGCCCTGTCAGTTCTGTACTCGGTGGTTCCTCCAGCCCTGAACGCCCTCATCTACAGCCTGAGGAACCAGGAGCTCAAGGCTGCATTTTGGAGATTGATGACTGGATGTGTTCAGAAACATTAAACTGCTGGCCAGTTTTTGCAAATCACTTGTAATAAAAGTCATATTTTATAGCTTTTGTTGGTTTGGCTATTGTTTTTTGCCCTGTGTTTTATATTTTTTATCTTGTCCATAAAACAATTGTTTGTGCTATTTCTCATTTTGTTCCTCTCCCCCTTCCCTGTGGCTATAGACGGTGGCAATGACGGGCTGCGCTCTTCATGGCTTTCAAAGAACCAAGGATCTCCCAGCCAAGTTTTCTGCAGAGATCCCCCTTTGGTTCCCTTCTCTGCAGCTGCAGCAGCAATGTCTGTGTGCAGAGCTGGGGGCAGATCAGTGCTGGCACAGCAGCTGTGCCCAGCAGCAGCAGCAGCAGCCCTTGGTGTTGTCAGTGCTGCTGCCGTGGCCCTGCCCCGCTGCCCTGCTGGCCCTGGTGTTGCTGTAGGGCCTGAGTGCTCTCGGGGCCGGGCACAGTGCTGGGGGTGGCAGTGCCGGGGCTGCAGCAGGGACAGGCCATGGGCACTGCTGGGGCAGCGCTGACGCCTCAGGCCAGGCCCTGGGGGCTGCAGGCTCCTTGCCCAGGCTCTCTCCAGAACACTTTGCCCAGGCCAATGCTGAGCACAGAAAAGCCCCGGGAGCAGCCCCAGGCTGGCCGTGGGCAGGCTGGGGGCAAACAGCATGGCTGGGGCTCTGCAAGGTGCCTGGGGGAGACAAGGGGAAGGAGCAGCAGAGCAGGGGCTGATCCATCCCCACTGCGCTGGACACCCCAGGGCAGCATCCCACAGCGTCCTCATTCACCTGCCAACAACATCCCCCCTCTGCAGCCCTGGCCTCTCCCCCAGCTCACAGAGGTGCCGCATCCTTGCAGGCACAGACACGGCAGCACTGCCTCAGGAGCCCCTGTTTGCACTGCCCAGAGCAGGCGTCAGCACCCCCATGGTGTTGGTGTGGGGAGATGAACCTGAGGGAGCACAAATGCCATCAGCCCCTGGGGCCAGGAAGGGCTGGGGGACAGCAGTAAAACCCCTCAGGTTTGTGGCGGCCTCTGCAGTCACCCAGAAAGTTTGTTCCCATCAGCTGGGAGTTTCCTGTGCCACTGCAGATGTGGTTGCTCAGAGCCAGGGCTGCCTGGCACCCACCCCTAAACTGCCCACAGCATTTTATTTGCTTCACCTTGGCTTGCTTTCCTCTTCCTGGGAAAAACTTCTTCCTCTTGCCCACCGCTTTTCCCTCCCCAGCAAACCGCCTGGTTGCCATTTCCTCTATTACCCATCTCCCCATTTCACTTCCTGACTTGGCACCATAGGAACGTCCCTTGGGGAGCAGGATCATCCTCCAAGTGCTTCAGGAATTGTCTGCAGGCTCCTGCAGTGCCTCGTGCTGCTCCCTTGCCAGAGGCACCCCAGACCAGGGGGGCCCATCTGACCTGGTGTGTCTGCCTCTGGGGCTCCCTGTTGTGGGCAAGAAGGAGGAGCTGCAGAGGCTCTGCAGGACTGACAGGATGGGCTTGGGGGCTGTGAGGAGAAGCTGCGGGACCTGGGCTGCTGGAGCTTCTGAAGCGGTGGCCCAGGGCTCATCCTGCAACTGCTGCAAGGGTGGTTTCAGAGAATCACACAGTAAGCAAGGTTGGAAAAAACCTTGGACATCATCAAGTCCAACCTATGACCTGACACTGCCTTATGTCAGCTGCTCCTCACAGGACCTGTGTTCCAGACCCCTCACCAGCCTTGTTGCCCTTCTCTGGACACGCTCCAGCCCCTCCATGTCCTTCCTACATTGGGGGCCCAGAACTGGACACAGCACTCGAGGTGCTGCCCAACCAGTGCCGAGCACAGGGGAAGAATCACTGCCCTGCTCCTGCTGGCCACACTGTTCATGATCCAGGCCAGGAGCCATTGGCCTTCTTGGCCACCTGGGCACACTGCTGCCTCATGTCCAGGCTGCTGTCCATCAGTTCCTGCAGGTCCCTTTCTGCCTGGCTGCTGTCCAGCCACTGTCCCCAACCTGTAGTGCTGCAGGGTTTGTTGTGGCCAAAGTGCAGGACCTGGCATTTGTACTTGTTAAACCTCACATTGTTTGGTTTGGGCCCTGGATCCAGCCTGTCCAGGGTTCTCTGCAGAGCCCTCCTGCCCTCCAGCCAACGTGGTTTCACTAGTGTTCCATAAGGCCTTAGAGTGTCACAATGGTCTCAATGAATCCATGAGGCCTCCCAGTGGCACAAGGTCCCTTTGCTTCCATGGGACCCCTTGCTGTCACAAAGTCCCTTGGATCCTTGGGCCCTGCAGTGTCACAATGGATCCTTGGTTCCATGAGGTCTGGCAGTGCAGCAATGATCTCCTTGCTTCCACACTGTCACAATGGCCTCTCGTTCCCAAGTGACACCACGTTGTCAAAGATGTTTCCTTCATTCCAGGAGTCCCTGAGGAGCAACCCTGACCCCTTGGTTCCATGGGGCCCTGCAGTGTCTCAATGGCCCTATCATGACAATAGGTCCTGCTCTATCCCAAAGCCCTGCAGTGTCACAGTGGCCTCTTGGTTCTATCAGGCCTCAGAGGGCCACCATGAATTCCTTGGTGCTGCAGGGTCACCATGGAGCCCTGGTCACACAAGATCCTGCAGTGTCACCAGGGACCCTTGGTTCCATGGGGCACCCCAGGGTCACAATTGTTCCCTCAGTTCCCAGAGTCCTTGCAATGGAACAATGGCCCCTGGATTCCATTGAGCCCCAGGGTCTCCCAAGGCTCTCCTTGGTTCTGCAGTGGCACAATGGCTTCTTGGTTCAACAAGGCCCCACAGGGTCACTGTGGCCTCTGTGGTTCCACCAGGCCCCAGAGTGTCACCATGGACTCCTTGCTTCCATTCAGCCCCACAGTGTCACAATGGTCCCTGGGCTCTATGGTGCCATGTCATACACAGTGTCACTCTGGTCCTCTTAGTGCCACCAGGCCCCGCAGTGTCACAATGGCCCCTTGCTTCCCCAGGGCCCTGCAGTGTCACCATCATCAGAGAATCCACCAGGCTGGAAAAGACCTTGGAGAACATCAAGTCCTACCTGTGACCCAACACCACTTGGCACCCAAACAATGGCACTGAGTGCCACATCCAGTCTTTCCTTAAAAACTTCCAGGGATGGTGACACACCCACCTCACTGGTCAAGCCATTTCAATGCCCAGTCACAATTTCTATGAAGAATATTTCCTAATGTTCTGCCTAAACCTCCTCTGGTATAGCTTAAGGCTCTGTCCTCTTGTCCTATCACTGTTCCTGGAGTGGAGACAAAGTCTGATTGAATTTTAAGCCATGAAGGGCCTTGATTTCCATATCTTTTCAGACTGCATTAGCAGGTGCTGAGGGTCCATATCAATTGGACATTGCTGGTATCAATCTATAAACAGGAAAAGAAAACTTAACATTACAAAACAGTTTTCTCTGCATTGTTTTCAACATAAAATATACTTCCGAAATCTTTACCTTAAATACACTTCTGAAATCTCTCTCAATATCCACAGAAGAACTGAAAACTTAAAATATTCCGAGGGGGTTTTTTGTCCAGGTGTTTTGAAAAAATGTTTATGAGTTTTTCTCATTGAATTCCTGAAATGAAGAGATCAAGAAAGAAGAGGCCTCTGGAAAATAAAATTCATCAGACACCTCCAACTGGCTTAGGATCCATCCTCATCAGAGCAGCAATGAACAGAAGTGGGCACAGCTTTCTGCCTGCATGGGCCCTGGGCCTGCAGCAGGAGCAGCTCTGGAGGGCCCCTAGGCCGGGGCTGTTGTGCTGGCCTGGGCAGATGGGATGGCAGCAGGGGCTGCAGAGCTCTCAGCACCTCAGCCAGAGGGGAGCAGGGCACACAGGGAGCCTCCTTTTCCCTTGGCCCAGCCCCTTCCCCATGGCTGGGGCTGAGTCCTGTCTGAGCTGCAGCTGCTGCTGTGCCCTTGCCAGGGGCTGAGGCCGTGGGGCCCCTGCCCAGAGCAGCCTGGCCTGAGCAGAGCTGTGGGGCCAGAGGCGGCTGGGCTGTGCTGGGGAGAGGCCCTTGGTGCTGCCCAGAGCTCAGGGCAGCTGGCAGAGCTTGGAGGGAGCCGGGCTGGGCTGAGAGAGCCTGGCAGAGAAAGCATCAGTGTCCATCTCAGCCTGGGTGAGCGTGCAGGGGCAGGACTCAGCCCAGGCCGTGTGGGGCAGGGCCAGCGCCTGGGGAAGGCATTGAAAACAGGCAAGGGGCCCAGAGAGGAGGCTGCTCTGTGCCCTTGGTGGCATGGCCAGAGCAGGGAGGGGGCCCAGGACATTTGTCAGTGCCAGCCTCTGTCCCCAGCCCTTGCCAGCCCTGGCTGCTCAGCCCAGGTTTGCAGGGCACTTTGGCTGTGGCCCAGCTCCATCCTCCTGCAGGGCACAGGGCTTGTTGTTGGAAATGTCCAGAGCCCAAAGAGCCTCCATGGCTGTGCTGGAGACCAAGGCTGCAGGAGGGAAAGGCAGGGCTGCTGTGGGATGGGCAGGGGATTGAATTCCAGCACACACCTCAGTTCTCTGATGATCCTGGCACCATGCTGGTCCCTGTTTCAGCCTGGAGCAGAGCAGATGTTGATGGGACAGGAGCCCTGTGGGGCTGTCAGGGCCCTGCAGCTTGCAAGGTGCTGTGCTCTCCATCAGCTCCTCTCTGAGAGATGCCAGTCCCAGCTTGGCACCTCAGGGCACAAGTGGCACTGCCTGTTTATGGGTACACATATGATGTCTGCCTGGAAAGGGGAACAGGTTTTAATTCCTTTCAATTTCATAATATACAAGGAAATCACATTATCTGGGTCATTTGAGTACTTTTTTAAAAAGTGGGCAAGTTTTCCCACCAGGAAAAGGAATTTCCTGGATCTACCGGTTTCTTCTTCTGATGGCAGGAGAAAAAATACTGACCTTCCCCTCTACCTTTTCCACACACATTCCATCTAATATTTCATGACCCTCTTCCTTCAGGTGTTTCCCAGTGTCATGTTTAAATGGCAATGTCTTAGGACATCTCGTCATGTAGAGCAGCTGGATCTAGTCTTTCTGTTGCTCCCAGATTTCCTCCTTCCACTCTTCTCTGTTCGTTCCAATGTGTCTCCCTTGACTGGCTTCATGCTTTGAACTTCAGGGAGTTGTCCAATCTTTCACAAGTTTTAATAACACCTTAGTCAGCATCCTAGTTATATTTTTATGTGTTGTATCATCTCTTCTTATGTCATGGTCGAAAATTCGTCCTATATGGCAATCCTTCGTGGATGGTGGATGTGTCAGATGTTGCTGGGATATCATAGGGAGCTGAGGGATGTGTTTTGACATTTAATAAATTTTGCCATGTTCCCATTTTTTTTGTTGGTGAGAAACCTTTCTGTTCCTCCAGGTCTCAGCAGTGTCACATCAGAGCCTTGGTTCCATGAAGTTCTGTAGCCTCACTCTGGACTATGGGGGTCCATGAGGACAGGACCCTTGGTTCCATGAGGTTCCATAACCTCACTCTAGTCTCCTGCATTCCATCAGGCCCCACTCTAAGACATTCTGGGTCACTTCTGTCCCCCACAGGTGCCCCCACAGGCTCAGGTGGGGGCTGGGCACCACGGCGTGGTGGCACAGCCAGGGTGCTCCCAGGGGCCGGTGTACCCACGTACCTGCCTGCACACAGACCCTCCTGTGCCCCCACCCCACAACCCACCTGGGCTTATTCCAAGGGACCCCCACTCTGACACCCCTCCCACCTCATCCAGGGGTCCCTGACACCTGCAGCCATGTGTGAGGGGAGCAGAGGCACATGGGGCTGGGGACAGGGCCACTGCAGAGCAGGGATGTCACCCACCCTGACCCCCTCCTCTGCATGTCCACTGAGCCCCTGGGGATCTTCAACCCATGCACCTCCCCAACCTCCTGGGGTCCACAACCATTCCTAGAGGTCCCGGTCCCCCTGGAGGTGCCCAGCCCCTGCAGGTCCACACCCATAGCAGCATCAGTCATGTTGGTTCCATTCCACAAGCTCCAGGGTGACGTCTCCTGCCACCCGCAGAGCCCTGGCCCAGGATAGGATGTTTCTACTGTCCACAGTCCATGGTGCTTTCTGTTTGTTTACTGTGATCTGCAGGGACATAGGGATGGAAGGGACACAGGGACAGTGGGGACATCAGGGACAGGGTGGGGAGGGACAACATGGAGAGGTACCCACCACCTGTCTCAAATGAGGAGCTGTCCCTGTATGACAAATGATCACCATGGAGACAAGACTCCCAAAAAGGGAGGCAAGCATGGGAACTGTTTGGATGGGGACAGAGACAGGGTAGCAATGGTGGTGCTGGAGGACACACCAGGCCAAGAGGTCACTGCTGTCCCCCCCATGCATTCCCCTAGCCATGTACAGCTCCCCTGATCCCCTATGGCCCCCCAGCCCAAGACAACAACCCCCATCTCTAGAGCTCCCTCTCAGTGCCATGGAGACTCTCAGGCCACCCCCAGCCCCACAGGGTTCCCCTTGTCCCCATCAGATCCGACACCACCTCCCAAGTGAGCGCTCCTGGGCACAGCCAGGGCTGTGCAACCCTGCAGCTCCCTGCAAACCACAGTGGTGGCTTCGAGGCCAAAACACGAGTCACAGAGAGTTTTCCTCCCTTTATGTCTAGACTTGACCAAGACATGTCTCATGGTGGGATGCCCCTTTCCTACAGTCCCTGCAATGACCAAAGGCACACTGACCCCTCACTGAGGCTTTCCCCAGGAGAAGTCGTGTTTGTTCCCCCAGGGCAGCGTGTTCTTTCCAGGGACAGTGGGCACAGCAGCAATGGCAGCCCCCCAAAAAAGAGAGATTTCCCGTGGAGCTGCCTGACACCAAACAGACTTCAGGGGTACGAAGGCAGGGGGAAGGTGGTCCCTGGGAAGCCAAGCCAGGCAGATTTGCCTATCCTGGTAATTTTCATTTGAGAACAATCCTTGGATATACAGAAACCTGGATGTGCAATCCCAATTTTGGCCATTTGTCCCTGGAGGGGAAGGACAGTTCTGTACCATGGGAAGGAAAGCACAGAGCCCCAGTGCTCCAGGGGCAGAGGAGAAGCAGCTCTCGCCATGCCAAGCTCAGCTGGACCCCTCAGGCACCCCCGGGAGCCCAAGCCAGCCAGAGCTGTTCCATGTTCCCTTGGTTCCATGGGGGCCTGCAGGGTCACAAAGGCCCCGCGGTTCTTTGGGGCCTCTCAGTGCCACAGTGGCCACTTGGTTCCATGGAAGGCCACAGGATCACTGTGGTCCCCTTGGTTCCACCTGCCCTGCAGTGTCACCATGGCCCCTGGGTACCACCAGCCCACGCAGGGTCACAGTAAGGGTCTCCATAGGAAAGAAAGCACCGAGTCCCAGTGTTTCAGGGACAGAGGAGAGACAGCCACCAGAAGCCAAGGCCAGCCACATCTGTCTGTCCTGGCAGGTTTGTCTGGGAGCAACCCATGGATACAGGGAATTTGGAATGTGGAATCCCAATTTCAGCCATTTTTGCCTGGACAAGATGGATGAGTCTTCTCAATAAAAAGGAAAGCACGAAGCTCCAGTGTTTGGAAGGCAGGTGAGAGCTGGGCCTCAGGAGGCTAAACCAGCCAGACTTGATGGTACTGGTGGCTTTTGTCTGGAAGCAATCCTTGGATAGATAGAATCTGGGAGGTGGAATCCCAATTTTGGCCAAAGGCACCCAATTAAGAAGGATGGGTTTTTCCATATTAAAGAAAAGCACAAAGTCCAAGTGTTTTGGAAGAAGATGAGAGGTGGCCACAGGAAGCCACGAGGGACAGCAAGACCTTTCTGTCAAGACAGCTTCTGTCTTGGAACAATCCTTGGATTTATGGAATTTGGGAGATGGATTTTCAGTGTTGGTCATGGCTACCTGGACATGAAAGATAATTAAAGATAATTCTCTTAAAGAATTAAAAAAATTTAAAAATTAATTTAAAATATTTAATTCTGAAAGATTTTATTCTGATCGCCTCTCTAGATGCCATAGGTGGTCAGAATTAAAAATCTTAATTAATATCGATTTTTTTGCCCATGGGGAGCAATTGCCAACCTAGTACGAAGAATTACAAAGCACAAGAGTTTAACTAGAATAATAATTAGTAATAATTTAGAATTTTGGGGTTCATAATGGAGGTTCAAGATGGAGGAATTCGGGCATGTCCCTGTCCTTCTTCTCCTTCTTCTTCTTGTCCCCCATGTTCTGCTGTGGTGGTGGCACTTTTGGATTGGTGTAAGGAAAAATTGCACTGTCTAACATAGGTATTGGTATATTATTAAAAACATATATATATAAACATATATAAAACATATATAAAAATATAAATAAATAAAAACATATATAATATATATATTTATTACAATATATATAAATATATATAAACATATATATATACATATATAAACAATATTTCACATAACTTTTAGTATAAAAAACTTATGACTGCCCTTGAGCTGGTTAGTTAGCCACAACCATTGCTGTAGCAAGCACCCGCACTGGGTGAGAAAGAATGTAATTAGATAAGAGACAATAAAAAAAATCTTTTGAGAAGAAACGGACATGTCCTGATTTTCTCTTCTAGCACAGGGGCTTGGAAGGAGAACTTTGACAAAATTCTCAGAGGGTTAGCCTGGGAACTGAGAACAAAGGCCCCACGGTTCCTTGGGGCCCCTCAGTGCCACAGTGGCCACTTGGTTCCATGGAAGGCCACAGGATCACTGTGCACCCCTTGGTTCCACCAGCCCTGCAGTGTCACCACGGCCCCTGGGTGCCACCAGCCCATGCAGGGTCACAGTGGTCTCCATAGGAAGGAAAGCACCGAGTCCCAGTGTTTCAGGGACAGAGGAGAGACAGCCACCAGAGGCCAAGGCCAGCCACATCTGTCTGTCCTGGCAGGTTTGTCTGGGAGCAACCCTTGGATATAGGGAATTTGGAATGTGGAATCCCACTTTCAGCCATTTCTGTCCTGGCAAGCAGGATGAGTCTTTACCATAAAAAGAAAAGCACAGAGCTCCAAGTATTTGGAAGGCAGGTGAGAGCTGGCCCTCAGGAGGCCAAGCCAGCCAGACTTGACGGTACTGGTGGCTTTTGTCTTATCCAAGCAATCCAGATAGATGGAATTTGGGAGGTGGAATCCCAATTTTAGCCATAGACGCCCTATCTAGAGGGATGGGTTTATTCCATATGAAAGAAAAGCATGAAGTCCAAGTGTTTTGGAAGAAGATGAGAGGTGGCAACAGGAAGAGAGGGCAGCCAGACCTGTCTCTCATGGCAACTTCTGTCTTGGAACAATCCTTGGATGTACAGAATTTGGGAGATTGATTTTCAGTATTTGCCATGGGCACCTGGACATGCAAGATGTTTAATTTCAAAGGAAGAAAAGCACAAAGCCTCAGTGTTTGGAAGGCAGAGGAGAGGTGGCCCCTGGGAGGCCAAGGCAGGCATATCTGTCTTTTCCAAAATGTTTGATCTGATAACAATCCTTGGATATACAGAAATTTGGAAGTGAGGTCTTCAAAATTTTGATCATGGGCACCTGGAATGACAGTTCTTCTCCATCGTAAGGAAAGGGTGGAGCCCCAATGTTTTGAAGGCAGATCAGAGGTGGGCCCCAGAAGGCCAAGGCCAGCAAGACTTGTCTGTCCTTGCAGCTCTTCCCTGGGAGCAATCCTTGGATGGAATTTGGGGAGTAAGATCCCAATTTTGACCTTGGGCACACAGACGAGAAGGACAGTCCTTTTCCAAAGGAAGAAAAGCACGGAGCCCCCGTGTTTTGGTGGTAGATCAGCAGAGATGATCTGGTGGCCTGATGTGGCCCCGAGGAGGCCATGACACAAACTTTTCTCCCCTGGCAGCTTTTGGCTGGAAGTAGTCCTTGGAAATACAGAATTTTGGAGGCCAAATCCCAATTTTGGCCATGGGTCCCTGGAAGAGAAGGACAGTTCTTTTCCACAGGAAGGAAAGCATGGAGCCCCAGAGCTCCAGGGGCAGATGAGAAGTGGCCCTCAACATTCCATGGTCATCTGGAGCTGTCAGGCAGCCCCAGGAGGCCAATCCAGCCAGAGCTGTTCCATGTTCCTTGGTTCCATGGGACCCTCAGTGTCACAAAGGTGTCCTTGGTTTCACAGTGCCCAGCAGTGTCACAGTGCACTCCATGATTCCATGGGGCCCTGCAGGAGCACAATGCTCACCTTGGATCCCTCTCAGAATCACACTGGCCCCTTGGTTTTATGGGGCCCCTCAATGTCACAAAAGTGTCCTTGGTTTCACGGTGCCCAGCAGTGTCACAGTGCACTCCATGATTCCATGAGGCCCTGCAGGAGCACAATGCTCTCCTTGGATCTACGGACCCTCTCAGAATCACACTGGCTCCTTCGTTCCATGGAGCCCAGCAGTGCCCCCATGATCCCCTTGGATCACATTCCAGAATGACAGGGCTCCCAAGAAACACTGTAGAAAAAGGAACACCAGTTCTTTACTATAAAATAGAGAATGGAACAGAACAAACAGCACCACGGTAACAGAAGTTTCCCACCTGCTAAGCACAAATGATCATGGGATTCTCCATCCCTGATCCAGCCCCAGGACAGGTTTGAGGAAGAAACCTTGTGGCACCCACCAGGTGCAAAGGATTTTTCCTCTCCCAAACAGCAGAGGAGCAGAGAAGTAGCTGGCAAGCCCCGGTCACAGTACCGAAGCAGAAAAAATCCAAGATAAGAAAAGCAAAAGGCCAAACCCACAGCGCAACAGGATCTCAACTCACATGAACTGTGCCACATGGCCGCTGAGTCAATCACCCCAAGCAGAAGGAAGAGCAGCCCCTGCAAAAGCAACACCCCAAATCCTCTATCTTAACTTACATGTATTAGTATACACTAAACCCCCAAATCCTAAGGTTCTAAAACCCTAAAACCTGGCTTCCATGAGGCCCCGCTGTGTTTGCAGTTGGCACTTGGCTCTCCAAGATGTCACTGTGTCACAGTGGTCTCCTGGGTGCCATGAGGCCCTGCTGTGTTGATGCCTTCAAGAACCTTGAAATAAAGGAACACCCCTTGGGGATAATATTATAGAGGAGGTCATAGAAAGGCTGATCTTTATTGGAGGCCTCCAAGGGGCAGATGTGGAAAATGTCCACAAATTGCCCACCCCTGCACCACGGGGTGAATACAATTTTATAAGTTTAGCAGATTAGCACATTTGTCAGAAATCACCATTTAGGAGCTCAGATGGTGAGGCCTGACAAAGTTCATAGGCAAGAGTCACTCTACCCCTGCCTGGACACTTCAGGCACACCAAAGAAGAAAAGCAACAACACAACCAAACCAAATCCAGGCAATCAAACCAGAAACAAACCAAGAACTGTCCCTGTGTGTGTGTGTGACAAGAGGACAGTGAGGGCAAGGATAAAAGGAATATGGCCTAGAAGCTTAACAGAGCTCAAACCTAACAGGACTTTACTTCTACCTTAACATTTACTTACACCTTAAACTTCACAATTTAGAAAAAGAACAGGAAGTTAGGAAAAGAGAGAGAGAGAGATCCACAGTCAGGGCCTGGGATCCAGCACCATCTCACCTGCTGTGAACGCAATGGCCATGGGAAGTGTCAGTGTCACACGCATGTCACAGCCTTTACCTGCCCTGGTCCCTCTCACAGGTGGGGTTTTCAGGGTGCCAGGGGCTTGGCAGCCACTTTGGGGCTGGACCAGAGGCTGCAGTGGCTGGGGCTGGGGCAGTGACCATCCCAAAACCACCTCAGAAATGAGGGATGCACCAAAATCCCTTCAAGAACATGGAATACACAAAAACTCCATCAGAAACAGTTCCCTCTCCCTTCATCATTCCCAAGATTCAGCTGTCTCATTCCAGACTTCACCACACCCTCCAAATCCCCAACCAAACCTATGCCACCTCTCTTGGACATCAAGACCTCCTTTCCAAGCCCTGTTTCCCCCATCCCGCCCATCCCACCCCACCCAATGCCCATCTCACCCCTCCTGACTTGCAGCACACTTTGCCCAAACCCCTTCCAACCCCATTCCACCCTGAGGGGCTGTGCAGTCGAGTCATTTTGGGGTGGGATTGAGTAGTTTTCAGTGGCACTGAGTGGTTTTGAGGTGACAGATGGAACACACTGGACACTAGGCTTCGGTGAAGCCCGGCCAGCTCTGACTGTGGCCACGTGGTCAGGAGTGGCCGTGCTCGGGCTGCGAGCAGTCTCAGGAACGGGGCAGAGCAGAGCTGCCTTCTGCTCTCTGCGGGCCCTGGATATCGTCGGCGTCTGGGCTCGAAGGGAGAGTCAGAGAAGGCTCTCACTTGGAGATCTTTATTCTGCAAAGGCTGCTGCTGCAAGAGAGAGCCAACAGGGTCCTGCGCCAACTTTGAAACTGGGTGATAATAGGGGTAGGGACAGATTTGCAACCAATCAGTGACACAATAGGAAGGGGGGAGAGGAGGGAGCCCTGGTGTGACATGCAATAGGGAAGGCAAGGGGTGTGGAAAGGGTCACGTGAACCAAGGGACATGGAGGAAAAGAGGAATTTCAGAGTGTGGTTTGGGATTGAGAGGGATTTCTCTAGAACTAAGGGAAGGGATTAGGAAGGATTGACGTCATGGGAATGAGGTAACAGGTGGGTCTGGGGAGTGATGGACAAGAGGGCAGGGGAGGGGAAAACCTGGGGTAAAACCAACCAAACCAAATATTGGGGGGATAACAGGAACAAACCAACAGGAGAATTATTTATCTAAACTGATCAAATACATACTCATCTCTTTGAGTGCCATGAAATGGAGACAACTACACCAAAAACCCCCAAAACTCCCAAACCCTCCCAAGTATCTCCCCAAAACCCAGACTTGCTGCGAAAAAAATTAAAAAGTGCAGCTGTAGATGCTTTTGATGAGTTTTTTGGCGTGTACCCATAGTTTGTGTGCTTTAAAGAGATGAAGATAAATCAAAAGATAGTTAGAGGCAAACTAAAAGAACCACCAGCCACTTCCCAAGGTGGATCATGGGAAATGTGGGTCACCAGGTCTCTTCCCAGTGTGGGTCCTCTGATGTGGGATGAAGTTGGAGCAGCACACGAATCTCTTCCCACAGTCTTGCCAGGGCTTCCCTTACCGGTGCCTCCGTTGGTGTTGGCTCAAGGCAGAGCTCCTGGAGAAGCTCTTCCCACACTGGGAACTCTCGTAGGCCCTCTTTCTGGTGTGAGTGTGCCAGGGAGTGATGAGTTTGGAGTTGTGCTTGAAGCCCACCTTGCAGTCAGGGCAGTGGAAGGGCCTCTCCTCTGAGTGAATCTGCTGGTGCAGGAGGAGATTGTAGCTGGTCTGAAAACTCTTCCCACACTCGGGACACTCATAGGGCCTCTCCCCAGTGTGGATGCATTTGTGGGTCACAAGGTTGGAGCTGCAGCTGAAGCCTTTCCCACATTTCCCGCACTCATAGGGGCAATCCCCATTGTGGATCATCTGGTGGCAGATCAGGTTGTTGCTCTGACTGAAGCTCTTCCCACACTCCAAGCACTTGTTTCCTTCATCCCTGCATTGCCAGGGACTTGCTGGGACAAGGGAGCTCTGCTGTGGGTATGGAGGGAGGTCCAAGTGCAGCTGCGTGAGTGGGAACCACAACTCATCAGGTTTGTGTCCTTTGAGGGACCAGGAATTGGTGAGACATGGAGGCACAGAGAGGTTTCTCTTCATGGCCAACATGAAAAATGTGAACATTATCAAATGTAACCAAAACCAAAACACTTCCCTCAGCTCATTGTGACATTCCACCAGCATCTGACATGTCCACCATCCTCAAGAGATTGCCATACAGGAAGAATTTAGGACAAAGACATAAGAAGAGGCTATATAAAAGTTAAAAATACAACCAAAATGCTGACTAAAGTGTTATTTAAACTTGTGAAAGATTGGGCAGCTCCCTGAAGCTCAGAGCATGAAGCCAGCCAAGGGAGATGCATTGGAATGACTAGAGAACAGCTGCAGGAAGAAATCTGGGAGCAACAGGAAGGACATAGATCCAGCTGCTCTAAATGAATAGATGTCCTTAGACATGGCCATTTAAAGAGGAGAGCTGGAACCTCCTGAACGAAGAGGGTCATGACATATTAGACTGCATGTTGGTGAAAAAGGTAGAATGGAAAACTAGTATCATCCTGCCATCAGTAGAAGAATCGAGTAGATCCAGGAAATTCCACTTCCTGGTGGGAAAACTGCCACTTCTTAAAATTACTTAAGTGACCCAGAAAATAAAAATTTGCTTGTATATTATGAAACTCCCAGAAAATAAAACCTGTGCTTCTTTCCAGCCAGACATCAGTTGTGTGCCCATGAACAGGCAGTGCCACTTCTGCCCTGAGGTGCCAGGCTGGGATTGGCATCTCTCAGAGAGGAGCTGAGGGAGAGCAGAGCACCTTGCAAGCTGCAGGTCCCTGACAGCCCTGCAGGGCTCCTGTCCCATCAACATCTGCTCTGCTCCAGTCTGAAACAGGGACCAGCATGGTGCTGGGATCATCAGAGAACTGAGGTGTGTGCTGGAATTCAATCCCCTCCCCATCCCACAGCAGCCCTGCCTTTCCCTCCTGCAGCCTTGGTCTCCAGCACAGCCATGGAGGCTCTTGGGGCTCTGGACATTTCCAACAACAGGCCCTGAGCCCTGCAGGAGGATGGAGCTGGGCCACAGCCAAAGTGCCCCGCAAACCTGGGCTGAGCAGCCAGGGCTGACAAGGGCTGGGGACAGAGGCTGGTGCTGACAAATGTCCTGGACCCCCTCCCTGCTCTGGCCATACCCCCAAGGGCACAGAGCAGCCTCCTCTCTGGGCCCCTTGCCTGTTTTCAATGCCTTCCCCAGGCGCTGCCCCACAAGGCCTGGGCTGAGTCCTGCCCCTGCACGCTCACCCAGGCTGAGATGGACACTGATGCTTTCTCTGCCAGGCTCTCTCAGCCCAGCCCGGCTCCCTCCAAGCTCTGCCAGCTGCCCTGAGCTCTGGGCAGCACCAAGGGCCTCTCCCCAGCACAGCCCAGCCGCCTCTGGCCCCACAGCTCTGCTCAGGCCAGGCTGCTCTGGGCAGGGGCCCCACGGCCTCAGCCCCTGGCAAGGGCACAGCAGCAGCTGCAGCTCAGACAGGACTCAGCCCCAGCCATGGGGAAGGTGCTAGGCCAAGGGAAAAGGGAGGCTCCCTGTGTGCCCTGCTCCCCTCTGACTGAGGTGCTGAGAGCTCTGCAGCCCCTGCTGCCATCCCATCTGGCCAGGCCAGCACAACAGCCACGGCCTTGGGGCCCTCCAGAGCTGCTCCTGCTGCAGGCCCAGGGCCCATGGCAAAGCTGGGGCAGGCAGAAAGCTGTGCCCATTTCTGTTCATTGCTGCTCTGATGACAATGGATCCTCAGCCTCTTTGAGGTTGCTGATGAATTTTACTATTCCTGAGGCCTCTTTTTCTTGAGCTCTTCAGTTTAGGAATTCAGTGAGAAAAGCTCATAAAGATTTGTTCAAAATACCCAAACAAGAAAAGCCCACGGGAATAATAAATCTTCAATGCTTTTGTGGTTAATTGTAGAGATTTCAGAAGTGTATTCAAAGAGGATATAGTATATTGAAAACAATGAAGAGAGAATTGTTTAGTCCTGTTTTTAAATTGATATCAGCAATCTCTAGTCTATGTTGATTCCAAGCACCTCCTAGTGCACTCTGAATAGATCTGAAAATTGGGACCCTTCATGGCTGACAATCAATCAGCCTCTGTCCCTACCCCCACCCCACCATTTCCCTCATCCAACCCCTGGGACTCAGAGCAGCTGAACAACGGAGTCACACCCAGGGGTGTCCCCAGGGCTCAGGATTGGGGCCAGGTCAGTTAAATCTCTTTATAGATGATCTGGATGAGGGCATTGAAGGCACCTTCAGTCAGTTCCCAGTGAGCCCAAGCTGTGTGGGAGTGTGGCTCTGCTGGAGGGCAGGAAGCTCTGCAGAGGGATCTGGACAGGCTGGAGCCATGGGCCCAGGACAATTGGATGGGGTTCCCCAAGGCCAAGGGCTGGGTCCTGCCCAGGGTTCACAACCACCCCAAATCCCTGGGTATGCCCTGCCCGTGATCCCCACAGCCTGTCCTGTTTCCTTCATCCCTGCATTGCCAGGGACTTCCTAGGACAAGGCAGCTCTGCTGTGGCTGTGGAGGGAGGGGCAAGGGGGAGCCACAACTCATCAGGTTTGTGTTCTTTAGGGGTCAGGAACTGGTGGGACTCAGAGGCGCAGAAAATGTCTCTTCATTGCCAACACAAAAAATGTAAACATGATACAATTTAAGAAACATTGAAACTCTTCCCTCAGCAGTGTGAGACATGCCAGACACATCTGACATGTCCACCATTCACAGGGGATTCCGGTAAAAACCAATTTTAGACAAAGATGATTCTGTGGTTGATACAAACACAGTTCAGTTGTTGAATCAGGATGCTCTGAGTGAAGTGGAGATAAAACAGCCTGAACAATTCCTGATTTGCAAAGCTGTCAGTGGTGGATGGAGAAGGGGATCAGGAAACTTTTGGTGTGGAGGAAATGCTGAAACCAGCCTGACTCATTTAATCTCTCTCGGATCCCAGGCTGGTAGCCTACCGAGAATTGCAGGTAAAGTCCTTTTCTCCAAGCCCCGTGCCAGAAGGAATAGTCAGGATGCGTCGATTTCTTTATCAAAATTGTTTATTCATTCGATGTTCCAAAATATTTTCTCTTCAGCTGGCGTAGGTATCACCTACACCGCTTCCCAAGGCTATCTGCCTCGCTCATGGGCGGTCGTAATCTTTTATACTAACCGTTACGTCCTAATTGTATTTACTATTGTACCAATATCCACTACCTTTATTAAACTGTGCACCTTTACACTAAACCAATAAAAAATGCCACCACCTCACCCGAAGATGGAGGACAAGAAGAAGAAGAAGAAAGACAAGGGACACACCCAAATCCCTCCATCTTGTCTCCTTGAGCCTCCTTTGTGAACCCCCAAAATCCACATTAATACACAAAAATAAGTTACTTAATATCCTAATCACACACTTGTGACTTGTAATTCTTCATATAATGTTGGCAATCGCTCCCAAGGGCTAAAATCAAGGGCACTGGCATTTTCATCACTATACCAGGGTCTCGGGACCCCCTCCTGGGGTCCTGGACTGCCCAGGACATCTAAAGGGATGTCCTGGGTTCCGACAATCTCCTCCTGTCCTGGCTGATCTCCCCTCTTTCCCCTTCCACCCATTGGCTTTTGTCTCTCACCAGGTCCCCGGTGAAGAGCCTGGCTCTGTGTTCTCCATCACCTCCTGGGTGGCACTGCCAGGCTGGGATGAGGACCCCCTCAGCCTTCCCTGCTCCAGGCTGGGGAAGCCAAGCTCCCTTAGCCTCTCCTCACAGCCAAGGGGCTCCAGCACCACCTTGGAGCCCTTCCCAAACCCTACTCCAGCTGCCAGACATCTTTCCTGCCCTGGGGAACCCAAGCCAGGCCACAGTGACCTGGATAATCCACGTCCTTGATGTCCTGGTCACACAGCCCAGCCCCTTGTTCCCATGTCAGGCTCTGGGGGTTGATTTGGGGAACATCCTTGGGGGAGGCTGCAGGGCTGGGGGCAGGGGGGACCCAGGGGGACAGGGGACCCTTCTTGGTATGAGCAGCATTGGACTTCTCTGGGGGGGAAATGTGAGTTTGCTCATACAGGTGTCCTGGATCCATATGTAGAGGACGTGTTTTGCATCAGATAACACTGGCAGAGGGATAAGAATATTATTTCTTCGCGGAAAATAATATTTCATGCATAATACACATAGAAGGAAAAAAGACACATATGATCAGAAGAGCAGGGTCACAGTGGCCTTTTGGTTCCACGAGGCTCTGTAATGCAACAATGGCCTCCATGATTCCACATAGTCCTGCAGTGTCACAGTGCTCTCTTGGTTCTATTGAGCTTCCCAGGATCACAGTGGCCCCTTTGCTGCATGAGGCCCTGCGGTGTCACAGACACCCCTTGGTTCCATGAGTTTCTTTAATATCAACAGTGGTTACCTTGCTCAAACAAGGCCTTGCTATGTCACAATGGTTTTTTGGTTCTATGAAGCCTTTCTCTGTCAGAATGTACTTTTGATTCCATGAGGGGACAGTGTGAAGCAGCAGGGCTTGGTGGAACCAAGAGGCCATTGTTGCATTACAGGGCCTCGTGGAACCAAAGGGCCACTGTGACCCTGCGGTGCCTTATGGAAGCATGGGGCCATTGTGACAGTACAGAAACAAATAAGACATTGTGACACTTTGGGACCTCATGGAAACAAGGGAAGATGGAACAGGTTTGGCTGGTTTGGCCTCCCGTGGGCCTCCTGACAGGTCCAGCTGATCTTGGAATGCTGAGGGCTGCGTCTCATCAGCCCCTGGAGAACTGGGGCTCTGTGCTTTCCTTCCTATGGAAAAAAACCATCCATCTTTCCAGGTGCCCACTTATTGAAACTCTCTCTGAAAAATTCCCTATATGCAAGGGTTGTCCCAGAAAAAACTGCCCAGACAGAGAGCTGTGGCTGGCCTTGGCCTCTGGTAGTCACCTCTCATCTCAAGGAGGCCCTGAGGAAAAGGATCTGAACAGGTTTGACTACTATAACCATGCTGCCCAGCAGTGCCACAGTGATCCCTGTGGTTCCATGAATTCTCACAGTGTCACAATGGTCCATTAGTTCCATGAGGCCCTGAAGTGCTACCATGCTCTCAAAAGGAAGGAAAGCACAGAGCCCCAGTGTTGCAGGGGCTGATGAACGGCAGCCACCAGAGGCCAAGGCCAACCAGAGTTATCTGTCCTGGCAGCTTTCTTCAAGGAGCAATGGAAAAAATTTCTTGGATTCCGTATCTCAGATATAGGGAATTTTGGGGAGGTAGAATCCCAATTTCAGCCATGAGCACGTGGATGAGAAGGCCAGTCCTTTACCATGGGAAGGAAAGCACAGAGCCCCAGTATTTCCAAGGCAGATTAGGGGTGACCACCAGCGGCCAAGATGAGCCAGGCCTGCCTGTCCTGGCAGCTTTTGTCTGGAAGAAACATTTGCACACAGTGAATTTTGGAGAAGTACTAATTTTGGCCATGGGTGCCTGGGCAGGAGGGATGGTTCTTTCCCTTAGAAAGAAAAGCTCAAAGCCTCAGGGTTTCAGGGGTGCATGAGAAGAGACCCCAAAAATGCCGAGGTCAGTTGAGTCAGTCAGGCCAAGCCATCCACACCTGTTCCCAGTTCCTTTGGATCCATGGGGCCCTGCAGTCCTCTTTGAGCTCCAGCTGCTGCTGGAGCATATGACAATGGTCATTCCGTATTGGATCCTTGGTTCCACGAGGCCCTGCTGTATCACACTGGCCCCTTGTTTTCATTGGGCCCATAGTGTCACAATGGTCCCTGGATTCCATGAGGCCTTGCAGTGTCAAAATGGTTTCCTTGTTCCATGGAGCTGCACAATGACACAATGGTCCCCTTGGTTCCATGAGGCTGCAGAGTGTCACAATTGTCTCTGTGATTCCACATAGTCCTGCAGTGTCACAGTGCTCTCTCTTGGTTCTCTTGAGCTCCTCAGGATGACAGTGGCCCCTTTGCTGCATGAGGCCCTGCGGTGTCACAGAGACCCCTTGGTTCCATGAGTTTCTGTAGTATAAACAATGATTCTCTTACTCAAACACAGCCTTGCTATGTCACAATGGATTTTTGGTTCCATGAAGCCTTTCTCTGTCAGAATGTACTTTTGATTCCATGAGGTTTCTCAGTGTCACAATGGCCTCTGGGCTTCATGAGGTTCCAGCTTCACGATGGTCTCCTTGGAGCTGCAGTATCACAATGGACCATTTTTTCATAGAGCCCTTCTGGGTCAAAGAAGATTGCTCCTGTGCTAAAAATTCACAGGCACAGTAAAAGTTAAATTAATTAAAATTACCCTTTAGGTATCAAGCCCAAGGCTTTGTGTGCCCAGGCAGAGGCAGGCAGGACGCAGAGCTGTCAGCAAAGGAAGGGGCCAGCCAGGAGGGGCAGCCAGGGGATGACGACAGCCTGCAGGGACAGAGGCACAGGGCATGGACACCATAGGACAGCCAGGGCTGCACAGGGCACAGGCATGGGCAGCAGCTGAAAGGCCCTGACAGAGCAAACTTGGGCAGCACTTTGGCCATGGCTGCTGGCCCTGGGCCTGAGGCCAGCAGGTGACAAGTGACCCTTGCAGGCCTGAGGCCTCCTTGCCTCCTTGTCCCTGCTGAGCAGCCTGGCAGGGGCTGCCCCATGGTGCTGCCCTTGGCACTGCACATCCCCACATCCCAGTGGCCTGGGAAGAGCCCTGAGCAAGGAGGGAGGGACAGGATCTGCCTTGCCACAGGCTGGGGCTCAGGCCTTGGTCTTTTGGACTCATGAAACACATCCAGGTTTGCTCAGCACCAGAGACACCTTTTCCTTGTTTGTCCACACCTGTCATCACTGCCTGCTCACATTGGAACCTGGGGACACTTTTTCAGTCCTGTCCCTCGGTGCGACCCATTAAAACTTCAAGAAACTTCAGTGTTTCAATTTCACTTTGAGTTCTTGAAACATTTTTTGAACTTCAGAAATCTGTCTAATTGACCAAAGAAGAACAAAGAACTTAGTTTTTTCCCAGGGGCTTGTCTTGTTTGGGTGTTTTGAACAAATCTTTATGAGCTTTTCTCACTGAATTCCTAAACTGAAGAACTCAAGAAAAAAGGCCTCTGGAATAGTAAAATTCATCAGAAACCTCCAAGTGGTTAAAGATCCATCTTCATCAGAGCAGCAATGAACAGAAATGGGCACAGCTTTCTGCCTGCCCCAGCTCTGGGATGGTCCCTGGGCCTGCACCAGGAGCAGCTCTGGAGGGCCCCAAGGCCGCGGCTGTTGTGCTGGCCTGGGCAGATGGGATGGCAACAGGGGCTGCAGAGCTCTCAGCATCTCAGCCAGAGGGGAGCAGGGCACACAGGGAGCCTCCTTTTCCCTTGGCACAGCCCCTTCCCCATGGCTGGGGCTGAGCCCTGTCTGAGCTGCAGCTGCTGCTGTGCCCTTGCCAGGGGCTGAGGCCGTGGGGCCCCTGCCCAGAGCAGCCTGGCCTGAGCAGAGCTGTGGGGCCAGAGGCGGCTGGGCTGTGCTGGGGAGAGGCCCTTGGTGCTGCCCAGAGCTCAGGGCAGCTGGCAGAGCTTGGAGGGAGCTGGGCTTGGCTGAGAGAGCCTGGCAGAGAAACCAGCAGTGTCTATCCCAGCTTGTGTGAGCGTACAAAGGCCAAAAACGCCCCCCAGGATCCCCAAATTCTCTGTGTGTGAGCTGAGCTTGTAGACCCTCTCTAGTTCTGGGGCTGCACCTCCAGCTCCAGAGGAGGTGTGACAGATGGGAGCAGACACAATTCCTACTGGATTCTTTCTTGTGTTTCATTATGCAGTGACTCGCATCCATATGCAGAGGAGGTGTTTTGTGTCAGATAACACTGGAAGAGTGATAAAATTCATACTTTTTAGCTGAAAATACTATTTCATGCAAAATACACAATGAGGAAAAAAAGACGTGCTCAGAAGAGCGTCTGAGTTTTTCAGAGGCTGAGAGACTTCTTGATGTTCCAGTAGTCAAGCTTATTAAAATAATTTCCTCAGGGCTTCCTTGAGATGATAGGTCACCACCAAATTCCAAGGCCAGCCATGCCTCTCTGTCCTGGCAGCTTGTGTCTGGGAGAAACATTTGCATATAGTGAATTGTGGAGAAGTACCAATATTTGCTGTTGGTTCCTGGGCAGGAGTGATGGTTCTTTACCATACAAAGGAATGCACTGAGTCAGGACGTTTTCTATGAGAAGAGACTCCAGAAATGCCAAGGTCAGTTGAGTCAGTCAGGCTAAGCCAACCAGACCTCTTACCTGTTCCCTTGGATTCATGGGGCCCCACAGTGTCACAGTGGTGGAATCATATTGGATCCTTAGTTCCACAGGGCCCAGCTGTGTTACACATGGCCTTTGCTCCCATGGAGCCTCATAGTGTCACAATGGTCCCTTGCTTCCATGAGGCCTTGCAGTGTCAAAATGGTTTCCTTGGTTCCATGGAGCTGCACAATAACACAATGGCCCCCTTTGTTCCATGAGGCTGCAGAGTGTCACAATGGTGTCTGTGATTCCACATAGTCCTGCAGTGTCACAGAGCTCTCTTGGTTCTCTTGAGCTCCTCAAGATCACAGTGGCCCCTTGGCTGCATGAGGCCCAGCTGTGTCACACTGGTCCCTTGCTTCCAATGGGCACCAGTGTCACAATTGTCCCCCCTTGCTTCCATGAGGCCTTGCCATGTCACAGTGATCTCCTTGTACTGCAGTATCACAATGGACCCTTGGTTCCAGGGGAATCACAATGTCATAGGGGTCTCCTTGGTTTCACAAGGTCCAATAGAGCACCTTGGTTCAATGAGACCTTTAAGTTTCATAATGGTCTCCAGGACTCCACGAGGGCCTGCACATTCCCAATGGACCTTTGGTTCCATAGGGTCCTGAGCTGTTCCATGAATCCTAAGTTTCATGGGGGCCTATAGTGCCATAATGGTCCTCTTTGTTCAATGGTGCCACAGAGTGTGACAACTGCCCTTTGGCCTGCCAAGAGTTCATAGTGTCACAATGGTTCCTTGCTTCAATGAGGCCTTGTAGTGTCACAATGGCCCCTTGGTTCTATGAGGGCTTTAGTGTCAGAATGGTCCTCATGTTTCCATAAGGCGGTGCAGTGTCATAGCAGACCATTGGTTTCATTGAGCCCCACAGTATCTCTATGGTTCCCTTGGCTCCACAAGCCAATGGGGACTCACAATTTCAGAAGGGTCTATTTAATTCCATGAGGCCCTGCAGAGCCCTTTGATTCAATGAGGCTTCAGAATGTCATAAAGGGTTACAGGATTCCACGAGGAACCGCAACATCAGAATGGACTTTTGGTTCCATGGGGTCCTGCACTGTTACATGAATCCTCATTTCAGTGGGGCCCTGTAGTGTCATAATGGTCTCCATGGTTCAATGGTGTCACACACAGTGAGAGCTGCCCCTTGGCTGTGACTCCACAGTGTCACAATGGTTCCTTGCTTCCACGAGGCCTTGGAGTGTCACAATAGTCTCCTTGATTCCATAAGGCATTGCACTGTCACAACAGACCATTGGTTCCACTGAGACCCACAGTGTTTCTGGGGTCCCCTTGGCTCCAAAAAGCCTCTGAAGTGCCATAATGGCCCTTTGGTTTCACAAGGCCTCAAGGTGTACAAATGGCCTCCAGGGATTCATGAGGCCCTGCTGTGTCACAATGGATTTTTGGTTCCATAATACCCCATAGTGTCACACTGGTATCCTTGGTTCCATGGTGTCAGAATGGACCCTGCATCCCTGGAGACCCACAGTGTTCACTGTAGCCCCCTTGATTCCATGAGACCCTTCCATGCTATAATGGCCCCTTGGTTCCAGTGGGTCCCAAAGTGTCAGAACAGTCTCCACTGTTCCATGAGGCCCCACAAGGTCACTGTGGTCCCCTTGGTTCCACAGGGCCCACAGTGTAGCAATGGACTCTTGGTTCCATGGGGTTCCTCAGTCAAAACCGCCCCTTGTCTTCATGTGGCCAAGCTGTGTCACAATGGCTCATGGTTGTATGAGGCCACACAGTCTAACAAAAGCCATGAGGCCATGCTGTGTGACAATGGACTTCTGGTTTCATGAGCTTTCATACTGCTAACAACAATCTCCTTTGTTCAGCAGCGTCACCATGGACCCTTTGTTCCACTCAGTTCCGTAGTAGAACACGGTCACCTTGGTTCTGTGACGTTCTGCAGTGCCACAATGGTCCCTGGTTCCACAAGGTCTTACAGTGTCAGAATGGCCCCTTGGTTCCAAGAGGATTCTTAGTGTCACAATGCTCTCCTTGGAGCTGTAGCATCCCAATGGACCATTATTTCAGTGTGGCCCCAACGAGCCAAAATGGATTTTGGTGCCATGGGATTCCACTGTGTCAAAATGGACCCTTTGTTCCATGAATTTGCACAGTGTCACAGTAGACTCCTTGGTTCTGTGAGGCCCTGCCTTCACCAAATCTCCAAAATATCAGAATAAGGCTTTTTAACATAAATTTGCTTATTAAGAAGTTATCATTTATTCAGGCCTGATGCTGAGTGAGGGATAACTCCTAACCTTTTGTGGGTATGCAATTCTACCACTTTGTTGTTTACAATTAGTTGCTAAAAGCGTACTACCATTTAGTCATTACCATAAAACATACCCCAAGTTCCCAGATTCACTCCTTGCTTTTTCTATCACTGCATCATTGAGTCAGATGTCTTCTTATCTTCTGACCATCCTCACTGGAAAAGCCAGCCCTGCATGCCTTGTTCCTGCGCTAAAAGTTAACAGGCACTGTAAAAATTGAACTAAACACTTTGGTATCACAGCACAGTGTCACAATTGTTCCCAAGGCTTTGTGTTCCCAGGCAGAGGCAGGCAGGATGCAGAGCTGTCAGCAAAGGAAGGGGCCAGCCAGGTGGGGCAGCCGGGGGATGACGACAGCCTGCAGGGACAGAGGCACAGGGCATGGACACCGTAGGACAGCCTGGGCTGGACAGGGCACAGGCATGGGCAGCAGCTGAAAGGCCCTGACACAGCCAACTCCTGCAGCACTTTGGCCATGGCTGCTGGGCCTGGGCCTGAGGCCAGCAGGGACAAGTGACCCTTGCAGGCCTGGGGCCTCCTTGCCTCCTTGTCCCTGCTCAGCAGCCTGGCAGGGGCTGCCCCATGGTGCTGCCCTTGGCATTGCACATCCCCACATCCCAGTGGCCCAGGAAGAGCCCTGAGAAAGGAGAGAGGGACAGGATCTGCCTGCCAGGGACTGGGGCTCAAGTCTTGACCTTTTGGAATTCTGAAGCACATCCAGGTTTTCTCAGCATCAGAGACAACTTTCCCTTGTTTGTCCTCATCTTTCATGACTGCCTGCAGTGTTGTGCTCTAACTGGAACCTGGGAACGTCAGGTTCTCAGTTGTGTTTCTCTGTGGGACCCATTAAAACTCAAGGAATTCTGTGTTTAAATCTCACTTTGAGTTCTTAAGAGGTTTTTTGAACTTCTGAAATCTGTTGAATTAACCACAGAAGAATTGAAAACTTAGGTTTTTTTTCCCAGGGGATTCTCTTGTTTGGGTCTTTTGAATAATTGTTTTTGTGTCTTTCTCACTGAATTTCTCAATTGAAGAGTTCAAGAAAGAAGAGGCCTCTGGAAAAGTAAAATTCATCAGAAACTTTCAAAGGGCTGAGGATCCATCCTCATCAGAGCAGCAATGAACAGAAATGGGCACAGCTTTCTGGCTGCCCCAGCTTTGGCATGGGCCCTGGGCCTGCACCAGGAGCAGCTCTGGAGGGCCCAAAAACCACGGCTGTTGTGCTGGCCTGGGCAGATGGGATGGCAACAGGGGCTGCAGAGCTCTCAGCATCTCAGCCAGAGGGGAGCAGGGCACACAGGGAGCCTCCCTTTCCCTTGGCCCAGCACCTTCCCCATGGCTGGGGCTGAGTCCTGTCTGAGCTGCAGCTGCTGCTGTGCCCTTGCCAGGGGCTGAGGCCGTGGGGCCCCTGCCCAGAGCAGCCTGGCCTGAGCAGAGCTGTGGGGCCAGAGGCGGCTGGGCTGTGCTGGGGAGAGGCCCTTGGTGCTGCCCAGAGTTCAGGGCAGCTGGCAGAGCTTGGAGGGAGCTGTACTGGCCTTAGAGAGCCTGGCAGAGAAAGTCAGTGTCCATCTCAGCCTGTGTGAGAGTGCACCGGCCAAGAAAATCAACCCAGGTTTTACTAGTTCTCTGTGTGGGAGCTGATCTTGTGACCCTTTTAGCTCTCCCAAGTGCTGGGGCTGCACCTCCACTCCAGAGGAGATGTGACAGATGGGAGCAGACACAAAGAATTCCTGCTGGATTCTTTCTTATGTTTGCTTCTACTGGTGACCTGGATCCATATGTAGAGGAGATGTTTTGGGTCAGATAACACTGGTAGAACAAAAAGAATAATATTTTTTTCTGAAAATAATATTTCATGCATAATTCACAATGAGGAAAAAAAGATACATATGATCAGAAGAGCATCTGAGTTTTTCAGAGGATGAGAGACTCCTTTTTGTTCAAGTAGTCAAACCTATTCAAATTTCTTCAGGGTTTCCCAGAGATGAGAGGTGACCACCAGAAGCCAAGGCCAGCCACAGCTCTCTGTCCTGTCAGCTTTTGTCTTGGACAACCCTTGCATATAGGGAAATTTTCAGGGGAAGTATCAGTTTTGGCCATGGGCACCTGGAAAGATGGATGGTTCTTTTCCATGGGAAGGAAAGCACAGAGCCCCAGTTCTCCAGGCGCTGATGAGAGGCAGCTCTTGACATTCCAAGATCAGCTGGACCTGTAAAGTGGCCCCTGGGAAGCAAAACCAGCCAAACCTGTTCCATCTCCCCTTAATTCCACGAGATTGCACAGGGTCACAATGTTCTCTTTGTTTCTGAAGTGTCACAATGGCCTCTGGGATCCACGATACTCAGTGTCACAATGGCCCCTTTGGTTCCATGGTGTCCTGCAGTGTTGCCATGGTCTCAACTGGAAAGAAAGCACTGACCCCAGTGTTGCAGGGGCTGATAAATGGCAGCCACCAGAGTCCAGGGCCAACCAGAGCTGTCTGTCCTGGCAGCTTTCATCTGCGAGCAACGAAATAAACACCTTGGATTCAATATCTAAAATATATGGAATTTTGTGGGCATAATCCCAATTTCAGCCATGAGCACGTGGATGAGAAGGCCAGTTCTTCCCCACAGGAAGGAAAGCACAGAGTCCAAGTATTTCAGGGCAGATTAGAGGCAACTACCAGAGCCCAAGGCAACCCAGGCCTATCAGTCCTGGCAGCTTTTGACTGGGAGAAACTCTTGCATGCAGTGAATTGTGGAGAAGTACCAATTTTGGCCATGGGTGCCTGGGCAGGAGGGATGGTTCTTTTCCACAGAAAGAAACTCTCTGAGTCAGGACGTTTCTCAGGAGTAGAGACCCTCAATATGCCAAGGTCAATAGGCCAGACAGGCCAAGCCAATAAGACCTGTTCCCTGTTCCCTTGGATTCACGGGGCCCCACAGTGTCACAATGGTGGTGTCACATTGGATCCTTGGTTCCACAGGGCCCAGCTTTGTTACACATGGCCTTTGTTTCCATGGGCCCATAGTGTCACAATGGTCCCTGGCTTCCATGGGCCTTGCAGTGTCAAAATGGTTTCCTTTGTTCCATGGAGCTGCACAATGACACAATGGTCCCCTTAGTTCCATGAAGCCACAGAGCGTCTCAATGGTGTCTGTGATTCCACACAGTACTGCAGTGTCACAGAGCTCTCTTGGTTCTCTTGAGCTCCTCAGGATCACAGTGGCTCCTTGGCTGCATGAGGCCCAGCTGTGTCACACTGGTCCCTTGCTTCCATTGGGCCCCACAGTGTCACAATTATCCCCCCTTGCTTTCATGAGGCCTTGCCATGTCACAGTGGTCTCCTTGGTACTGCAGTATCACAATGGACCCTTGGTTCCAGGGGAATCACAATGTCATAGGGTCTCCTTGGTTTCACAAGGTCCAACAGAGCACCTTGATTCAACAAGGCCTCAAAGTTTCATAATGGCCACCAGGATTCCACGAGGCCCTTCAATGTCCCAATGGACATTTGGTTCCATGAGGTCCTGAGCTGTTCCATGAATCCTTAATTTCATATGGCCCTATAGTGCCATAATGGTCCTCTTGGATCAATGGTGCCACACAGTGTGACAACTGCCCTTTGGCCTGCCAAGAGTCCATAGTGTCACAATGGTTCCTTGCTTCAATGAGGCCTTGTAGTGTCACAATGGCCCCTTGGTTCAATGTGGGATTTAGTGTCACAATTATTCTAATGATTCTATAAGACTTTCCAGTGTCACAACAGACCATTGGTCCCATTGAGCCCTGTAGTGTCTCTGGGGCCCCTTGGCTGCACAAACTTCTTAAATGCCACAATGGCCCTTTGGTTTACCAGGGCCTCAAGGTGTACAAATGGCCTCCAGGGTTTCATGAGGCCCTGCTGTGTCACAATGGCCCTTTAGTTCCATGATGCCCCATAGTGTCACAATGGTATCCTTGGTTCCATGGTGTCAGAATGGACCCTGCATCCCATGTTCACTGTGGCCCCTTGATTCTATCAGGCCCTGCCATGCTATAATGGCCCCTTGGTTCCAGTGGGTCCCAAAGTGTCAAAATAGTCTCCACTGTTCCATGAGGCCCTGCAATGTCACTGTGGTGCCCTTGGTTCCACAGACCCTACAGTGAAGCAATGGACTCTTGGTTCCATGGGGTTCCTCGGTCACAACGGCCCCTTGGTTCCATGTGGCCACGCTGTGTCACAACGGCTCATGGTTGCATGAGCTCACACAGTTTAACAATAAACCCTTGCTTCCATGAGGCCATGCTGTGTGACAATGGACTTCTGGTTCTGTGACCTTTTGACTGCCAAAAACAATTTCCTTTGTTCTTCAGCGTCACCATGGACCCTTTGTTCCACTCAGTTCCGTAGTAGAACACGGTCACCTTGGTTCTGTGACGTTCTGCAGTGCCACAATGGTCCCCTGGTTCCACAAGGTCTTACAGTGTCAGAATGGCCCCTTGGTTCCAAGAGGATTCTTAGTGTCACAATGCTCTCCTTGGAGCTGTAGCATCCCAATGGACCATTATTTCAGTGTGGCCCCAACGAGCCAAAATGGATTTTGGTGCCATGGCATTCCACTGTGTCAAAATGGACCCTTTGTTCCATGAATTTGCACAGTGTCACAGTAGACTCCTTGGTTCTGTGAGGCCCTGCCTTCACCAAATCTCCAAAATATCAGAATAAGGCTTTTTAACACAAATTTGCTTATTAAGAAGTTATCATTTATTCAGGCCTGATGTCTAGTGAGGGATAACTCCTAACCTTTTGTGGGTATGCAATTCTACCACTTTGTTGTTTACAATTAGTTGCTAAAAGCGTACTACCATTTAGTCATTACCATAAAACATACCCCAAGTTCCCAGTTCACTCCTTGCTTTTTCTATCACTGCATCATTGAGTCAGATGTCTTCTTATCTTCTGACCATCCTCACTGGAAAAGCCAGCCCTGCATGCCTTGTTCCTGCGCTAAAAGTTAACAGGCACTGTAAAAATTGAACTAAACACTTTGGTATCACAGCACAGTGTCACAATTGTTCCCAAGGCTTTGTGTTCCCAGGCAGAGGCAGGCAGGATGCAGAGCTGTCAGCAAAGGAAGGGGCCAGCCAGGTGGGGCAGCCGGGGGATGACGACAGCCTGCAGGGACAGAGGCACAGGGCATGGACACCGTAGGACAGCCTGGGCTGGACAGGGCACAGGCATGGGCAGCAGCTGAAAGGCCCTGACACAGCCAACTCCTGCAGCACTTTGGCCATGGCTGCTGGGCCTGGGCCTGAGGCCAGCAGGGAACAAGTGACCCTTGCAGGCCTGGGGCCTCCTTGCCTCCTTGTCCCTGCTCAGCAGCCTGGCAGGGGCTGCCCCATGGTGCTGCCTTGGCATTGCACATCCCCACATCCCAGTGGCCCAGGAAGAGCCCTGAGAAAGGAGGGAGGGACAGGATCTGCCTGCCAGGGACTGGGGCTCAAGTCTTGACCTTTTGGAATTCTGAAGCACATCCAGGTTTTCTCAGCATCAGAGACAACTTTCCCTTGTTTGTCCTCATCTTTCATGACTGCCTGCAGTGTTGTGCTCTAACTGGAGCCTGGGAATCGTCAGGTTCTCAGTTGTGTTTCTCTGTGGGACCCATTAAAACTCAAGGAATTCTGTGTTTAAATCTCACTTTGAGTTCTTAAGAGGTTTTTTGAACTTCTGAAATCTGTTGAATTAACCACAGAAGAATTGAAAACTTAGGTTTTTTTTTTTCCCAGGGGATTCTCTTGTTTGGGTCTTTTGAATAATTGTTTTTGTGTCTTTCTCACTGAATTTCTCAATTGAAGAGTTCAAGAAAGAAGAGGCCTCTGGAAAAGTAAAATTCATCAGAAACTTTCAAAGGGCTGAGGATCCATCGTCATCAGAGCAGCAATGAACAGAAATGGGCACAGCTTTCTGGCTGCCCCAGCTTTGGCATGGGCCCTGGGCCTGCACCAGGAGCAGCTCTGGAGGGCCCAAAAACCACGGCTGTTGTGCTGGCCTGGGCAGATGGGATGGCAACAGGGGCTGCAGAGCTCTCAGCATCTCAGCCAGAGGGGAGCAGGGCACACAGGGAGCCTCCCTTTCCCTTGGCCCAGCACCTTCCCCATGGCTGGGGCTGAGTCCTGTCTGAGCTGCAGCTGCTGCTGTGCCCTTGCCAGGGGCTGAGGCCGTGGGGCCCCTGCCCAGAGCAGCCTGGCCTGAGCAGAGCTGTGGGGCCAGAGGCGGCTGGGCTGTGCTGGAGAGAGGCCCTTGGTGCTGCCCAGAGCTCAGGGCAGCTGGCAGAGCTTGGAGGGAGCTTGGCTGGCCTTAGAGAGCCTGGCAGAGAAAGTCAGTGTCCATCTCAGCCTGTGTGAGAGTGCACCGGCCAAGAAAATCACCCCAGGTTTTACAAGTTCTCTGTGTGGGAGCTGATCTTGTGACCCTTTTAGCTCTCCCAAGTGCTGGGGCTGCACCTCCACTCCAGAGGAGATGTGACAGATGGGAGCAGACACAAAGAATTCCTGCTGGATTCTTTCTTATGTTTGCTTCTACTGGTGACCTGGATCCATATGTAGAGGAGATGTTTTGGGTCAGATAACACTGGTAGAACAAAAAGAATATTTTTTTTCTGAAAATAATATTTCATGCATAATTCACAATGAGGAAAAAAAGATACATATGATCAGAAGAGCATCTGAGTTTTTCAGAGGATGAGAGACTCCTTTTTGTTCAAGTAGTCAAACCTATTCAAATTTCTTCAGGGTTTCCCAGAGATGAGAGGTGACCACCAGAAGCCAAGGCCAGCCACAGCTCTCTGTCCTGTCAGCTTTTGTCTTGGACAACCCTTGCATATAGGGAAATTTTCAGGGGAAGTATCAGTTTTGGCCATGGGCACCTGGAAAGATGGATGGTTCTTTTCCATGGGAAGGAAAGCACAGAGCCCCAGTTCTCCAGGCGCTGATGAGAGGCAGCTCTTGACATTCCAAGATCAGCTGGACCTGTAAAGTGGCCCCTGGGAAGCAAAACCAGCCAAACCTGTTCCATCTCCCCTTAATTCCAGGAGATTGCAAAGGGTCACAATGTTCTCTTTGTTTCTGAAGTGTCACAATGGCCTCTGGGATCCACGATACTCAGTGTCACAATGGCCCCTTTGGTTCCATGGTGTCCTGCAGTGTTGCCATGGTCTCAACTGGAAAGAAAGCACTGAGCCCCAGTGTTGCAGGGGCTGATAAATGGCAGCCACCAGAGTCCAGGGCCAACCAGAGCTGTCTGTCCTGGCAGCTTTCATCTGCGAGCAACGAAATAAACACCTTGGATTCAATATCTAAAATATATGGAATTTTGTGGGCATAATCCCAATTTCAGCCATGAGCATGTGGATGAGAAGGCCAGTTCTTCCCCACAGGAAGGAAAGCACAGAGTCCAAGTATTTCAGGGCAGATTAGAGGCAACTACCAGAGCCCAAGGCAACCCAGGCCTATCAGTCCTGGCAGCTTTTGACTGGGAGAAACTCTTGCATGCAGTGAATTGTGGAGAAGTACCAATTTTGGCCATGGGTGCCTGGGCAGGAGGGATGGTTCTTTTCCACAGAAAGAAACTCTCTGAGTCAGGACGTTTCTCAGGAGTAGAGACCCTCAATATGCCAAGGTCAATAGCCAGACAGGCCAAGCCATAAGACCTGTTCCTGTTCCCTTGGATTCACGGGGCCCCACAGTGTCACAATGGTGGTGTCACATTGGATCCTTGGTTCCACAGGGCCCAGCTTTGTTACACATGGCCTTTGCTCCCATGGAGCCTCATAGTGTCACAATGGTCCCTTGCTTCCATGAGGCCTTGCAGTGTCAAAATGGTTTCCTTTGTTCCATGGAGCTGCACAATGACACAATGGTCCCCTTAGTTCCATGAAGCCACAGAGCGTCTCAATGGTGTCTGTGATTCCACATAGTCCTGCAGTGTCACAGAGCTCTCTTGGTTCTCTTGAGCTCCTCAGGATCACAGTGGCTCCTTGGCTGCATGAGGCCCAGCTGTGTCACACTGGTCCCTTGCTTCCATTGGGCCCACAGTGTCACAATTATCCCCCCTGCTTTCATGAGGCCTTGCCATGTCACAGTGGTCTCCTTGGTACTGCAGTATCACAATGGACCCTTGGTTCCAGGGGAATCACAATGTCATAGGGCTCTCCTTGGTTTCACAAGGTCCAACAGAGCACCTTGATTCAACAAGGCCTCAAAGTTTCATAATGGCCACCAGGATTCCACGAGGCCCTTCAATGTCCCAATGGACATTTGGTTCCATGAGGTCCTGAGCTGTTCCATGAATCCTTAATTTCATATGGCCCTATAGTGCCATAATGGTCCTCTTGGATCAATGGTGCCACACAGTGTGACAACTGCCCTTTGGCCTGCCAAGAGTCCATAGTGTCACAATGGTTCCTTGCTTCAATGAGGCCTTGTAGTGTCACAATGGCCCCTTGGTTCAATGTGGGATTTAGTGTCACAATTATTCTAATGATTCTATAAGACTTTCCAGTGTCACAACAGACCATTGGTCCCATTGAGCCCTGTAGTGTCTCTGGGGCCCCTTGGCTGCACAAACTTCTTAAATGCCACAATGGCCCTTTGGTTTACCAGGGCCTCAAGGTGTACAAATGGCCTCCAGGGTTTCATGAGGCCCTGCTGTGTCACAATGGCCCTTTAGTTCCATGATGCCCCATAGTGTCACAATGGTATCCTTGGTTCCATGGTGTCAGAATGGACCCTGCATCCCATGTTCACTGTAGCCCCCTTGATTCTATCAGGCCCTGCCATGCTATAATGGCCCCTTGTATCCAGTGGGTCCCAAAGTGTCAAAATAGTCTCCACTGTTCCATGAGGCCCTGCAATGCCACTGTGGTGCCCTTGGTTCCACAGACCCTACAGTGAAGCAATGGACTCTTGGTTCCATGGGGTTCCTCGGTCACAACGGCCCCTTGGTTCCATGTGGCCACGCTGTGTCACAACGGCTCATGGTTGCATGAGCTCACACAGTTTAACAATAAACCCTTGCTTCCATGAGGCCATGCTGTGTGACAATGGACTTCTGGTTCTGTGACCTTTTGCACTGCCAAAAACAATCTCCTTTGTTCAGCAGCGTCACCATGGACCCTTTGTTCCACTCAGTTCCGTAGTAGAACACGGTCACCTTGGTTCTGTGATGTTCTGCAGTGCCACAATGGTCCCCTGGTTCCACAAGGTCTTACAGTGTCAGAATGGCCCCTTGGTTCCAAGAGGATTCTTAGTGTCACAATGCTCTCCTTGGAGCTGTAGCATCCCAATGGACCATTATTTCAGTGTGGCCCCAACGAGCCAAAATGGATTTTGGTGCCATGGCATTCCACTGTGTCAAAATGGACCCTTTGTTCCATGAATTTGCACAGTGTCACAGTAGACTCCTTGGTTCTGTGAGGCCCTGCCTTCACCAAATCTCCAAAATATCAGAATAAGGCTTTTTAACACAAATTTGCTTATTAAGAAGTTATCATTTATTCAGGCCTGATGTCTAGTGAGGGATAACTCCTAACCTTTTGTGGGTATGCAATTCTACCACTTTGTTGTTTACAATTAGTTGCTAAAAGCGTACTACCATTTAGTCATTACCATAAAACATACCCCAAGTTCCCAGATTCACTCCTTGCTTTTTCTATCACTGCATCATTGAGTCAGATGTCTTCTTATCTTCTGACCATCCTCACTGGAAAAGCCAGCCCTGCATGCCTTGTTCCTGCGCTAAAAGTTAACAGGCACTGTAAAAATTGAACTAAACACTTTGGTATCACAGCACAGTGTCACAATTGTTCCCAAGGCTTTGTGTTCCCAGGCAGAGGCAGGCAGGATGCAGAGCTGTCAGCAAAGGAAGGGGCCAGCCAGGTGGGGCAGCCGGGGGATGACGACAGCCTGCAGGGACAGAGGCACAGGGCATGGACACCGTAGGACAGCCTGGGCTGGACAGGGCACAGGCATGGGCAGCAGCTGAAAGGCCCTGACACAGCCAACTCCTGCAGCACTTTGGCCATGGCTGCTGGGCCTGGGCCTGAGGCCAGCAGGGAACAAGTGACCCTTGCAGGCCTGGGGCCTCCTTGCCTCCTTGTCCCTGCTCAGCAGCCTGGCAGGGGCTGCCCCATGGTGCTGCCCTTGGCATTGCACATCCCCACATCCCAGTGGCCCAGGAAGAGCCCTGAGAAAGGAGGAGGGACAGGATCTGCCTGCCAGGGACTGGGGCTCAAGTCTTGACCTTTTGGAATTCTGAAGCACATCCAGGTTTTCTCAGCATCAGAGACAACTTTCCCTTGTTTGTCCTCATCTTTCATGACTGCCTGCAGTGTTGTGCTCTAACTGGAACCTGGGAATCGTCAGGTTCTCAGTTGTGTTTCTCTGTGGGACCCATTAAAACTCAAGGAATTCTGTGTTTAAATCTCACTTTGAGTTCTTAAGAGGTTTTTTGAACTTCTGAAATCTGTTGAATTAACCACAGAAGAATTGAAAACTTAGGTTTTTTTTTTTCCCAGGGGATTCTCTTGTTTGGGTCTTTTGAATAATTGTTTTTGTGTCTTTCTCACTGAATTTCTCAATTGAAGAGTTCAAGAAAGAAGAGGCCTCTGGAAAAGTAAAATTCATCAGAAACTTTCAAAGGGCTGAGGATCCATCGTCATCAGAGCAGCAATGAACAGAAATGGGCACAGCTTTCTGGCTGCCCCAGCTTTGGCATGGGCCCTGGGCCTGCACCAGGAGCAGCTCTGGAGGGCCCAAAAACCACGGCTGTTGTGCTGGCCTGGGCAGATGGGATGGCAACAGGGGCTGCAGAGCTCTCAGCATCTCAGCCAGAGGGGAGCAGGGCACACAGGGAGCCTCCCTTTCCCTTGGCCCAGCACCTTCCCCATGGCTGGGGCTGAGTCCTGTCTGAGCTGCAGCTGCTGCTGTGCCCTTGCCAGGGGCTGAGGCCGTGGGGCCCCTGCCCAGAGCAGCCTGGCCTGAGCAGAGCTGTGGGGCCAGAGGCGGCTGGGCTGTGCTGGGGAGAGGCCCTTGGTGCTGCCCAGAGCTCAGGGCAGCTGGCAGAGCTTGGAGGGAGCTGGCTGGCCTTAGAGAGCCTGGCAGAGAAAGTCAGTGTCCATCTCAGCCTGTGTGAGAGTGCACCGGCCAAGAAAATCACCCCAGGTTTTACTAGTTCTCTGTGTGGGAGCTGATCTTGTGACCCTTTTAGCTCTCCCAAGTGCTGGGGCTGCACCTCCACTCCAGAGGAGATGTGACAGATGGGAGCAGACACAAAGAATTCCTGCTGGATTCTTTCTTATGTTTGCTTCTACTGGTGACCTGGATCCATATGTAGAGGAGATGTTTTGGGTCAGATAACACTGGTAGAACAAAAAGAATAATATTTTTTTCTGAAAATAATATTTCATGCATAATTCACAATGAGGAAAAAAAGATACATATGATCAGAAGAGCATCTGAGTTTTTCAGAGGATGAGAGACTCCTTTTTGTTCAAGTAGTCAAACCTATTCAAATTTCTTCAGGGTTTCCTAGAGATGAGAGGTGACCACCAGAAGCCAAGGCCAGCCACAGCTCTCTGTCCTGTCAGCTTTTGTCTTGGACAACCCTTGCATATAGGGAAATTTTCAGGGGAAGTATCAGTTTTGGCCATAGGCACCTGGAAAGATGGATGGTTCTTTTCCATGGGAAGGAAAGCACAGAGCCACAGTTCTCCAGGCGCTGATGAGAGGCAGCTCTTGACATTCCAAGATCAGCTGGACCTGTAAAGTGGCCCCTGGGAAGCAAAACCAGCCAAACCTGTTCCATCTCCCCTTAATTCCACGAGATTGCAAAGGGTCACAATGTTCTCTTTGTTTCTGAAGTGTCACAATGGCCCCTTTGGTTCCATGGTGTCCTGCAGTGTTGCCATGGTCTCAACTGGAAAGAAAGCACTGAGCCCCAGTGTTGCAGGGGCTGATAAATGGCAGCCACCAGAGTCCAGGGCCAACCAGAGCTGTCTGTCCTGGCAGCTTTCATCTGCGAGCAACGAAATAAACACCTTGGATTCAATATCTAAAATATATGGAATTTTGTGGGCATAATCCCAATTTCAGCCATGAGCACGTGGATGAGAAGGCCAGTTCTTCCCCACAGGAAGGAAAGCACAGAGTCCAAGTATTTCAGGGCAGATTAGAGGCAACTACCAGAGCCCAAGGCAACCCAGGCCTATCAGTCCTGGCAGCTTTTGACTGGGAGAAACTCTTGCATGCAGTGAATTGTGGAGAAGTACCAATTTTGGCCATGGGTGCCTGGGCAGGAGGGATGGTTCTTTTCCACAGAAAGAAACTCTCTGAGTCAGGACGTTTCTCAGGAGTAGAGACCCTCAATATGCCAAGGTCAATAGGCCAGACAGGCCAAGCCAATAAGACCTGTTCCCTGTTCCCTTGGATTCACGGGGCCCCACAGTGTCACAATGGTGGTGTCACATTGGATCCTTGGTTCCACAGGGCCCAGCTTTGTTACACATGGCCTTTGCTCCCATGGAGCCTCATAGTGTCACAATGGTCCCTTGCTTCCATGAGGCCTTGCAGTGTCAAAATGGTTTCCTTTGTTCCATGGAGCTGCACAATGACACAATGGTCCCCTTAGTTCCATGAAGCCACAGAGCGTCTCAATGGTGTCTGTGATTCCACATAGTCCTGCAGTGTCACAGAGCTCTCTTGGTTCTCTTGAGCTCCTCAGGATCACAGTGGCTCCTTGGCTGCATGAGGCCCAGCTGTGTCACACTGGTCCCTTGCTTCCATTGGGCCCCACAGTGTCACAATTATCCCCCCTGCTTTCATGAGGCCTTGCCATGTCACAGTGGTCTCCTTGGTACTGCAGTATCACAATGGACCCTTGGTTCCAGGGGAATCACAATGTCATAGGGCTCTCCTTGGTTTCACAAGGTCCAACAGAGCACCTTGATTCAACAAGGCCTCAAAGTTTCATAATGGCCACCAGGATTCCACGAGGCCCTTCAATGTCCCAATGGACATTTGGTTCCATGAGGTCCTGAGCTGTTCCATGAATCCTTAATTTCATATGGCCCTATAGTGCCATAATGGTCCTCTTGGATCAATGGTGCCACACAGTGTGACAACTGCCCTTTGGCCTGCCAAGAGTCCATAGTGTCACAATGGTTCCTTGCTTCAATGAGGCCTTGTAGTGTCACAATGGCCCCTTGGTTCAATGTGGGATTTAGTGTCACAATTATTCTAATGATTCTATAAGACTTTCCAGTGTCACAACAGACCATTGGTCCCATTGAGCCCTGTAGTGTCTCTGGGGCCCCTTGGCTGCACAAACTTCTTAAATGCCACAATGGCCCTTTGGTTTACCAGGGCCTCAAGGTGTACAAATGGCCTCCAGGGTTTCATGAGGCCCTGCTGTGTCACAATGGCCCTTTAGTTCCATGATGCCCCATAGTGTCACAATGGTATCCTTGGTTCCATGGTGTCAGAATGGACCCTGCATCCCATGTTCACTGTAGCCCCTTGATTCTATCAGGCCCTGCCATGCTATAATGGCCCCTTGTATCCAGTGGGTCCCAAAGTGTCAAAATAGTCTCCACTGTTCCATGAGGCCCTGCAATGCCACTGTGGTGCCCTTGGTTCCACAGGCCCTACAGTGAAGCAATGGACTCTTGGTTCCATGGGGTTCCTCGGTCACAACGGCCCCTTGGTTCCATGTGGCCACGCTATGTCACAACGGCTCATGGTTGCATGAGCTCACACAGTTTAACAATAAACCCTTGCTTCCATGAGGCCATGCTGTGTGACAATGGACTTCTGGTTCTGTGACCTTTTGCACTGCCAAAAACAATTTCCTTTGTTCTTCAGCGTCACCATGGACCCTTTGTTCCACTCAGTTCCGTAGTAGAACACGGTCACCTTGGTTCTGTGTGTTCTGCAGTGCCACAATGGTCCCCTGGTTCCACAAGGTCTTACAGTGTCAGAATGGCCCCTTGGTTCCAAGAGGATTCTTAGTGTCACAATGCTCTCCTTGGAGCTGTAGCATCCCAATGGACCATTATTTCAGTGTGGCCCCAACGAGCCAAAATGGATTTTGGTGCCATGGCATTCCACTGTGTCAAAATGGACCCTTTGTTCCATGAATTTGCACAGTGTCACAGTAGACTCCTTGGTTCTGTGAGGCCCTGCCTTCACCAAATCTCCAAAATATCAGAATAAGGCTTTTTAACACAAATTTGCTTATTAAGAAGTTATCATTTATTCAGGCCTGATGTCTAGTGAGGGATAACTCCTAACCTTTTGTGGGTATGCAATTCTACCACTTTGTTGTTTACAATTAGTTGCTAAAAGCGTACTACCATTTAGTCATTACCATAAAACATACCCCAAGTTCCCAGTTCACTCCTTGCTTTTTCTATCACTGCATCATTGAGTCAGATGTCTTCTTATCTTCTGACCATCCTCACTGGAAAAGCCAGCCCTGCATGCCTTGTTCCTGCGCTAAAAGTTAACAGGCACTGTAAAAATTGAACTAAACACTTTGGTATCACAGCACAGTGTCACAATTGTTCCCAAGGCTTTGTGTGCCCAGGCAGAGGCAGGCAGGATGCAGAGCTGTCAGCAAAGGAAGGGGCCAGCCAGGTGGGGCAGCCGGGGGATGACGACAGCCTGCAGGGACAGAGGCACAGGGCATGGACACCGTAGGACAGCCTGGGCTGGACAGGGCACAGGCATGGGCAGCAGCTGAAAGGCCCTGACACAGCCAACTCCTGCAGCACTTTGGCCATGGCTGCTGGGCCTGGGCCTGAGGCCAGCAGGGGACAAGTGACCCTTGCAGGCCTGGGGCCTCCTTGCCTCCTTGTCCCTGCTCAGCAGCCTGGCAGGGGCTGCCCCATGGTGCTGCCTTGACATTGCACATCCCCACATCCCAGTGGCCGGAAGAGCCCTGAGCAAGGAGGAGGGACAGGATCTGCCTTGCAAAGGGCTGGGGCTCTGGTCTTGGCTTTTTGGATTCATGAAACACATCCAGGTTTGCTCAGAATCAGATATCTTTGCCTTGTTTTTCCCTACCTGTCATTAGTGGCAGCAGTGTTCTGCTCTAACTGGAACCTGGGGACACTTTCACAGTCCTCTCCCTCAGTGGGATCCATTAAAACTTAAGAAACTTTGGACTTTAAATCTAAATTTGATTCTTGAAAGTTTTTTGATCACATGCTGAGGGACTGAGTGTGGTGTAAACAGCACAAAAGCCCTGAGAGGGTCATTAAAATCCTTTTGCTTTGTCTGTACTGCTGATTGGGGCTGAGCTCCTCATCCAGAGGATGATCCTGGTAACCAAGAAGAGCTTAAAAACACATTTCTCTTGATAAGCAGCTTTTCTCCCAACCCAGGAGGGCTGGGGCACTGCCTGCAGCCACTCCGGGCACAGCACACAGGCACAGAGAGCTTCAATCACTCCGGGCTGGGAAGGGGCTGAGAAGGGACTGGGGGGGAATCACTGCCAGCCCTTGGCACAGGAACCTCTGGCTGCAGGACAATGCAGCTGCAGCTCCTGCAGTGATCTCCTCAAGCTGCAACATCCCAATGCCTCCAGACTCTGTGAGTACATTCTCTGATGATCTCTTGTGTAGAGCAGCCAGGGGTGCCCAGGGCTGTGGTGCAGAGCAGGGTCCTGCAGCCCAGGGCGCTGTGCTGGCCCAAGGACTCTGCTGCCTGCCAGGGACAGCTCTCAGCCAGCCCTGGGAGCTGCTGCCAGCACTGGGGGACAAGATGTGGGTGGAAGGAGACAGCTGGTAAGGCATGTGTGGTAAGGATGTTGCATTGTTCAGGACTGCTCCTAGCATGAGATTTAACTGCAGAACATTTCCAAGAAGATTATGCAGGAAGCACAGCAAGGCAGGCCTGCATAAAAAGGAAAATCTTGCTTTTTAAAACAACTGCTCTGGATTGCCTGGATAGGAAATTGCACATAGATATTAACCTCTCAATTCAGGTTCAAAAAAATCAAACAATTTTCTCTCAGATCTTATTAAACCAGGCAGTGACAGAAATCAGCACAGGGTCCCTTGCAGGCAGCACCAGGGTCGCTTTTCCAGCCTCCTCAGGGTTGCTCTGACGTTGCCATCAGAGCCTGCAGAGCCAGAGCTGGCCCTGGGAATGCCTGAGCTGGGAGGGGTCTGCAGGGCAGAGCTGAGCCCCCAGGGCTGGGCTGGGCTCTGGCAGCATGGCAGGGCCCAGCCCTGGGCACAAGGAAGCAGCTGCAGGCAGCAGAGCCCTGGGCAGGCAGTGGGGGAAAGTGCCTCCAAGCTGGCTGGCTATTGAAGTCGTCTCCAAACTGAACTATTCCATGATTATGTTTTTACAGATCCCAGCCAAGATACCACACATGTCCAACAGCAGCTCCATCAGCCACTTCCTCCTGCTGCATTGGCAGACACCGGCAGCTGCAGCTCCTGCACTTCTGCCTCTTCCTGGGCATCTCCCTGGCTGCCCTCCTGGGCAACGGCCTCATCATCAGCGCCGTAGCCTGCGGCCACCTCCTGCACAGCCCCATGTTCTTCTTCCTGCTCAACCTGGCCCTCACCGACCTGGGCTCCATCTGCACCACTGTCCCCAAAGCCATGCACAATTCCCTCTGGGACACCAGCCATCTCCTATACAGGATGTGCTACCAAATTTTTTTTTTTTTTTCTTGGTACAACAGAGTTTTCTCTCCTCACAGTCATGTGCTATGACCGCTACGTGTCCATCTGCAAACCCCTGCATTACGGACCCTCCTGGCAGCAGAGCTTGTGCCCACATGGCAGCAGCTGCCTGGGCCAGTGCCTTCTCAATGCTCTCATGCACACAGCTAATACATTTTCCTGTCCCTGTGCCACGGCAATACCTGGGCCAGTTCTTCTGTGAAATCCCACAGATCCTCAAGCTCTCCTGCTCCAAATCCTACCTCAGGGAAATTGGGATCATTGCTCTTAGTGCCTCTTTGATATTTGGTTGTTTTGTGTTCATTGTTTTCTCCTATGTACAGATCTTCAGGGCTGTGCTGAGGATCCCTCTGAGCAGAGACGCACAAAGCCTTTTCCACCTGCCTCCCTCACCTGGCTGTGGTCTCTCTATTTGTCAGCACTGCCACATTTGCTCACCTGAAGCCCCCTCCATTTCGTCCCCATCCCTGGATCTGGCCCTGTCAGTTCTGTACTCGGTGGTGCCTCCAGCCCTGAACCCCCTCATCTACAGCCTGAGGAACCAGGAGCTCAAGGCTGCAGTGTGGCGACTGATGACTGGATGGTTCAGGAAAATTAAATGCTCAATTTCTGCAAATACTTTAATAAAAGCACATTTATCTTCTTCTTGTTTATTTGGAGTTTTTTTTTCTTTTTTTTTTCAATCTTGTCCAAAAAAAAGTTGTTTTCCATTTTCATTTTGTTTCTCTCACCTTCCTTTTCCCTGATGTATTAATGAGGGCTGTGCTCTGCTGAATTAAGATCAAGGATCTCCAGCCAAGTTTTCTGCAGTGATGCCCCTTTGGTTCCCTTCTCTGCAGCTGCAGCAGCAATGTCTGTGTGCAGAGCTGGGGGCAGATCAGTGCTGGCACAGCAGCTGTGCCCAGCAGCAGCAGCAGCAGCCCTTGGTGTTGCCAGTGCTGCTGCCGTGGCCCTGCCCCGCTGCCCTGCTGGCCCTGGTGTTGCTGTAGGGCCTGAGTGCTCTCGGGGCCGGGCACAGTGCTGGGGGTGGCAGTGCCGGGGCTGCAGCAGGGACAGGCCATGGGCACTGCTGGGGCAGCGCTGACGCCTCAGGCCAGGCCTGGGGGCTGCAGGCTCCTTGCCCAGGCTCTCTCCAGAACACTTTGCCCAGGCCAATGCTGAGCACAGAAAAGCCCCGGGAGCAGCCCCAGGCTGGCCGTGGGCAGGCTGGGGGCAAACAGCATGGCTGGGGCTCTGCAAGGTGCCTGGGGGAGACAAGGGGAAGGAGCAGCAGAGCAGGGGCTGATCCATCCCCACTGTGCTGGACACCCCAGGGCAGCGTCCCACAGCGTCCTCATGCACCTGCCAACAACATCCCCCCTCTGCAGCCCTGGCCTCTCCCCAGCTCACACAGGTGCCGCATCCTTGCAGGCACAGACACGGCAGCACTGCCTCAGGAGCCCCTGTTTGCACTGCCCAGAGCAGGCGTCAGCACCCCCATGGTGTTGGTGGGGGAGATGAAGCTGAGGGAGACAAATGCCATCAGCCCTGGGCCAGGAAGGGCTGGGGGACAGCAGGGAAACCACTCAGGTTTGTGGTGGCCTCTGAAGTCCACATAAAGTTTGTTCCCATCAGCTGGGATTTCCTGTGCCACTGCAGACGTTGTTGTCAGAGCCAGGCTGCCTGGCAGCCACCCCAAACTGCCCTGAGCATTTCCTTTGCTTCACCTTGGCTTCTTTACTCTTCCTGGTCCAATTTTTTCCTCTTGCCCACCCTGTTCCCTCCCCAGCAAACAGCCCATCCCTGGTTGCCCTTTCCTCTCTGCCCCACTCCCCATTTCAGTTCCTGACTTGGCACCATGGGAACGTCCTTGGGGAGCAGGATCATCCTCCAAGTGCTTCAGGAATTGTCTGCAGGCTCCTGCAGTGCCTCGTGCTGCTCCCTTGCCAGAGGCACCACAGGCCAGGGGGGCCCATCTGGGCTGGTGTGTCTGGCTGTGGGGCTCCCTGTGTGGGCAAGGAGGAGGAGCTGCAGAGGCTCTGCAGGACTGACAGGATGGGCTTGGGGGCTGTGAGGAGAAGCTGAGGGACCTGAGCTGCTGGACCTTGTGAAGAGGAGCCCAGGGCTCATCCTGAACTGCTCAAGGGTGGTTTCAGAGAATCACAGAATCAGCAAGGTTGGAAAAGACCTTGGACATCATCAAGTCCAACCTGTTCCTGACACTGCCTTGTCTCCTCTGAGCCTCCTCTTTTCAGGATAAACAACCCCAGCTCCCTCAGCCACTCCTCACAGGACTTGTGTTCCAGACCCTCACCAGCCTTGTTGCCCTTCTCTGGACACGCTCCAGCCCCTCCATGTCCTTCCTAATTGGGGGCCCAGAACTGGACACAGCACTCGAGGTGCTGCCCAACCAGTGCTGAGCACAGGGGAAGAATCACTGCCCTGCTCCTGCTGGCCACACTGTTCCTGATCCAGGCCAGGAGCCATTGCCTTCTTGGCCACCTGGGCACACTGCTGCCTCATGTCCAGCCTGCTGTCCTCAGTCCCTGCAGGTCCCTTTCTGCCTGGCTGCTGTCCAGTCACTCTGTCCCCAGCCTGTAGTGCTGCAGGGGTTTTGTGGCCAAAGTGCAGGACCCAGCACTTGGACTTGTTAAACCTGACATTGTTGGATTTGGCCCTGGATCCAGCCTGTCCAGGCCCTGTGCAGAGCCCTCCTGCCCTCCTGCACATCAACACTCCCAGCCAGCTTGGTGTCACCTGTAAATTTGCTGATGATGGACTCAATCCCCTCACCAGATCATCAAGGCAGATATTGAAATCCTGCTGGCTGGCTCGGATCCTTCAACCATTCTGTGGTGCCTGTGATGGCACTCAAGTGATCTGTTCCATAACCTTGCCGGCACCGTGGTCAGGCTGACAGGCCTGGAGTTCCCCAATTCTCCTTCCAGCCCTTCTCAGGGATGGGGTCACATTGGCACCTCCAGGCCTCTGGGAGCTCCCCAGTGAGCCAGGACTGATAAGAAATGATGGGAGCACCTTGGGGAGCTCATCCACCAGCTCCCTCATCCCCCTGGATGGATCCCATCTGGTCCCAGAGACCCTGTGAGCACCTGAGTGGCTCAGCAGGTCACCAGCTGCTTCCTCCTGGATTACAGGGGGCTCTTCTGCTCCCTGACCCATCTACCAGCTCAGGGAGCACTTGTCCTGAGGACAACCTGTCTTATTGCTGAAAACTGAGGCAAAGAAGGGGTTAAGTACCTCATCTTTGGTAACCATATCCCCCCAATAAAGAATGGAGGCTGTTGTTACCCCTCCTTTTGCCATCAATGTATTGATAAAATCATTTTTATTTTCCTTCACAGAAGCAGCCTCGTGAAGTCCAAATTGGGCTTTACTTCTCTAATTGTTTTTGCATGACCTAACAACATGCTTAAAATTTCCTGAGTTGCCTGACCTTTTCTCCAAAGGTGATGCACCCTCATTTATTCCCTGAGTTCCTGCAAAATTCCATACCCAGCCAGGCCAGTCATTTTCCTTATTGGTCAGATTTTGTCACAGAGGGGCAGGTTGTTCCTGCTCCTTCAAGATTTCATTCTTGAAGTGTGTTCATCCTTCCTGGACACCCTTATTCTTAAGGGCTGTTTCCCTTTAAAAAAATCAGTACCTGTTTCAGTACTCCCAAATTGGCATCCTGAATAGGCTGAAGTCTGCTCTCCGTATGTCCAGTGTAGAAGTTTTGTTGATGCCCCTCCTTCTTTCGCAGCATATTAAAAACTCAGTCATTTCATGGTCACTGTATCCCAAAGAGCCTCTGACACCACATCCCCCAGCAGCTCTTCTCTGTTTGTGAACAGCAGGAGACAGAGCTTTCCTTGGCAGTGGAAGAGAAGGAAACCTCCCCCAAGTGCAGCTTGGAAGTTCAGCCTGGAGGTGAGGAGAAAGAAAAGTCCCTGCCAGGGTAGAATTTTGGTGCAGGAGCTGTCCCAGCGTGAGCCTGGGCCATGGCCTGGCCCTGTGTGCCAGGAGCCGGCAGCGCTGGGTGCAGGGAGCCCAGGGAGGGCACAGAAATGCTGGGCTGAGAAATGCTGGGGGCACAGCCAGATGGGCGTGTGCAGCCGGCCAGGGCACAGCAGCAGCTGCAGCTCAGACAGGACTCAGCCCCAGCCATGGGGAAGGGGCTGGAACAAGGGAAAAGGAGGCTCCCTGTGTGCCCTGCTCCCCTCTGGCTGAGGTGCTGAGAGCTGTGCAGCCCCTGTTGCCACCATCTGCCCAGGCCAGCACAACAGCTCCGGCCTTGGGGCCCTCCAGAGCTGCTCCTGCTGCAGGCCCAGGGCCCGTGCCAAAGCTGGGCAGCCAGAAAGCTGTGCCCATTTCTGTCATTGCTGCTCTGATGCGGATGGATCCTCAGCCTCTTGGAGGTGGATGATGAATTTCACTACTCCAGAAGCCTCTTCTTTTTTGAGCTCTTCAGTTTCAGGAATTCAGTGAGAAAGCTCATAAACATGTGTTCAAAAGACCCAAACAAGACAAGCCCTGGGAATATTTTAAGTTTAGAGAGATTAATTTCCAGCAGTTTTTTTGGGAAAGGAAAAGGGAAATTTTTTTTTTTTTTTTTTTTTTTTTTTCCAATAAAATCCCCCCAAGACAGGCCCTTTTTTTTTTTTTTTTTTTTTTTGGGTTGGGCCACTTTTTCCCTCCCCACTGCTGCCCCCAGGGGCTTTTCGTGCTGGCCCTGGCAGCTTTGTCCCCTTGCCCTGCAAAAGC
>JAJEOU010000216.1:64597-97466 GCA_021534815.1 Acrocephalus arundinaceus
TGCTTCCCTGTGCCCAGGGCTGGGCCCTGCCGTGCTGCCAGAGCCCAGCCCAGCCCTGGGGGCTCAGCTCTGCCCTGCAGACCCCTCCCAGCTCAGGCACTGCCCAGGGCCAGCTCTGGTCTGCAGGCTCTGATTGCAATCAGAGCAACCCTGAGGAGGCTGGAAAAGTGACACTGGTGTGCCTATGAAAGGGACCTTGTGCTGATTTCTGTCACTGCCTGGTATTAATCTAAAGAAATTTTAATTTTTTCTCAACCTGGGCTGAGGTGAATATCTATGTGCAATTTCCATCCAGGTAACATAGAGCAGTAGATTTAAAAGCAGGATTTTCCCTTTTATGCAGCCCCTGCCTTGCTCTGTTCCCTGTAAATAATCTACTTGGAAATTTCTGCAGTTAAATGTCATCCTGGAGGCAGTCCTCAAACAATGCAGCATCCTCACCACACAAGAAAACACTTCCACGGCGTACCAAATTTCTCCTTCCACCCAGATCTTGTACCCCAGTGCTGGCAGCAGCTCCCTGGGCTGACTGAGAGCTGTCCCTGGCAGGCAGCAGAGTCCCTGGGCCAGCACAGCGCCCTGGGCTGCAGGACCCTGCTCTGCACCACAGCCCTGGGCACCCCTGGCTGCTCTACACAAGAGATCATCAGAGAATGTACTCACACAGTCTGTAGGCATTGGGATGTTGCAGCTTGAGGAGATCACTGCAGGAGCTGCAGCTGCATTGTCCTGCAGCCAGAGGTTCCTGTGCCAAGGGCTGGCAGTGATTCTCCCCCAGTCCCTTCTCAGCACCTTCCCAGCCCTGAGTGATTGAAGCTCTCTGTGCCTGTGTGCTGTGCCCGGGGTGGCTGCAGGCAGTGTCCCAACCCTGCTAGAAGAGCTGCTCATCAAGAGAAATGTGGTTTTAACCTCTTCTTGTTTGCCAGGATGGCTCTTTGTGCCGGGAGCCCAGCCCAGCTCATCAGCACAGACACAGCACAAGACTTTAATGACCCTCTCAGGGCTTTGGTGATGTTTACATCAGACTCAGTCCCTCAGAGTGTGATCAAAGAACTTCTCAACAACTCAAATTTAGAATTGGAATCTAAAGTTTCTTTAACTTTTAATGGGTCCTAGGGAGGGACAGGACTTAGGGAGTCCCCAGTTTCTAGTTAGAGCAGAACACTGCAGGCAGTGATGACACGTGAGGACAGACAAGGAAAAGATGTCTCTGATGCTGATTAAACCTGGATGTGTTTCATGAGTCCAAAAAGCCAAGGCCTGAGCCCAGCCCATGGCAAGGCACATCCTGTCCCTCCCTCCTTGCTCAGGGCTCTTCCCAGGCCACTGGGATGTGGGGATGTGCAATGCCAAGGGCAGCACCATGGGGCGGCCCCTGCCAGGCTGCTGAGCAGGGACAAGGAGGCAAGGAGGCCCCAGGCCTGCAAGGGTCACTTGTCCCCTCATGGCCTCAGGCCCAGGCCCAGCAGCCATGGCCAAAGTGCTGCAGGAGTTGGCTGTGTCAGGGCCTTTCAGCTGCTGCCCATGCCTGTGCCCTGTCCATCCCAGGCTGTCCTACGGTGTCCATGCCCTGTGCCTCTGTCCCTGCAGGCTGTCGTCATCCCCCGGCTGCCCCACCTGGCTGGCCCCTTCCTTTGCTGACAGCTCTGCTCCTGCCTGCCTCTGCCTGGCACGCAAAGCCTTGGGGTTGATACCAAAAGGGTTATTTCCATTTTTACTTTGCCTGTGAAGTTTGTGCACAGGAACAAGGCATGCTGGGCCTGCATTACCAGCAAGGATGGTTGGAAGACAAGAAAACATCTGGCTCAAGAGTGCAGTGAAAGAAAAAACAAGAAGTGAATCTGGGAACTTGGGTTGGGTTTTATGGTAATGGCTAAATTGTAATACACGTGAAGTGACTGTATATAAGTAACACTCTTTTAGGATCACATGTCCATGTAGGTTAGGAGTTACTGCATGGTGGACCTCAAGCCTGAAAGAGTGATGCCCTCTAAATTGCAAATTAATATTAAGGAGTTTCATTCTCTTATTTCATAGATTTGGTGACAGTGGGGCCTGACAGAATCAAGGAGTTAACTGTGACTCCTTGGAACCTCATGGAACCAAAATCCTTTGTGCCACAGCAGGACCACATAGAACCAATGGTCTTGTGATACTGAAGATCCAAGGAGACCATTGTGAGACTATGGAACCTCAGGGAGCCCAGGGGCCATTGTGACACTGAGAAACCTCATGGAATCAAAAGCACATTGTGACAGAGAAAGGCTTCATGGAATCAAGATTCCATTGTGACATAGCAAGGCCTTGTTTGAGCAAGCGAACCATTGTTGAAAGTAAAGAAACTCATGGAACCAAGGGGCTACTGTGAAACACCAGGGCTGCATGGAATGAAAGGTCCATTGTGACAATGTGGATCCAAGGAGACCATGGTGATACTGTGGGGCCTCATTAAACCATGGGGCCATTCTGACACAGCAAGGCCTTGTGAATTATGCCACTGTGACACTGTGGAACGTCACAGAACCAAAATGACCATGTTATACTGTGGGACCTCATGGATCAAAGGGTCCAAGGTGACACTGCAGAACCGGAGATTGTTGTAGTATGAAAGCTCATAGAACCAGAACTCCATTGTGACACAACAAGGCTTTATGGAATTAAGGGTCCATGCAACTTGTTGGGCCTCATGGAACCACAAGACCATTGTGACACAGCTTGGCCACATGGAGCCAAGGGGCCTTTGTGACTGAGGAACCTCATGGAACCAAGAGTCCATTGTTACACTGTAGGGCTGTGGAACCAAGGGGATCACAGTGACATTGCAGGGCCTATGGAACAGTGGAGACTGTTCTGATACTTTGAGACCCACTGGCACCAAGGGGCCATTCTAGCATGGCAGGGCCTCATGGAATCAAGGGGGCTGCAGTGAGCACTGTGGGTCTCCATGGGATGCAGGGTCCATTCTGACACCGTGGAACCAAGGATACCAGTGTGACACTATGGGGTATGATGGAACCAAAGTCCATTGTGACACAGCAGGGCCTCATGAAACCCTGGAGCCATTTGTACACCTTGAGGCCTTGTGAAACCAAAGGGCCTTGTGGCACTTCAGAGCATTTTTGGAGCCAAGAGGACCCCAGAGACACTGTAGGGTTCAATGGAACCAACGATCTGTTTCAACACTGCAAGGCCTCATGGAATCATTAGGACAATTGTGACACTACAAGCCTCATAGAACCAAGGGCCATTGTGACACTCAAGGCCTCATGGAAGCAAGGAACCATTGTGACACTATGGACTCTTGGCAGGCCGGGGGCAGTTTTACAATGTGTGGCACCATTGAACCAAGGAGTCCATTATGACCCCTACAGGGCCCCATGAAACTGAGGATTCATGAAACAGTGCAGGACCCATGGAACCAAATGTCCATTGGGACATTGCAGGGCCTCGTGGAGTCCTGGAGATCATAATGAAACTTTAAGGCCTTGTTGAATCAAGGAGCTCTGCCGGACCTTGTAAAACCAAGGAGACCCTTCTGACATTGTGATTCCCCTGGAACCAAGGGTCCTTTGTGATACTGTGGTACCAAGGAGACCACTGTGACAGGGCAAGGCCTCATGGAAGCAAGGGGGGATAATTGTGACACTATGGGGCCCAATGGAAGCAAGGGGCCAGTGTGACACAGCTGGGCCTCATGCAGCCAAGGGGCCACTGTGATGCTGAGGAGCCCAATAGAACCAAGAGAGCTCTGTGACACTGCAGGACTATGTGGAATCACAGACACCATTGTGACACTCTGTGGCTTCATGGAACCAAGGGGACCATTGTGTCATTGTGCATCTCCATGGAACCAAGGAAACCATTTTGACACTGCAAGGCCTCATGGAAGCCAGGGACCATTGTGACACTATGGGGCCCCATGGAAACAAGGGGCCAGTGTGATACAGCAGGGCCTTGTGGAACCAAGGATCCAATATGGAATGACCATTGTCATATGCTCCAGCAGCAGCTGGAGCTCAAAGAGGACTGCAGGGCCCTGTGGATCCAAGGGAACAGGGAACAGGTCTGGATGGCTTGGCCTGACTGACTCACTGACCTAGCATTTTTGGGGTCTCTTCTCATGCACCCCTGAAACACTGAGGCTTTGGGCTTTTCTTTCTGTGGAAAAGAACCATCCCTCCTGCCCAGGCACCCACAGCCAAAATTGGTACTTCTCCACAGTTCACTATATGCAAATGTTTCTCCCAGTCAAAAGCTGCCCGGACAGGCAGGCCTGGCTCATCTTGGCTCTTGTGGTCACCTCTAATCTGCCCTGGAATACTGGGGCTCTGTGCTTTCCTTCCAATGGGGAAGAACTGGCCTCCTCATCCATGTGCTCATGGCTGAAATGGGATTCTGTCTACAAAATTCCATATATCTGAGATACTGAGTCCAAGATATTTATTTCATTGCTCCCAGATGAAAGGTGCCAGGACAGACAGCTCCCTACTTGGCCTTTGGTGGCTGCCGCTCATCAGTCCCTGCAACACTGGGGCTCTGTGCTTTCTTTCCAGTGGAGACCATGGCAACACTATGGAGCCCCACTGAACCAGGGGGCCATTGTGACACTTCAGAAACAAAGAGAACATTGTGACCCTGTGCAGTCTCCTGGATATAAGGGGAGATGGAACAGGTCTGGCTGGTTTTGCTTCCCAGGGGCCACTTGACAGGTCCAGCTGATCTTGGAATGCTGAGGGCTGCCTCTCATCAACACTTGGAGAACTGGGGCCCCGTGCTTTCCTTCCTATGGAAAAGAACCATCCGTCTTTCCAGGTGCCCATGGCCAAAACTGCTACTTCCCCTGAAAAATTCCCTATATGCAAGGGTTGTCGCAGACAAAAGTTGCCAGGACAGAGAGCTGTGGCTGGCCTTGGCCTCTGGTAGTCACCTCTCATCTCAAGGAAGCCCTGAGGAAAGTATTTAAATAGGTTTGACTACTGGAACAAAAAGGAGTCTCTCATCCTCTGAAAACTTCTGATGCTCTTCTCATCACATGTCTTTTTTCCTTACTGTGTATTATGCATGAAATATTATTTTCAGCAAAAAACTATGATTCTTATAATTCTACCAGTGTTATCTGACACAGAAAACCTCCTCTACACATGGATCCAGGACACCTGTATAAGGAAACACAGGAAAGAACCCAGCAGGAATTCTTGTCTCTGCTCCCATCTGTTCCATCTCTTCTGGAGCTGGAGGTGCAGCCCCAGCACTTGGAGGCTCAAGGGGTCACAAGTCAGCTCCCACACAGAGAATTTGGGGCCCTGGGGTGCTTCTCTTGGCCCCTGCACGCTCACCAGGCTGAGATGGACACTGATGCTTTCTCTGCCAGGCTCTCTCAGCCCAGCCCAGCTCCCTCCAAGCTCTGCCAGCTGCCCTGAGCTCTGGGCAGCACCAAGGGCCTCTCCCCAGCACAGCCCAGCCGCCTCTGGCCCCACAGCTCTGCTCAGGCCAGGCTGCTCTGGGCAGGGGCCCCACGGCCTCAGCCCCTGGCAAGGGCACAGCAGCAGCTGCAGCTCAGACAGGGCTCAGCCCCAGCCATGGGGAAGGGGCTGGGCCAAGGGAAAAGGAGGCTCCCTGTGTGCCCTGCTCCCCTCTGGCTGAGGTGCTGAGAGCTCTGCAGCCCCTGCTGCCATCCCATCTGCCCAGGCCAGCACAACAGCCGCGGCCTTGGGGCCCTCCAGAGCTGCTCCTGCTGCAGGCCCAGGGCCCATGCAAAGCTGGGGCAGCAGAAAGCTGTGCCCATTTCTGTTCATTCTGCTTTGTTGGGGATGGATCCTCAGGTCCTTGGAGGTTGCTGCTGAATTTTACTTTTCTAGAGCCCTCTTCTTTCTTGAACTCTTCAGTTGAAAAATTCAGTGAAAAAAGCTTGTAAACATTTGTTCAAAAGACGCAAACAAGACAAGCCCCTGGGAATATTTTAGGTTTTCAATTCTTCTGTGGTCAATTAGATTTCAGAAGTTAAAAAAACTTCTCAAGAACTTAATAGGAGATTGAAACACTGAAGTTTCTTGAAGTTTAATGGGTCCCACTGAGGACAGACTGAGAAAGTGTCCCCAGGTTCCAGTTAGAGCAGAACAGGTGGGGACAAACAAGGCAAAGGTGTCTTAGATGCTGATTAAACCTGGATGTGTTTCATGAGTCCAAAAAGCCAAGGCCTGTGCCCAGCCCCTGGCAAAGCAGACCCTGTCCCTCTCTCCTTGCTCAGGGCCTTCCCAGGCCACTGGGATGTGGGATGTGCAATGCCAAGGGCAGCACCATGGGGCGGCCCCTGCCAGGCTGCTGAGCAGGGACAAGGAGGCAAGGAGGCCCCAGGCCTGCAAGGGTCACTTGTCCCCTCTGGCCTCAGGCCCAGGGCCAGCAGCCATGGCCAAAGTGCTGCAGGAGTTGGCTGTGTCAGGGTCTTTCAGCTGCTGCCCATGCCTGTGCCCTGTCCAGCCCAGGCTGTCCTACGGTGTCCATGCCCTGTGCCTCTGTCCCTGCAGGCTGTCGTCATCCCCCGGCTGCCCCACCTGGCTGGCCCTTCCTTTGCTGACAGCTCTGCGTCCTGCCTGCCTCTGCCTGGGCACACAAAGCCTTGGGCTTGATACCAAAAGGGTTATTTCCATTTTTACTTTGCCTGTGAAGTTTGTGCACAGGAACAAGGCATGCTGGGCCTGCATTACCAGCAAGGATGGTTGGAAGACAAGAAAACATCTGGCTCAAGAGTGCAGTGAAAGAAAAAACAAGAAGTGAATCTGGGAACTTGGGTCGGGTTTTATGGTAATGGCTAAATTGTAATACACGTGAAGTGACTGTATATAAGTAACACTCTTTTAGGATCACATGTCCATGTACGGTTAGGAGTTACTGCATGGTGGACCTCAAGCCTGAAAGAGTGATGCCCTCTAAATTGCAAATTAATATTAAGGAGTTTCATTCTCTTATTTCATAGATTTGGTGACAGTGGGGCCTGACAGAATCAAGGAGTTAACTGTGACTCCTTGGAACCTCATGGAACCAAAATCCTTTGTGCCACAGCAGGACCACATAGAACCAATGGTCTTTTGTGATACTGAAGATCCAAGGAGACCATTGTGAGACTATGGAACCTCATGGAATCAAAAGCACATTGTGACAGAGAAAGGCTTCATGGAATCAAGATTCCATTGTGACATAGCAAGGCCTTGTTTGAGCAAGCGAACCATTGTTGAAGTAAAGAAACTCATGGAACCAAGGGGCTACTGTGACACACCAGGGCTGCATGGAATGAAAGGTCCATTGTGACAATGTGGATCCAAGGAGACCATGGTGATACTGTGGGGCCTCATTAAACCATGGGGCCATTCTGACACAGCAAGGCCTTGTGAAATTATGTGCCACTGTGGCAATGTGGGCCCTCACGGAACCAAAGTGATCATGTTATACTGTGGGACCTCATGGATCAAAGGGTCCAAGGTGAACCAAAGAGACTTTCATACCCTAGTATGAAAGCTCACAGAACCAGAACTCCATTGTGACACAGCAAGGCTTCATGGAATTAAGAGTCCATTGCAACTCTGTTGGGCCTCATGGAACCATGAGACATTGTGACACAGCGTTGCCACATGGAGCCAAGTGGCCATTTTGACTGAGGAACCTCATGGAACCAAGAGTCCTTAGTTACATTCTGGGGCCCTGGGGAACCAACGGGACCACAGTGACATTGCAGGGCCTCGTGGAACAGTGGAGACTGTTCTGACACTTTGGGACCCACTGGTACCAAGGGGCCATTCTAGCATGGCAGGGCCTCATGGAATCAAGGGGGCTGCAGTGAACACTGTGGGTCTCCATGGGATGCAGGGTCCATTCTGACACCGTGGAACCAAGGATATCAGTGTGACACTATGGGGCATGATGGAACCAAAGGTCCTTTGTGACACAGCAGGGCCTCATGAATCCCTGGAGGCCATTTGTACACCTTGAGGCCCTGGGAAACCAAAGGGCCATTGTGGCACTTCAGGGCCTTGTGGAGCTAAGGGGACCCAGAGACACTGTGGGGCTCAATGGTTTTTGTGACACTGCAGGCCTTATGGAATCATTAGGACAATTGTGACACTACAAGGCCTCATAGAACCAAGGGGCCATTGTGACATTACAAGGCCTCATGGAAGCAAGGAATCATTGTGACACTATGGACTCTTGGCAGGCCGGGGGCAGTTGTTACACTGTGTGGCACTATTGAACCAAGGGGACCATATGACCCTACAGGGCCCCATGAAACTGAGGATTCATGGAACAGCTCAGGACCCCATGGAACCAAATGTCCATTGGGACATTGCAGGCCTCGTGGAGTCCTGGAGACCACTATGAAACTTTGAGGTCTGTTGAACCAAGGGGCTCTATCGGACCTTGTGAAACCAAGGAGACCCCTATGACATTGTGAGTCCCCTGGAACCAAGGGTCCATTGTGATACTGCGGTACCAAGGAGACCACTGTGACATGGCAAGGCCTCATGGAAGCAGGGGAGGACAATTGTGACACTCTGGGGCCCATTGGAAGCAAGGGACCAGTGTGACACAGCTGGGCCTCATGCAGCCAAGGGGCCACCGTGATCCTGAGGAGCTCAAGAGAACCAAGAGGGCACTGCAGGACTATGTGGAATCATGGACACCATTGTGACACTCTGCGGCCCCATGCAACCAAGGGGACCATTGTGTCATTGTGCAGCTCCATGGAACCAAGGAAACCATTTTGTCACTGCAAGGCCTCATGGAAGCCAGGGACATGTGACACTATGAGGCTCCGTGGAAACAAGGGCCATGTGTAACACAGCAGGGCCTCATGGAACCAAGGATCCAATATGGAACCACCACTGTCACACTGTGGGACCCTGTGAATCCAAGGGAACAGGTAACAGGTCTGGATGGCTTGGCCTGACTGGCTTGATTGACCTTGGCATACTGAGGGTCTCTTCTCATAGAAAACGTCCTGACTCAGTGCATTCCTTTCTGTGGAAAAGAACCATCCCTCCTGCCAAGGCACTTATGGCCAAAATGGGTACTTCTCCAAAACTCACGGTATGCAAGAGTTTCTCCCAGATGAAAGCTGCCAGGACAGACAGGCCTGGCTGGCCTTGGCCTTTGGTGGCCACCTCTCATCTCAAGGAAGCCCTGAGAAAAGTGCTTGAACAGGTTTGAGTACTGGAACATCAAGGAGTCTCTCATCCTCTGCAAAACTCAGATGCTCTTTTGATCACGTGTCTTTTTTTCCTTATTTTATATTATTCAAGGAATATTATTTTCAGCTGAAAAATACTATTCTTATCATTCTACCAGTGTTATCTGACAAAGAACATCTCTACATATGGATCCAGGTGATCAGTAGAAGCAAACACAAGAAATAATCTGGCAGGAATTCTTTGTGTCTGCTCCCATCTGTCACATCTCCTCTGGAGCTGGAGGTGCAGCCCCAGCACTTGGGAGGGCTCAAGGGGTCAAAAGCTCAGCTCCTACACAGAAAATTTGGAGGCCCTGGGCCGTTTTTCTTGGCCCCTTCACACTGACACAGGCTGAGATGGACACTGATGCTTTCTTTGGCTGGCTCTCTGAGCCCAGCCCAGCTCCCTCCAAGCTCTGCCAGCTGCCCTGAGCTCTGGGCAGCACCAAAGGCCTCTCCCCAGCATAGCCCAGCCGCCTCTGGACCCACAGCTCTGCTCAGGCCAGGCTGCTCTGGGCAGGGGCCCCACGGCCTCAGCCCCTGGCAAGGGCACAGCAGCAGCTGCAGCTCAGACAGGACTCAGCCCCAGCCATGGGGAAGGGGCTGGGCCAAGGGAAAAGGAGGCTCCCTGTGTGCCCTGCTCCCCTCTGGCTGAGGTGCTGAGAGCTCTGCAGCCCCTGCTGCCATCCCATCTGCCCAGGCCAGCACAACAGCCGCGGCCATGGGGCCCTCCAGAGCTGCTCCTGGTGCAGGCCCAGGGCCGATGCCAAAGCTGGGGCAGCCAGAAAGCTGTGCCCATTTCTGTTCATTGCTGCTCTGATGAGGATGGATCCTCAGCCCTTGGAGGCTGCTGATGAATTTTACTTTTCCAGAGGCCTCTTGTGTCTTGAGCTCTTCAGCTGGGAAATTCAGCTAACAAAGGCTCATAAACATTTGTTCAAAATACCCAAGCAATACAAGCCCATGGGAATAACAGAAATCTTCATTCTTTCGTGGTAATTGTAGAGATTTCAGAAGTGTATTCAAAGAGGATGTAATATATTGAAAACAATGAAGAGAAACTTTTTTGTCCCTTTATTAGATTGATATCAGCAATCCCCAGGTGGTATTGATCCCAAGCACCTCCTATTGCACTCTGAATAGATCTGAAAATCAGGACCCTTCATGGCTGACAATCAATCAGACTCTGTCCCTACCCCGACCCCACCGTTTTCCTCATCCAACCCCTGGGACTCAGAGGAGCTGAGGAATGGAGTCACACCCAGGGGTGTCCCAGGGCTCAGGATTGGGGCCAGGTCAGTTAAATCTCTTTATGGATGATCTAGATGAGGGCATCGAGGGCACCCTCAGTCAGTTCCCAGTGAGCCCAAGCTGGGTGGGAGTGTGGCTGTGCTGGGGGGCAGGAAGCTCTGCAAAGGGATCTGGACAGGCTGGAGCCATGGGCCCAGGACAATTGGATGAGGTTCCCCAAGGCCAAGGGCTGGGTCCTGCCCAGGGCTCACAACCACCCCAAATCCCTGGGTAGCCCTGCCCGTGATCCCCACAGCCTGTCCTGTTTCCTTCATCCCTGCATTGCCAGGGACTTCCTAGGACAAGGCAGCTCTGCTGTGGCTGTGGAGGGAGGTGCAAGGGAGAGCCACAACTCATCAGGTTTTTGTTCTTTAGGGGTCAGGAACTGGTGGGACTCAGAGGCACAGAAAATGTCTCTTCATTGCCAACACAAAAAATGTAAACATGGTACAATTTAAGAAACATTGAAACACTTCCCTCAGCAGTGTGAGACATGCCAGACATATCTGACATGTCCACCATTCACAGGGGATTCTGGTAAAAACCAATTTTAGACAAAGATGATTCTGTGGTTGATATAAACACAGTTCAGTTGTTGAATCAGGATGCTCTGAGTGAAGTGGAGATAAAACAGCCTGAACAATTCCTGATTTGCAAAGCTGTCAGTGGTGGATGGAGAAGGGGATCAGGAAACTTTTGGTGTGGAGGAAATGCTGAAACCAGCCTGACTCATTTATCTCCTCCTGTCCTGGCTGATCTCCTCTCTTTCCCTTCCACCCATTGGCTTTTGTCTCTCACCAGGCCCCCGGTGAAGAGCCTGGCTCTGTGTTCTCCATCACCTCCTGGGTGGCACTGCCAGGCTGGGATGAGGACCCCCTCAGCCTACCCTGCTCCAGGCTGGGGAAGCCAAGCTCCCTTAGCCTCTCCTCACAGCCAAAGGGCTCCAGCCCCACCTTGGAGCCCTTCCCAAACCCTACTCCAGCTGCCAGACATCTTTCCTGCCCTGGGGAACCCAAGCCAGGCCACAGTGACCTGGATAATCCACGTCCTTGATGTCCTGGTCACACAGCCCAGCCCCTTGTCCCCATGTCAGACTGGGGGTTGATTTGTGGAACATCCTTGGAAGAGGCTGCAGGGCTGGGAGAAGGGGGGACCCAGGGGGACAGGGGACCCTGCTCGGCACGAGCAGCGTTGGACTTCTCTGGGGGGGGAAATGTGAGTTTGCTTATACAGGTGTCCTGGATCCATATGTAGAGGACGTGTTTTGCATCAGATAACACTGGCAGAGGGATAAGAATATTATTTCTTCGCGGAAAATAATATTTCATGCATAATACACATAGAAGGAAAAAGGACACATATGATCAGAAGAGCATCAGAGTTTTTCAGAGGATGAGAGACTCATTGATATTCCAGTAGTCAAACCTGTTCAGATCCTTTTCTCAGGGCCTCCTTGAGATGAGAGGTGACTACCAGAGGCCAAGGCCAGCCACAGCTCTCTGTCCAGGCAGCTTTCTTCTGGGACAGCCCTTGCATATGGGGAATTTTTAAGAGAGAGTTTCAATAAGTGGGCACCTGGAAAGATGGATGGTTCTTTTCCATAGGAAGGAAAGCACAGAGCCCCAGTTCTCCAGGGGCTGATGAGATGCAGCCCTCAGCATTCCAAGATCAGCTGGACCTGTCAGGAGGCCCACGGGAGGCGAAACCAGCCAAACCTGTTCCATCTTCCCCTGTTTCCATGAGGTCCCAAAGTGTCACAATGTCTTATTTGTTTCTGTACTGTCACAATGGCCTCGTGCTTCCATAAGGCCCCGCAGGGTCACAGTGGCCCTTTGGTTCCACGAGGCCCTGTAATGCAACAATGGCCTCTTGGTTCCACCAAGCCCTGCTGCTTCACACTGGCCCCTTGGGATCATGAAGCCCAGCAGTGCCACAGTGATCCCTGTGGTTCCATGAATTCTCACAGTGTCACAATGGTTCATTAGTTCCATGAGGCCCTGAAGTGCTACCATGCTCTCAAAAGGAAGGAAAGCACAGAGCCCCAGTGTTGCAGGGGCTGATGAACGGCAGCCACCAGAGGCCAAGGCCAACCAGAGCTGTCTGTCCTGGCAGCTTTCTTCAAGGAGCAATGGAAAAAATTTCTTGGATTCCGTATCTCAGATATCGGGAATTTTGGGGGGGCAGAATCCCAATTTCAGCCATGAGCACGTGGATGAGAAGGCCAGTCCTTTACCATGGGAAGGAAATCACAGAGCCCCAGTATTTCCAAGGCAGATTAGGGGTGACAACCAGCAGCCAAGATGAGCCAGGCCTGCCTGTCCTGGCAGCTTTTGTCTGGAAGAAACATTTGCACACAGTGAATTTTGGAGAAGTACTAATTTTGGCCATGGGTGCCTGGGCAGGAGGGATGGTTCTTTCCCTTAGAAAGAAAAGCCCAAAGCCTCAGTGTTTCAGGGGTGCATGAGAAGAGACCCCAAAAATGCCGAGGTCAGTTGAGTCAGTCAGGCCAAGCCATCCAGACCTGTTCCCTGTTCCCTTGGATCCACAGGGCCCTGCAGTCCTCTTTGAGCTCCAGCTGCTGTTGGAGCATATGACAATGGTGGTTCCATATTGGATCCTTGGTTCCACAAGGCCCTGCTGTATCACACTGGCCCCTTGTTTCCATGGGGCCCCATAGTGTCACAATGGTCCCTGGCTTCCATGAGGCCTTGCAGTGTCAAAATGGTTTCCTTTGTTCCATGGAGCTGCACAATGACACAATGGTCCCCTTGGTTCCATGAAGCCACAGAGTGTCACAATGGTGTCTGTGATTCCATACAGTCCTGCAGTGTCAAAGTGCTCTCGGTTCTCTTGATCTCCTCAGGATCACAGTGGCCCCTTGGCTGCATGAGGCCCTGCGGTGTCACAGAGACCCTGTGGTTCCATGAGTCTCTGTACTTTCAACAATGGTTCCCTTGCTCAGCCAAGGCCTTGCTTTTTCACAATGGATTCTTGGTTCCATGGAGCCTTTCTCTGTCATAATGTACTTTTGATTCCATGAGGTTTCTCAGTGTCACAATGGCCTCTGGGCTTCATGAGGTTCCAGAGTTTCACACTGGTCTCCTTGGATCTGCAGTATCACAACGGACCATTTGTTTCATAGAGCCCTGCTGGGTCAAAAAAGATTGTTCCTGTGCTAAAAATTCACAGGCACAGTTAAAGTTAAATTAATTAAAATTACCCTTTAGGTATCAAGCCCAAGGCTTTGTGTTCCCAGGCAGAGGAAGGCAGGATGCAGAGCTGTCAGCAAAGGAAGGGGCCAGCCAGGTGGGGCAGCCGGGGGATGACGACAGCCTACAGGGACAGAGGCACAGGGCATGGACACCGTAGGACAGCCTGGGATGGACAGGGCACAGGCATGGGCAGCAGCTGAAAGACCCTGACACAGCCAACTTCTGCAGCACTTTGGCCATGGCTGCTGGCCCTGGGCCTGAGGCCAGCAGTGAACAAGTGATCCTTGGAGGCCTGGGGCCTCATTGCCTCCTTGTCCCTGCTGAGCAGCCTGGCAGGGGCTGCCCCATGGTGCTGCCCTTGGCATTACACATCCCCACATCCCAGTGGCCTGGGAAGAGCCCTGAGCAAGGACAGAGGGAAAGGATCTGCCTTGCCAGGGGCTGTGGCTCAGGCCTTGGCCCTTTGGATTCCTGAAACACATCCAGGTTTGCTGAGCATTAGAGACACCTTTCCCTTGTTTGTCCCCACCTGTCATCACTGCCTGCAGTGTTCTGCTCTAACTAGAAACTGAGGGTATTTTCTCAGTCATATCCCTCAGCGGGAACCCTTTAAACTTCAAGAAACTTCATGGTTTCAATTTTACTTTGAGTTATTGAAAAGTTTTAAAGACACTCGCAAGGAACTGAGTTGAAGGTAAACAACACCAAATCCACGGGAGGGTCATTAAAGTCATTGTGCTTTGTCTGTGCTGCTGAGCAGGGCCACCCTCCTGGCACAGAGGCAGCTCCTGGAAACCAAGAAAAGTTTCCAAAAGACACTTCTCCCTAGACAAAACCTACCCTTAGATGGGGTACCTTAGTTTTTTGAAATGTAGACTCAGAGTGAAAGTTTACAGAGGCGTAACAATCTTTCCTGTTCCTTCCTCATTAATAGTTATCTCTCCCTTTTTTGTTTGTTTAGGTTTAGTTTTGCTTTTAACAGTCTAGAACATCATTCTCTTACACCGAATATTATTTTTTGCACTTGTGCCTATTGATATCTATGCCTATAGAACTTCTGCCTATGGAATATTAACTTTTGAATACAATAAACAAAAAAAGCAAATAAATACACTGAACTGAATAATAGATCTAATCTATCTCTCGCTCCCACTGCTGCTTTATAGATTCTCTTGTGCCTTTTTTCAGTTTTTCTTGCTTTTTGTCTTCTGCAATTTCAGTTCTTCCATTGACTGAAGCAACATGTCTGCTTGCTGTTTCTCTCCCTCTTGTCTTGCTTTTTTCAACGCTTCCCCTCGTGCAGGTCTGTACTTGTTTTCATAATGTTTCTTCTCTTCGAGTTTGGTCACCTCCATTTTTGGTTTTTTTTTGTGTTAGTTGGTCACTCCAAGCTTTTCTTACATTCTTTTGGTGCAGCTCTGCCTTCGCCTCTCAGAGCTCTGCTGCTGTTTCCAGCTGCGCCGTCCTGCCGCGAACACTGGCACATGCTGCCCCAGGATCCCGCAAACTGTGGCCCGATCTTGGGATCGGTGTCTCATAAATCATCCTTGCTCTCAGGCTCTCAGGTTTGCCTGCATTGCTTTTAGGGTCTCAGGCCTGCCTGGCTGCAACTTGTCCAGATTTTTAGACTCCCAGGTCTGCCTATTTTTCTCTCAGGTCCACCTGCTCTGCTCTTCAGGTTCTTGGTCTGCCTGGCTCAGTTCGGCTGGGCTCCACCATCTTACTGCTCTTTGGGTTGTACTCGTCTGCCAGGATCACGTTGGGGTCACCATTTATTGTGACCAGTTGATTGTGGAGTCATGACTGACGCAGGCATCAATCCCTTATTATCTAAAACTCTCATACCTTTCTTTCTGCAGCCTACCCACAGGCAGCTCCATGCAGCCTTCAGACTCCTTCTCTCTTCCTTCTTCAGGACCAGCTAACACTTTCCTGTCCATTGCACGACCACCTGACCCTGTCTGTCCCTTAGACACCTGCTTGACCCTTCTTCCTCACAGCACAGCCTGCAGACTCCAACCAAGTCTCAAACAACTAACCTAGTGTTTTATAACACTCATTCTCATTGGATATAGCTGTGATCTATAAAGGTCAAGGCTGTTCCCACTCTTGGTAATTAGTACAGCTGCAATTTATCAGGGGTGAGATTGCCTTCAGCACTGTCTGTTCTCTTTACAATCCGTCCTCCCACACCAAGGAGAATCTGGGTACAGTACAGAACCTCATGGAAACAAGCGGCCATTGTGGCACTGCAAGGCCTTTTGGAACAAAGAGACCACGGTGACACTACAGAACCTCATGGAACTACGGGTCCATTGTTACACAGCAGGGCCTCAGAACCAAGGAGTCCATGGTGACACTACAGAACCTCATGGAATCAAGGCGTCCATGTTACACAGCTGAACCCCATGGAACCAAGGCCCCCTTGTGACACTGTGGAACCAAGGAGAATTGTTGGCAGTACGAGAGCTCATGGAACCAAAAGTCCATGGAAATACTGTGGGGCCTCATGGAACCATGGAGACCATTATGACACATCAGGACCCACTGGAACCAAGGGGCCATTGTGACACTGCAGGGCCTTGTATAACCAAGGGGTTGATGTAGCACAGCAGGGCCTCATGGAACCAAGGGGATCATAGTGACACTGTGGGGCTCCATGAGACCACAGGGACATTCTGACTCTGTGGAACCAATGAGACCATTGTTACATGATGTGGCATCATAGAACCAAGGAAACCATTGAGGACCTTCAGGGAAACCCACTGAGACTATGATGTCATTTCAAAGCCTTGTGACACCACAGGTCTATTGTGGAACTGCAGGGCCTTGTGGAACCTATGAGACCATTGTGACATTGCACGGCCTCCTGCGAACAAGGGGCCATTGTGACACTCTGGGGCCTTGTAGAACCGAGGGGCCAATGTGACACTGTGTTGCACCATGGAACCAAGGGGACCATTGTGTCACTGCAGGGCTCCATGGAACTAAGAACAGTCAGGAGCCCAATGGAATGAAGGGGCCATTCCATACTTCAGGATCTCATGGAACCAAGGTGCCCCTGTGGTACTGTGGGGCCTCATGGAATCCTGGACACCATTATGGCACTTTGATGCCTCGTTGAATCAAGGGGCTCTGCAGGGCCTTGTGGAACCAAGGAGCCATGGTGATGCTGAGGAGTCTCATGGAAGCAATGAAACCATTTTGGCACTCTGGGTCCCCATGAAACCAAGGGGCCATTCTGACACATCAGGACCTCACAGAACCAGGGCAGCCACTGTGACACTGCCAGGTCTCATGGAAGAAAGGGGCCAGTGTGACATAGCCAGGCCTTGTGGAAACAAGGAGCCATGGTGATCTTGAGGAACCCAATAGAACCAAGGGGACATTGTGACGTTCTGTGACCCATGGAACCAATGGGACATTGTGACATTGTGCAGTCCCATGGAACCAAGGAGACCATTTTGACATTGCAGGGCCTCATGGAGGCAAGGGGCCATTATGCCATTGTTGAGGCAAGGAGACCAATGGGATATTGCTGGGCCTCATGGAAACAAAGATCTGTTGTGATAATATGGGGCCTTTGGATCCAAGGGGAACTTGTGATGCTGCATGTCCCAAGGATCCAAAAACATGGAACAGATCTGGTTGGCTTGGCCTCTGGGGGTAGCCTGACTAGTCCAGTTGACCTTGGCATGTTGAGAGCTGCTTCTCATCTTCTCCTGAAACACTGGAGTTGTGTGCTTTCCTTCCTGTAGGAGAGAATTCTCCTCCTCCTCCAGGTTCCCATGCTCAAAACTGGGGTTCTGCCTCCAAATTTGTTAAATCCAAGGATTGTTCCCATATGAAACCTGCCAGGGAAGACAGCTCTGGATGGCCTTGGCCTCTTGGGGGATACTTCTCATCTTCCTTCAAAACACTGGGGGGCTGTGCTTTTCTTGCCATGATAAAAAACATCTTTCAAATGTAGGCATCCATGGCCAAAATTGGGAATCTGCCTCCAAAATTACTTATATCCAAGGATAGCTGCCAGACAAAAGCTTCCAGGACTGTCTCGGTTCCCTTGGCTTCCTGAGGGCCAGCTCTCATCTGCCTTTTAAACACTGGGGCTCCTTCCTATGGAAAAGAACTTTCCTTGTCTAGATACCCATGGACAAAGCTGGGCTTTGGCCTCCCAAATTCTGTCTACCCAAGGATTACTACAAGACAAGAGCAGCCAAGACAAACAGGTCTGGCTGACCTTGGCCTCTTTGGGGCCTCCTCTAATCAGCCTTTGAAACACCGGGGCTCTGCCCTTTCCTTCCTGTGGAAAACATCTGTTATTCTGGACCAGGAACCCATGGCTGAAATGGAAAACCACCTCAAAAACTCCCCATATATCCAAGGGTTGTTTTCAGAAAAAAAGCTGCAAGGACATACAGGTCTGGCTTGCCTTGGGCTCCGGTGAGTTCCTCTCATCTGCCTTCAAAAAATCCGGGTTCTGTGGTTTCCTTCCTATAGAAAGGAACCATCCTTGTTGTCCAGGTGCCCAGGGCCTCAAGCACACGACCAGTAAAGAGGGTCAAAGGAGCTCTGTGCTCAGTGGAGTGGAGACAGAGGACAGAAGACGAGAGACCTGGGAGTGCTTGAAGGGTGGTTTCAGAGATGGTGGATCCTTTTGACATGAAGAAAACAGCCACAGAAAGAAAAAAAATGCAAAGGGCAGCTGGGGAAGTCCAGACTGGACACAAGGAGAGAGGAAATTCTCACCCAGGGCAGGGCTGTGGTGAAACACATCCCCCAGAAAGAGTCTGGAGCAGCCAAAGGCTTTGTGTGCCCAGGAGAGGCAGGCAGGACGCAGAGCTGTCAGCAAAGGAAGGGCCAGCCAGGTGGGGCAGCGGGGGATGACGACAGCCTGCAGGGACAGAGGCACAGGGCATGGACACCGTAGGACAGCCTGGGCTGGACAGGGCACAGGCATGGGCAGCAGCTGAAAGACCCTGACACAGCCAACTCCTGCAGCACTTTGGCCATGGCTGCTGGCCCTGGGCCTGAGGCCAGCAGGGGACAAGTGACCCTTGCAGGCCTGGGGCCTCCTTGCCTCCTTGTCCCTGCTCAGCAGCCTGGCAGGGGCCGCCCCATGGTGCTGCCCTTGGCATTGCACATCCCCACATCCCAGTGGCCTGGGAAGAGCCCTGAGCAAGGAGAGAGGGACAGGATCTGCCTGCCAGGGACTGGGGCTCAAGTCTTGACCTTTTGGAATTCTGAAGCACATCCAGGTTTTCTCAGCATCAGAGACAACTTTCCCTTGTTTGTCCTCATCTTTCATGACTGCCTGCAGTGTTGTACTCTAACTGGAACCTAGGAACCGTCAGGTTCTCAGTTGTGTTTCTCTGTGGGACCCATTAAAACTCAAGGAATTTGTGTTTAAATCTCACTTTGAGTTCTTAAGAGGATTTTGAACTTCTGAAATCTGTTGAATTAACCACAGAAGAATTGAAAACTTAGGTTTTTTTTTTCCCAGGGGATTCTCTTGTTTGGGTCTTTTGAATAATTGTTTTTGTGTCTTTCTCACTGAATTTCTCAATTGAAGAGTTCAAGAAAGAAGAGGCCTCTGGAAAAGTAAAATTCATCAGAAACTTTCAAAGGGCTGAGGATCCATCCTCATCAGAGCAGCAATGAACAGAAATGGGCACAGCTTTCTGGCTGACCCACCTTTGGCATGGGCCCTGGGCCTGCAGCAGGAGCAGCTCTGGAGGGCCCCAAGGCCGCGGCTGTTGTGCTGGCCTGGGCAGATGGGATGGCAACAGGGGCTGCAGAGCTCTCAGCATCTCAGCCAGAGGGGAGCAGGGCACACAGGGAGCCTCCTTTTCCATTGGCCCAGCACCTTCCCCATGGCTGGGGCTGAGTCCTGTCTGAGCTGCAGCTGCTGTGCCCTTGCCAGGGGCTGAGGCCGTGGGGCCCCTGCCCAGAGCAGCCTGGCCTGAGCAGAGCTGTGGGGCCAGAGGCGGCTGGGCTGTGCTGGGGAGAGGCCCTTGGTGCTGCCCAGAGCTCAGGGCAGCTGGCAGAGCTTGGAGGGAGCTGGGCTGGCCTTAGAGAGCCTGGCAGAGAAAGTCAGTGTCCATCTCAGCCTGTGTGAGAGTGCACCGGCCAAGAAAATCAACCCAGGTTTTACTAGTTCTCTGTGTGGGAGCTGATCTTGTGACCCTTTTAGCTCTCCCAAGTGATGGGGCTGCACCTCCACTCCAGAGGAGATGTGACAGATGGGAGCAGACAGAAAGAATTCCTGCTGGATTCTTTCTTATGTTTGCTTCTACTGGTGACCTGGATCCATATGTAGAGGAGATGTTTTGGGTCAGATAACACTGGTAGAACAAAAAGAATAATATTTTTTTTCTGAAAATAATATTTCATGCATAATTCACAATGAGGAAAAAAAGATACATATGATCAGAAGAGCATCTGAGTTTTTCAGAGGATGAGAGACTCCTTTTTGTTCAAGTAGTCAAACCTATTCAAATTTCTTCAGGGTTTCCCAGAGATGAGAGGTGACCACCAGAAGCCAAGGCCAGCCACAGCTCTCTGTCCTGTCAGCTTTTGTCTTGGACAACCCTTGCATATAGGGAAATTTTCAGGGGAAGTATCAGTTTTGGCCATGGGCACCTGGAAAGATGGATGGTTCTTTTCCATGGGAAGGAAAGCACAGAGCCCCAGTTCTCCAGGCGCTGATGAGAGGCAGCTCTTGACATTCCAAGATCAGCTGGACCTGTAAAGTGGCCCCTGGGAAGCAAAACCAGCCAAACCTGTTCCATCTCCCCTTAATTCCACGAGATTGCACAGGGTCACAATGTTCTCTTTGTTTCTGAAGTGTCACAATGGCCTCTGGGATCCACGATACTCAGTGTCACAATGGTCCCTTTGGTTCCATGGTGTCCTGCAGTGTTGCCATGGTCTCAACTGGAAAGAAAGCACTGAGCCCCAGTGTTGCAGGGGCTGATAAATGGCAGCCACCAGAGTCCAGGGCCAACCAGAGCTGTCTGTCCTGGCAGCTTTCATCTGCGAGCAACGAAATAAACACCTTGGATTCAATATCTAAAATATATGGAATTTTGTGGGCATAATCCCAATGTCAGCCATGAGCACGTGGATGAGAAGGCCAGTTCTTCCCCACAGGAAGGAAAGCACAGAGTCCAAGTATTTCAGGGCAGATTAGAGGCAACTACCAGAGCCCAAGGCAACCCAGGCCTATCAGTCCTGGCAGCTTTTGACTGGGAGAAACTCTTGCATGCAGTGAATTGTGGAGAAGTACCAATTTTGGCCATGGGTGCCTGGGCAGGAGGGATGGTTCTTTTCCACAGAAAGAAACTCTCTGAGTCAGGACGTTTCTCAGGAATAGAGACCCTCAATATGCCAAGGTCAATAGGCCAGACAGGCCAAGCCAATAAGACCTGTTTCCTGTTCCCTTGGATTCACGGGGCCCCACAGTGTCACAATGGTGGTGTCACATTGGATTCTTGGTTTCACAGGGCCCAGCTTTGTTACACATGGCCCTTGTTTCCATGGAGCCTCTTAGTGTCACAATGGTCCCTGGCTTCCATGAGGCCTTGCAGTGACAAAATGGTTTCCTTTGTTCCATGGAGCTGCACAATGACACAATGGTCCCCTTAGTTCCATGAAGCCACAGAGCGTCTCAATGGTGTCTTTGATTCCACACAGTACTGCAGTGTCCCAGAGCTCTCTTGGTTCTCTTGAGCTCCTCAGGATCACAGTGGCTCCTTGGCTGCATGAGGCCCAGCTGTGTCACACTGGTCCCTTGCTTCCATTGGGCCCCACAGTGTCACAATTATCCCCCCTTGCTTTCATGAGGCCTTGCCATGTCACAGTGGTCTCCTTGGTACTGCAGTATCACAATGGACCCTTGGTTCCAGGGGAATCACAATGTCATAGGGGTCTCCTTGGTTTCACAAGGTCCAACAGAGCACCTTGATTCAACAAGGCCTCAAAGTTTCATAATGGCCACCAGGATTCCACGAGGCCCTTCAATGTCCCAATGGACATTTGGTTCCATGAGGTCCTGAGCTGTTCCATGAATCCTTAATTTCATATGGCCCTATAGTGCCATAATGGTCCTCTTGGATCAATGGTGCCACACAGTGTGACAACTGCCCTTTGGCCTGCCAAGAGTCCATAGTGTCACAATGGTTCCTTGCTTCAATGAGGCCTTGTAGTGTCACAATGGCCCCTTGGTTCAATGTGGGATTTAGTGTCACAATTATTCTAATGATTCTATAAGACTTTCCAGTGTCACAACAGACCATTGGTCCCATTGAGCCCTGTAGTGTCTCTGGGTCCCCTTGGCTGCACAAACTTCTTAAATGCCACAATGGCCCTTTGGTTTACCAGGGCCTCAAGGTGTACAAATGGCCTCCAGGGTTTCATGAGGCCCTGCTGTGTCACAATGGCCCTTTAGTTCCATGATGCCCCATAGTGTCACAATGGTATCCTTGGTTCCATGGTGTCAGAATGGACCCTGCATCCCATGTTCACTGTGGCACCCTTGATTCTATCAGGCCCTGCGATGCTATAATGGCCCCTTGGTTCCAGTGGGTCCCAAAGTGTCAGAACAGTCTCCACTGTTCCATGAGGCCCTGCAATGTTACTGTGGTGCCCTTGGTTCCACAGACCCTACAGTGAAGCAATGGACTCTTGGTTCCATGGGGTTCCTCGGTCACAACGGCCCCTTGGTTCCATGTGGCCAAGCTGTGTCACAACGGCTCATGGTTGCATGAGCTCACACAGTTTAACAATAAACCCTTGCTTCCATGAGGCCATGCTGTGTGACAATGGACTTCTGGTTCTGTGACCTTTTGTACTGCCAAAACCAATTTCCTTTGTTCTTCAGCGTCACCATGGACCCTTTGTTCCACTCAGTTCCGTAGTAGAAGACGGTCACCTTGGTTCTGTGACGTTCTGCAGTGCCACAATGGTCCCCTGGTTCCACAAGGTCTTACAGTGTCAGAATGGCCCCTTGGTTCCAAGAGGATTCTTAGTGTCACAATGCTCTCCTTGGAGCTGTATCATCCCAATGGACCATTATTTCAGTGTGGCCCCAACGAGCCAAAATGGATTTTGGTGCCATGGGATTCCACTGTGTCAAAATGGACCCTTTGTTCCATGAATTTGCACAGTGTCACAGTAGACTCCTTGGTTCTGTGAGGCCCTGCCTTCACCAAATCTCCAAAATATCAGAATAAGGCTTTTTAACATAAATTTGCTTATTAAGAGGTTATCATTTATTCAGGCCTGATGTCTAGTGAGGGATAACTCCTAACCTTTTGTGGGTATGCAATTCTACCACTTTGTTGTTTACAATTAGTTGCTAAAAGCGTACTACCATTTAGTCATTACCATAAAACATACCCCAAGTTCCCAGATTCACTCCTTGCTTTTTCTATCACTGCATCATTGAGTCAGATGTCTTCTTGTCTTCTGACCATCCTCACTGGAAAATCCAGCCCTGCATGCCTTGTTCCTGCGCTAAAAGTTAACAGGCACTGTAAAAATGGAACTAAACACTTTGGTATCACAGCACAGTGTCACAATTGTTCCCAAGGCTTTGTGTGCCCAAGCAGAGGAAGGCAGGATGCAGAGCTGTCAGCAAAGGAAGGGGCCAGCCAGGTGGGGCAGCCGGGGGATGACGACAGCCTGCAGGGACAGAGGCACAGGGCATGGACACCGTAGGACAGCCTGGGCTGGACAGGGCACAGGCATGGGCAGCAGCTGAAAGGCCCTGACACAGCCAACTCCTGCAGCACTTTGGCCATGGCTGCTGGCCCTGGGCCTGAGGCCAGCAGGGGACAAGTGACCCTTGCAGGCCTGGGGCCTCATTGCCTCCTTGTCCCTGCTCAGCAGCCTGGCAGGGGCTGCCCCATGGTGCTGCCCTTGGCATTGCACATCCCCACATCCCAGTGGCCCGGGAAGAGCCCTGAGAAAGAAGGGAGGGACAGGATCTGCCTTGCAAAGGGCTGGGGCTCTGGTCTTGGCTTTTTGGATTCATGAAACACATCCAGGTTTGCTCAGAATCAGACATCTTTGCCTTGTTTTTCCCTACCTGTCATTAGTGCCAGCAGTGTTCTGCTCTAACTGGAACCTGGGGACATTTTCACAGTCCTCTCCCTCAGTGGGATCCATTAAAACTTTAAGAAACTTTGGACTTTAAATCTAAATTTGAGTTCTTGAAAAGTTTTTTGATCACATGCTGAGGGACTGAGTGTGGTGTAAACAGCACAAAAGCCCTGAGAGGGTCATTAAAATCCTTTTGCTTTGTCTGTACTGCTGATTGGGGCTGAGCTCCTCATCCAGAGGATGATCCTGGTAACCAAGAACAGCTTAAAAACACATTTCTCTGGATGAGCAGCTTTTCTCCCAACCCAGGAGGGCTGGGGCACTGCCTGCAGCCACCCCGGGCACAGCACACAGGCACAGAGAGCTTCAATCACTCAGGGCTGGGAAGGGGCTGAGAAGGGACTGGGGGGGAATCACTGCCAGCCCTTGGCACAGGAACCTCTGGCTGCAGGACAATGCAGCTGCAGCTCCTGCAGTGATCTCCTCACGCTGCAACATCCCAATGCCTCCAGACTGTGTGAGTACATTCTCTGATGATCTCTTGTGTAGAGCAGCCAGGGGTGCCCAGGGCTGTGGTGCAGAGCAGGGTCCTGCAGCCCAGGGCGCTGTGCTGGCCCAGGGACTCTGCTGCCTGCCAGGGACAGCTCTCAGCCGGCCCTGGGAGCTGCTCCAGGCACTGGGGGAAAAGATCTGGGTGGAAGGAGACAGCTGGCAAGGTGTGGAAGTGTTCTCCCTTGTGGGGTGGGGATGCTGCATTGTTCAGGACTGCTCCCAGCATGAGATTTAACTGCAGAACATTTCCAAGTAGATTTTGCAGGGAGAAAAGCAAGGCATGGGCTGCATAAAAGGGAAAAATCCTGCATTTATAATATACTGCTCTGTGTTGCCTGGCATGGAAATTTCACACATATATTCACCTCTAAGTTCAGGTTGAGAAAAAAATAATTCTCTCAGATCCTAATCAACAAGGCAGTGACAGAAATCAGCAGAGAGTCCTTTATAGGTACTATCAGTGTCGCTTTTCCAGCCTCCTCAGGGTTTCTCTGACGTTGCCATCAGAGCCTGGAGAGCCAGAGCTAGCCCTGGGCAGTGCCTGAGCTGGGAGGGGTCTGCAGGGCAGAGCTGAGCCCCCAGGGCTGGGCTGGGCTCTGACAGCCCTGGCAGGGCCCAGCCCTGGGCACAGGGAAGCAGCTGCAGGCAGGGACAGCTGCAGGCAGCAGAGCCCTGGGCAGGCAGGGAGAGGGAGCTGCTGCTGAAATGCCCTGGCAGGGGGGTTAAGGAAGCTCTGGGCCATCTCCTGCACTGCAGATTTTGTCCCCAGCACAAGGCCCTGATCTCCTGCACCACCAAGCAGAGCCTTTGCCTTAAACGCCATGGGGTCAGAAGAAAACGTTGCCACCCTGGAAGATGCCTTTGATGACCGGATACTCCCTGTTCCCATCTGATGCCCCTGTACAGCCTCCAGAGCAGTGTTGGGGAATTTCTCCTTTTTCCCTTCTCTTGTTGCTGCCTTTATTGGCAGCTCAGGTGGGAGCTCTGGGCAATGAGTGTGCAGGACTCTCTGTTCCTCCTCAGGGGAATCCTGGGTGCCATCGCCCTCCAGCCCCCAAAGGTGACAGCCCTGGGCAGCTGAGAGCAGGGCTGACAGACTGTCTGCCCCACCCTGCACCAAGGGATGATCTCTTTGCCTCACAGAACGCACGAGGTGTCTCTCAGACACAAGTGGAAATGTCAAGGATCTCTGTCTTAAAAATTCCACTGCCTGTTCTGGGGAAAGTAGAAGCAAATAACCAAAACAACATCCCCAGAGCTCTGCTCTGCAGTAAGGCAAATTGAGGGTTACAGTGCTGAAAAGCTGTTTATTATTCTGGGTGGATTTAATCAAACATCACTCCCAGTTCCTGTTTACCTGTTGTTTTAGTGAAAAAATGAGTCCTCCAGGACATCAGGAGAGCCCAAACCTCCTTGGAGATTTCTAACCCAGCTCTCACCAGTGTCAATGAAATATCCTGTACATTTCAGCCAGAAGAGTTTTTGTGTGCTAGAAGTGATTTGGAGAGATTTACATGAAGATTGATATAGATTTAATTCTGAGACATAAATAGTAACGAATCACTGCCTTCTCCTTCTCAGACAGGTGCTGATACCAGGGGGAGGTCATGACCAACAGCAGCTCCATCAGCCACTTCCTCCTGCTGGCATTGGCAGACACGCGGCAGCTGCAGCTCCTGCACTTCTGCCTCTTCCTGGGCATCTCCCTGGCTGCCCTCCTGGGCAACGGCCTCATCATCAGCGCCGTAGCCTGCGGCCACCTCCTGCACAGCCCCATGTTCTTCTTCCTGCTCAACCTGGCCCTCACCGACCTGGGCTCCATCTGCACCACTGTCCCCAAAGCCATGCACAATTCCCTCTGGGACACCACAACCATCTCCTACGCAGGATGTGCTGCTCAGCTCTTTTTCTTTATATTCTTCATGTCAGCAGAGTTTTCCCTGCTGACCGTGATGTGCTACGACCGCTACGTGTCCATCTGCAAACCCCTGCACTACGGGACCCTCCTGGGTAGCAGAGCTTGTGCCCACATGGCAGCAGCTGCCTGGGCCAGTGCCTTTCTCTATTCATTGATGCACACGGCAAATACATTTTCCCTTCCCCTGTGCCATGGCAATGCCCTGGGCCAGTTCTTCTGTGAATCCCACACATCATCAAGCTCTCCTGCTCACAGACAAAGCTCAGGGAACTGGAAATTCTTGCTGTTAGTTCTTGTTTGGTATTAGGTTGTTTTGTGTTCATTGTTTTCTCCTATGTGCAGATCTTCAGGGCTGTGCTGAGGATCCCCTCGGAGCAGGGACGGCACAAAGCCTTTTCCACCTGCCTCCCTCACCTGGCCGTGGTCTCTTTGTTCCTCAGCACTGGTATATTTGCTCACCTGAAGCCCCCCTCCATCTCGTCCCCATCCCTGGATCTGTCCCTGTCAGTTCTGTACTCGGTGGTGCCTCCAGCCCTGAACCCCCTCATCTACAGCCTGAGGAACCAGGAGCTCAAGGCTGCACTGTGGAGACTGATGACTGGATGGTTTCAGGAACATTAAACTGCTGGCCAATTTCTGCAAATCACTTGAAATAAAAGTCGCCTTTGATACTTCTTGTTGGTTTGGTAGTGGGTTTTTTCCTAGTGTTTTATATTTTTAATTTTTTTCACAAAGAAAAGTAGTTGTTTGTTCCATTTCTCAATTTTTTTCTCTCCACCTTTCCTATGGACACAGTCTTTGTCAATGAGGGGCTGTGCTCTTGGTTTCTTTAAACGAACTCAGTAATCTCCCAGCCAAGTTTTCTGCAGAGATGCCCCTTTGGTTCCCTTCTCTGCAGCTGCAGCAGCAATGTCTGTGTGCAGAGCTGGGGGCAGATCAGGGCTTGCACAGCAGCTGTGCCCAGCAGCAGCTGCAGCAGCCCTTGGTGTTGCCAGTGCTGCTGCCGTGGCCCTGCCCTGCTGCCCTGCTGGCCCTGGTGTTGCTGTAGGGCCTGAGTGCTCTCGGGGCCGGGCACAGTGCTGGGGGTGGCAGTGCCGGGGCTGCAGCAGGGACAGGCCATGGGCACTGCTGGGGCAGCGCTGACGCCTCAGGCCAGGCCCTGGGGGCTGCAGGCTCCTTGCCCAGGCTCTCTCCAGAACACTTTGCCCAGGCCAGTTCTGAGCACAGAAAAGCCCCGGGAGCAGCCCCAGGCTGACCGTGGGCAGGCTGGGGGCAAACAGCATGGCTGGGGCTCTGCAAGGTGCCTGGGGGTAGCTGGGATCCTACTGGGATCACAGTGGGAGAGGCTGGGCCCATGCTCTAGGAGACTGGGATCATACTGGATCATACTGGCAGCAAGTGGGACTGCACTGGGGGTGACTGGCAGTGGCTGTGAGCCAGACTGGATCAGACTGCAAGAAACTGAGGAAAACTTGGAATGACTGGGAACGTGCTGGGAGCAACTGGGATACACTGGGAGAGCCTGAAACCACAGTGAGAAAAAATGGGAGCAATAGGAACCATGCTGTATGATAACTGGAGCAGCTGTGCCCATGCTGTGGTCATACTGGGATCCTACTTGAACCTGACTGAGGGTTATTGGAAGGGTGCTGGCTAGGACTGGAACCATGCTGGAGGTGACTGGGAGCAACTGGGCTCAAACTGGGAGTGACAGGCAGTCACTCAGGGCATGACAGGAATAATACTGGGAGTAGCTGGAAGTGACTGGGGTCATACTGGGGGTAACTGGTCCCTACTGGGTTCATCCTGGGAGCCACTGGGATCACAATGGGTGTAAACAGATCCTGACTGGGGGTTACTGGGAGCTACTGTTGGGAGGAAAATGTGGACACATTGGGAGCAACTGGGATCATCTGGAAGGGACTGGAACCATGCTGAGGGGACTGAGACCACAACTGGGGTGACTGGAATCATACTGGGAGCAACTGGGAACACACTTTGGGCAACTGCCAGAAACTGGGATCATGCTGGAGGCAACTAGGAGTAACTGGGAGTGACTGGGAGCATGCTGGGAGTGACTGGGATATGCTGGGTCTGACTCGGAGCCATGAGGATCATACTGAGGGCTACTGGGGTCATACTGGTATTTACAGGGAGAAACTGGGATCACACTGGGGGGCACTCAGTCATACTGGGAGTGATGGCATCAGACTGGGATTATAGTGATGTGATTGGACCCTGACTGGGGGTTCCTGGGAGCTACCAAACCCATGCTGAGAGCCTACTGGGGATACATAGGAATGACAGGATGTATGCTGGTGACAACTGGGATGTTCTGGCAGTGACTGGGATAAAACTGGGGACAACTGAACCATGCTGGGGTAACTGGGAGTGCCTAGAAATGACTCCGAGAATGTTCACGGCAACTGGGATATATTGGGAGTTTCTGATACCATGCAGGTGGTGACTGGGATCACACTGGGAGCCCTTAGGAAAATGCTGGGGTTAACTGGGGGAACACGCTGGGGGAAACTGGGGACACGTGTGTGTGACTGGGGCCCTTCTGGGAGAGACTGGCATCATACTGGGAATGACTGGGACTATGCTGGGGACAACTGGGAGAACTGGGAACACACTGGATAATAGTGGGTGCAACTGGGAACAACTGGGACTGTGCTGGGGGAAAATTGCATCGTAACAGGGAATGACTGGGAGTGACTGGGCTCATACTGGGAGCAAGATGGATCCTCAAGGGAGTGAGGGGAAGTGACCAGGATCATTCTGGGAGTGACTGGGCTCATACTGGGAGTGCTGAGGAAACTGGAACCACACGGACAGAGCAAGTGGGCTCATCCTGGGAGCAGCCACTTCCAGCACCAGGACCCCCAGTTCCCTCCACACCCTGGGTTGAGTGGGGGGCTCAGCCCAGGACCCCTCGTCATCCTGGGGGAGGGGACATGGTCCCCGTGTGCAGACCCAGGAGGAGTTTAGGGGGTGGGTGCGTCGTGGAGGGACCCCCAGCAGTCTTGGGAGGGAGAGGAGAACAGGGAGACCCCCAGGATGGGTTTGGGAGAACCGGATTGGAGCCTCCAGATGCTGAATCTGATGAGGAGAATGATGACGATGGCAGCGATGATGGACACAGCAACCACCAGGGTGAGATTCCCACTGGGTTCCAGCTCTGGGAAGCACAGGATGGTGAGGAGAGGAGGGGAACCCCCTTCCTGCTGCTCCACATTCCCAAATTCCCAATTCCACATTTCACATTTCCAGCCTCACCCCAGGAGAAGATCCTGGGCTCTGGCATTCTGGGATGCTCCACCCGGCACTGGTGCTGCTCCTGCTCCTCCAGCAGTGCCTCAATCCTGGCCCAGGTGTGGAAGGTGCGGTTGCTGCTGGGAAACAATCCCGGATTTCATCCAGCTGATCCCGATGGTGCTGGGGTAGAATCCGTACGTGAGCAGGACAACGTCAGGTTCCTGTGTTCCACTTTTCCAGACACATGGACATCAGGGGGTTCTGGAATGGGATAACTGTGAGATGCATCCATGGAATTCCATGGCAATGGGATGGGGGTGAGATCTGCTCATGGAATCCATGGGAATGGCATGGCAGTGAGATCCATCTACAGAAATCCCAGGGGGATCCATCCATGGAGGTCCCATAAGAATTCCCATGTTCCCAAATTTTGTCCTCCCAAATCCCACATTTCCAAATCCCACATTCCCATGGGAATTCTACCCTCCCCACCTTTACTCTCCAGCACTTCCCACCCATATCTGACATATTTCCAGAGACATTCCAGGCAGGTGTGCCCCAGGGGATTTGTTCATTCCTCAGCCTCGATCTCATCCTGTTCCCAGTGCCTCTTGGTGACCTGGGCAGCGCCGTCGGCCACCAGGAATGCCCCAGATCCCAGCTGGAAGGAGAGGAATTCCCGCCTGTCACAGCCGAGCCGATCGGATCCACGGAAGCTCCCATGGGACTGGAGTCACAGCCAGAAACCTCCTGCAGGTGTGGAGACCTTGGGAGGGATTGGACCCACGGAGACCCACGGAATTGTGTCCCAGCCCCACGGAGCCCCATTCCAGCCCTATGGAGCCCCAGAGTCTGATGGAGACCCACAGAGCCTCATCCCAGCCCCTTGGGTCTTCTGGGAAGGGACCGGGATGGACTGGGACACTAGCATACACTGGCATACATCAGCATACACTGGGCCCAGGACTTTGACCCACTGGGAGCAGGATCAGAGAACACTGGGACCCAGCAGGACCAGAACTGGGGAACAGGGATCATTGTGGGACCAACTGGATTAGACTGAGAGTGACTGGGATCAAACTGTTGGAAAATGGAACCTTACTGGGCCAAGTGGATGTGACTGGGAATGACTATGAGGGTAACTGGGATTGACTGGGCCATGCTGTAAGAAACTGGGATCATAGTGCTCTCATACTGGGATCATACTTGGAATGACTGGTTCTATGCTAGGGTAACTAGCATAGAACTAGGGACTTGACTGGGAGGAACTGGGAGCAACTGAGACTATACTGGGGAATCTGGGATCATGATGGCATCATAATAGGATCATACTAGGAGTGACTCGATCTATGCAACTGGGATTATACTTGAGGAACTGGGACCATGCTGGGGACAACTGGGATCATTCTGGAAGTGAGTAAGGGGCATGCTGAGGGCAACTGGGACCATATTGGGGCAACTGAGATATACAGGGAGAGACTGGAATCATGCTGGAGGTGACTGGGAGTGGCTATGAGCAGGGAATCATGTGGAAGTACTGCAAGATATCAGGAGTGAGTGGAAACACACTGGGGGCAACTGGGATTACTGGGAGAGACTGGCAGTGACTGGGATAACAGAGAAACCATGAAGAAAGTTACTGGAAAAATACTGGGAGTATCTGGAGTGACTGGGATCATACTGGGAGTGACTGGAACCATGCAGGGTGACTGGGAGCAACTTGGACCATGCTGGGGGCAAATGGCACCGTACTGAGAGTGACTGGGTTCACACTGGAATCACACTGGGAAGGACTGGAGCTATAGTGGGAGGGACTGAGAACATACTGGGGATAACTGGAACCATACTGGGAGTGCCTGGACCTATAGTAGGGTGAATGGGAACACCTGGTACAATGCTTGGATGATACTGGGATCATAGTGGGAGTGACTGGGATGATATGGGATCATACTGAGTGTAACTGAAAGTGACTGGATCATACTGGGGTGACTGGGAGCCACAGGGCCATACTGGGAGTGACCTGGGCCCCCCTGGGGAACTGGCCCAGCCCCTGGGGCCACCAAAGCCACTCCAGCAGTGCCCTCCTGCCCCGGCAGGGCAGAGAACACCCAAGGAAAGGCTCGTGCTGGGCTCAGGGCAGGGACAGGGCACTCCCCTGGAGCTGCCACGGGCACAACAGAGCTGGCCTGGGACAGGATTGGGATTATGTCCCATGGAATCCCAGCAGGGATCCTTCTCTTCTCTCTGCTGTCATTGGATTGGTCATGAATTCAAATAATTTCTCCATGGAATTCCCATGGAAGGGGAATGGGGGGGAGATCCATCCATGGAATTCTCACCTGACTGGGATGAGAATAAGATCCAGCCATGGAAATTCCATGGGAATTCCTGCATTCCCAAGTCCCCCCATTTCTGAATCCCATATTCCCATAGGAATTCTCATTCCCCTCCCACACTCACCTTTGTGCTCCAGAGCCTCCCAACCATATCTGATGTATTTTGGGGCCCTTCCACACAGGTGTGTCCCAGGTAATGCTTCATCTGCTCCACCATGATCCCTTTGGATTCCCAGCACCTCTGGGTGATCCAGGTGGCACCGTCGGACACTGCAAAGCTCCCAGATCCCAGCTGGAAGGAGATGAAATCCCACCTGTCACAGCTGTACTGGTGGGATCCGTGGATTCTCTGTTGGAAAGGAGGTCACAGCTGGAAACCACCTGCACCGTGTGGAGACCTGGGAATGAAGAGAGAACGGACCCATGGAGTCGTTTCCCAGCCCTGATGGAAACCAGACAGAAATCTCCCAGGACCCAGTACACACAGGCTTAGAGGCAGAAAAGAATGCAGAGCTTGGTTTGAAACTCTCGGAGAAACTGTGATACATCAAGTCACACAGACTTGAAGTGGGGATGTAAGTTTTAGTTTTAGATGAGTAAAAATACGCCTTAAGTGCCTTTTTCAAATAAGAGACTGTATGGTTGATAGAAAAGCCCTAAAATCCAGTTTAAATTTCAGCAGCATTACCTTGTACAAAGTTAACTAAGTCCTAGACATAACATAAATATAACGTAGCATTGCTAACATTGCTAGACAGAATAGAGGGTGTAGGCCTTGTGTAAGAAATGATGACCATTGTTGCCCAACTGTGTTAGACCAGGATAGGTCAAAAAGACAGCAATAGCATCGTGTTTGTGGCTGCCTGGATGATTTATGAATAGAGTGCATTGTATCAGGGCTGCTGCTGCTGCTTCTGCTTGGCACATGGGGACTCTATGCAGGAAGGCATTTTGCACGATGGCACGGCCTGTAACACTCAGA
>JAJEOU010000644.1:0-18263 GCA_021534815.1 Acrocephalus arundinaceus
ACAGAGAGATGGTGCCGGGCAAGGTTATGGAACGATGCACTTGAGTGCCATCACATGGCACCCCAAGGATGGTTGAAGGTCGAGCCAGCCCAGGGAGGATTTTCAGTATCCTGCATTGATGATTGTGAAGGGGATTGAGTCCATCAATCAGCAAATTTACAGGTGACACCAAGCTGGCTGGGAGTGTTGATGTGGGCAGGAGGGCAGGAGAGCTCTTCCAGGGCCTGGATAGGCTGGATTCCAAGGGCCCAAATCCAACAATGTGAGATTTAACAAGTCCAAGTGCTGGTCCTGCATTTGGCCACAATCAACCCTTGCATTGCTGTAGGCTGGGGCGAGTGGCTGGACAGCAGCCAGGCAGAAAGGGACCTGCAGGGACAGATGGAGCAGCAGGCTGGACCATGAAGGCAGCAGTGTGGCCCGGTGGCCAAGGAGGCAATGCTCCTGGCCTGGATCTGGAATCGTGTGTGGTCAGCGGGAGCAGGGCAGTGATTCTCCCCTGTCTCGGCAGTGTTTGGGCATCACCTCAGTGCTGTGTCCAGTTCCTGGGCCCCCAAATTTAGGTAAGGACAATGGAGGGGCTGGAGCAAAGTTCCAGAAGAAGAGCGACAAGGCTGGTGAGGAGTCTGGAGCACAAGTCCTGTGAGGAGCAGCTGAGCGATCTGGGGTTTTTTTATCCTGAGAAGAGGAGGCTCAGAGGAGACAAGGCACTGTAGGGACAGGTAAAAACTTGATGATGTCCAAGTCTCTATACGGTCTGATTCTGGGATTCTCTGAAAACACCTTGCAGCCCATTGCAGAATGAGCATGGGCCTCCTTTTCATCAAGGTCCAGCACCCAGGTCCTCAGTTTCTTCCTCACAGCCCAAGCCCCATCCTGTCAGTCCTCTGCAGAGGGCCTTCTGCGCTCCTCTCCTTGCCCAAAAAGGGAGCTCCACAGTCAGAAAAACCGGCGCAGATCAGCCCGCCCTGGCCTGGGGTTGCCTCTGACAAGGAGCAGCCAGGAGAACACTGCAGGAAGCCTGCAGACAATTCCTGAAGCACATGGAGGATGACCTGATTCCCCAAGGGAACGTTCCCCATGGTGCCAATCAGGACTGAAAAATGGGGAGTGGGGCCAGAGAGGAAGGGAAACCAGGGATGGCTGTTTTGAAAGGGGTAGGGAACAGGGCTGAGCAAGAGAAAAAATCTGGACAAAGGAAAAGGGAAGAAGGCCCAAGTGGAAGCAAAGAAATGCTAATCGGGAAGTTTGGGGTAGCTGCCAGGCAGCCCCGGCTCTGAGCAAAAACAACCTGCAGTGGCACAGGAACTCCCAGCTGATGGGAAAAAATTTCTGTTGTGCTTCAGAGGCCACCAGCAACCTGAGGGGTTTTCCCTGCTGTTCCCTCAGCCCTCCTGGCCCCCAGGGGCTTGATGCCATTTGTGCTCCCTCAGCTTCATCTCCCCACACCACTGGGGGTGCTGCGCCTGCTCTGGGGCAGTGCAAACAGGGGCTTCCTGAGGCAAGTGCTGCCGTGTCTGTGCTACAAGGTTGCGGCCCTGTGTGAGCTGGGGGAGAGGCCAGGGCTCAGAGGGGGGATGTTGGTTGGCAGGTGATGAGGACGCTGTGGGACGCTGCCCTGGGGTGTCCAGCGCAGTGGGGGATGGATCGCCCTGCTGCTGCTGCTCCTTCCCCTTGGTCTCCCCAGGCACCTTGCAGAGCCAGCCATGCTGTTTTGCCCCAGCCTGCCAAGGCCAGCCTGGGCTGCTCCGGGGCTTTTCTGTGCTCAGCATTGGCCTGGGCAAAGTGTTTCTGGAGAGAGCCTGGGCAAGAGCCTGCAAGCCCCAGACTGGCCTGGAGGCGTCAGCCCGCTGCCCAGCAGTGCCCATGGCCTGTCCCTGCTGCAGCCCCCGGCAATGCCACCCCCCAGCACTGTGCCGCCGAGAGCATCAGGCCCTACAGACACCAGGGCCAGCAGGGCAGCGGGCAGGGCCACGGCAGCCAGCACTGGCAACAGGGCTTGCTGCTGCTGCTGCTGGGCACAGCTGCTGTGGGGCGCACTGATCGCCCCAGCTCTGCAACAGACTTGCTGCTGCATGCTGCAGAAAGGAACCAAGGGGGATTCTCTGCAGAAAACTGGGCCTAAAGGGAGATCTTTAGTTGCTATTAAAGTCACAAAAATGCAGCCCTCATTGACACAGTCTGTGGCCACAAGGGAAGGGGAGAGAAATAAAATGAGCAATAGACAAACAATGACTTCTATTTTGGAGAATATTAAAAACTAAAACAGAGTAAAAAACACCACCATAACCAACAAGACTTATCAAAGATGCTTTTAATTACAAGTGATTGGCAGTAATTTTCAGAAGTTTAATGTTTTTGAAACATCCAGTCATCAGTCTCCAATCTGCAGCCTTGAGCTCGCTGGTTCCTCAGGCTGTAGATGAGGGGGTTCAGGGCTGAGGCACCAAACCTGAGTCCAGACTGACAGGGTAAAGATCCAGGGATGGGACGAGTTGGAGGGGGGGCTTTCAGGTGAGCAACATGGCAGTGCTGATGAACAGAGAGACGCAACAGCCAGGTGAGGGAGGCAGGTGGAAAAGGCTTTGTGCCGTCCCTGCTCAGAGGGGAATGCTCAGCAACAGCCCCTGAAGATCTGCACATAGGAGAAAACATGAACAGAAACAACCTAATACCAAAACAAGAACTAACAGCAAGAAGTCCAGTTCCTGTGACATAGAAGTTTGAGCAAGAGAGCTTGAGGATGTGTGGAATTTCACAGAAGACTGGCCAGGGCATTTGCCATGGCAAGGGGCAGGGAAAATGTATTGGCCGTCGTGGCATTGGAGAGCATTGAGAAAGGCACTGGCAGGCAGCTGCTGCATGTGGGCACAAGGCTCTGCTGGCCAGGAGGGTCCTTAGTGGGCGGGTTTGCGATTGGACACGTAGCGGTCGTAGAATGAGGGTCAGGAGATAAAACCTGTGGCATGAGAAGAAGAAAAATGCTGTGGCAAGCACATCCTGCAACAGGAGATGTCTGGTTCCCAGAGAATTGTGCCATGGCTTTGGGATCAGTGGTGCAGATGCAGCCAGTCGGTGAGGGCCAGGTTGAGCAGGAAGAAGAACATTGGGGCTGTGCAGGAGGTGGCTGCAGGCTACGACGCTGATGATTGAGGCCGTTGCCAGGAGGGCAGCCAGGGAGATGCCCAGGAAGAGGCAGAAGTGCAGGAGCCTGCAGCTGCCGCGTGTCTGCATGCAGCAGAAGAAGTGGCTGAGAGCTGCTGTTGGAGCATTTGCTCTGGATGGAGATGAGGATCTGTAAAAAAGAAAGTATGGAAAGTTTCAAGTTTGGAAGAGGATTTCAATATCTCCAGCCAGCTTGGTGGGCACTTTCCCCACTGCCTGCCCAGGGCTTCTGCTGCTGCCAGCTGTTCCTGCTGCAGTGCTTCCCCTTGGCCAGGGCTGGGGCCTGCAGTGCTGCCAGAGCCCAGCCCAGCCCTGGGGGCTCAGCTCTGCTCTGGCAGAGCTCCTCAGCTCAGGCACTGCCAGGGCCAGCTTCTGTCTTGAGGCTCTGATGGAATGTTCAGAGCAACCCTGAAGAGGCTGGAAAAGCAACATTTGATGCCTTCCTTGCAGGGACCCTGTTCTGATTTCTGTCACTGAGTGGTTTATTAAGATCTGGATGAAAATGTTTGTTTTTTTGTTTTTTTTTTTTTTTTTCAGCCTGAACTGAGAATGGAATATCAATCTGCAATTCTCAGCCAGGCAACAAGAGTAGTAGATTTAAAAACAAAATTTTTTCACTTTATATAGCCTCTGTCTCTCTGTGCTTCTTCTGTATTAAATCCATTTTGGGAATGTTCTGGAAGTTAAATCTCATGTTGGGAAGGCAGTGCTGAACAATGCATCATCTCACTCACACAATGAGAACACTCCCACACCTTACAGCTGTCTCCTTCCACCAGATCTTGTCCACAGTGCTGGCCAGCAGCTCCCGGGCAGCTGAGAGCTGTCCCTGGCAGGCAGCAGAGTCCCTGGGTCAGCACAGTTCGCCCTGGCTGCAGGACCCTGCTCTGCACAACTGCCAGGGACTCTGGCTGCTCTACACAGAGATCATCAGAGAAGCAAACTCCAGGTCCTGTAGGCATTGGGATGTTGCAGCTTGAGGAGATCCCTGCAGGAGCTGCCAGCGCATTGTCCGCAGCCTAGAGTTCCTGTCAAGGGCTGGCAGTGATTCTCCCCCAGTCCTTCTAGCTCCTTCCAAGCCCTGAGTGATTGAAGCTCTCTGTGGCCTGTGTGCTGTGCCCGGGGAGGCTGCAGGCAGTGCCCCAGCCCTGCTGGGCTGGAGAAAAGCTGCTCATCCGAGAATATGTGTTTTTAAGCTCTTCTCTGGTTACCAAGGATCTCCCTCTGGATGATGAGCTCAACACGCTCATCAGCACAAGACACACACAAGGACTTTTAATGACCCTCTCAGGGCTTTGTGGCTGAGGCCCTGAACTCAGTCCTGAGAGGGAGCTGAAGAAACCTCTCCAGAACTCCAGGCATAGAAGCCAACTCAAAGTTTCTGGAAGTTTTAATGGCTCCACAAGGAACTGACACAGATAAGTGTCCCAGGCCCCAGGCAAGAGCAGAGAACTGCAGGCAGTGGTGACAGTGGGACAAAGAGAAGCCAAGTCTTGTGCCCTGGGCAACGCACCTCTGTGCCACAAGGACAACTGAGGAGACACCTTGTCCCTGAGGCCCTGGGGCTCCTGGCCAGCCCAGCAAGGCCTGGGCCATGTCAGGCCCCCTTGTGCTGCCTCAATCAGCATCCCCTGCATGCAGTGGCCTCCAGGATGGTGCTGGAAAGGAGTCCGCTGGGGGAGGCCTTGGTCAGAATGGCCCTGGGGGCTCCTCATGCTGCCAGGACTGCAGTTTTTCGCAACGACTTTGGGTTTTTGGGCTTTTGCCTTGGAGTCTCTGAGACGTTTGTGCAAATCTGGCCTCCAAATTCTCTGCTGTAATGAGTCCCCATGAGAGGCTTTTTTCAGTAACACACTCAGTGGGGCTGCATTAATGCTAAAGGTACTTCAGTTATTTTAGAGTACTTTGTGTTTCCTTTTAACTGAACTTCTAGGAAAGTTTCTTCATCAGGGCACCAATTATCTCTTTTAACGAGTCCCTTGGGATCTTGGTCAGTAAAACACTCATGGGGCTCATTACACTTCAGGATACTCAAAGTTTTATTTACAGAACTTTTTTGACACTAAGTTCTGAAAGGGTTGTGAAATCATGGCCTCCAATTCTTTGCTTTAATGAGTCCTTGAGATTCTTAGCCAGTAACAACACTCAAGGGCGCTCATTAATACTTTCGAGATACTCAAAAATTTTAAGGTTACTTTGGATTTTCTTCCACAATGTTTTTAGAGATTTTTTGCAGTCCTGGCCTCCAATTCTCTCCTCCAAGGCGCCGCATGAGGGAGCTTTTTTGGCATGGACTCAGTATTGAACCTATTAATCTCAGACACTTGGGTTTTTTCTTACTGACTTGATCTTGGAAAGGTTTGTGCAATCTCCTCTCAGACCTGAGGTTCCAGGGTCAGCACCAATGCACCAACGGGAGCTCATTACGATCAAGCCAAGTCCTGACAAACAGTGGCTGTGCCTTGATTATCTCTGGTCTGGTGCAGTTTTCACTAGGAAAGTCTTTTCTCATAAAGTTATGGGGATAATATTTAAAAAAAAATGACATTCTATTTCGAGGGTGTATTTTTTCTCTTCAGAGAGGATGCCTGCAACATTTCAGGGGTTGATACTGATCAAGGGTCCTCTCCTCAGGAGTCTTGCCCTGCTCAGAGAAGCTGTGCCTTGAGGTCTGACCCAGTGCAGACAACCTTGCTCCACATTCCCAACTCCTCCTGTCCTCTCCTCACTCACCCCGGTTCTCTTTGCTTGGAGAACTGGCTGCACAAACCAAGAGGGGTTTTCTTCTTTTATTTTTTTTGAAGCAAGCTAAAACTCCTGAGTTTCCGCCATTGAAAACAACAACTCCCCAGTGTGTGCCAAGCCCATGGTGCAGCCAAGACCACTCCAGCCCTGCCCTGGCAGGAGTTGCGGGTGGATCCTCATGCCAACCTGCACTGGCCATTTGCAAGGGGCTGTGCAATGGACACTGCCCTGGCCACTGCTGGGTTTGTTTCCACAGCACCTCATTGGTTCAGTTTCCTGAGTTCACTGTCACCACCCAAGTCCCGGTCCTGGGAAATCTACCACCATCTGCCGTGTGCCTGGAATTCTGAGCTCGTCCCCCTGCCCTGCTGGGCTGGGCCGGCCCTGTCCGCTGCTGCTAGCCTCTTTTGGAACTGCTTGCTTGAGGCTTTTGCTAACCGCTGTCCTGCCTGCCCTGCCACTTGGCCTGCCTGCCCTGCCCTGCCTGCGCGAGACATCCCTGCCATTCCAGCTACCACCTCACGGAGCTTCTGATATATCCATCCCACCAGCCCAGGATTTTCCATCCGTTCCAGCAGTGCTCTCATGAGATGGAGGACTTTTAATGAATATAAAAAATACAAGATTTTAGAAGCAGCTTCTGGTTATTTTTGTAGAAGTAAAGAACAGCTTTTGTACTTGAGAACAACGAGAAATGAGGCTATGAAGCTTGGTTGTTAGGTTAGTTTACTGAGTAGAAGTCATATAGGTAAAGATATATATATGTTAAAACTCATCCAAGTTGGACTAGATATCTGTCAAATCGAAAGCAGAACTTTGTAGCTTTAATCAAGCAAAAATCAAGCTCCTAATCTTTGGCAGAGAAAGTGACCTGAAAAATAGCCAAACCTTCACTGCGCCTCAGAAGCACAGATCAACTGAGGAAGCGTTGGCCTTCCTCGCAACACCCAACTCACAACCACCAGACGTGACAGCTCATTAGAATACAATGAGAGAAGGAGGAATGGGCCGGGTGAGGAGGTGTAGGTTGTTGGATCAATGTGTATTAAACCTGGACCTGTTTGACAGGTCGGCACGGTTTGGAGGAGATATCCCCCGTGTGTCAGCTGGAAATAAACATACTGCTTTACATTTCCTATTGCAAAGTTCTTATTCTGCACTTCACTCCAAGTCTGCAGGGGCACCGAGATAGGCCTGCCCTGAGCTTTGTGAGCAAAGCCCCTCGAGGTTCCTGGTTCCTTTGCAGTTTAATGCTGGAGTTGTTGTTGTTTGTTTGCCTTGTCGTACTACTAGTAAGAACTGCTGTTCGCTATCCATACTACTTCCTGAGAGCTTTTTATTCTCTAAATTATAATAATTTGAGGGAGGGCGTTTAAATTCTCATTCCAATGGAGGCCCTGCCCTCCCTAGCAGGATACTGTCTTTTCAACCGAGACAGATTTTGGCGTCTCAATGTGGGGCTCAGGGCAGTGAGACAAGAAGGGTGAAAAAAGGAATAATGGTTCTTGAGTCCACCTAATATTTTCTTTTGTGGTGTGCTGGATATAGAAACCTCATTAGGTAACACCATGCAGTCTGGCTTACCCGGTTTGGGTGGACACGTTGTCGTGGCTGGTTGTTTTCTTCCCATTTGCAGGCCTTATCTAACATGGGTCCTATACTGGAGGCTTCAGATGGCTGTTATCCAGTTTGTTTATGGGTTACTAAGGTGAGGAATTCATGGATTTTTAACTTCTTAGGAAGGTGGGCAACATGGATGCATGGCTATCACACATTAAGTGTATTTTTTTGGAGGTTTATTTAAAGACTGGTACTTTCTGTGAGGAAATGCAGTGACGGAAGTTTTTCTCCCAGCACTTCAACCACTTCTTTGTGCCTACCCACCAGCCTTTTGAGGGGTTTAAATTTCCTCTAGATACTAACCAAGTTGTGTGCTGATAGTCGTAGTCTATTTCACTTCAGGGATAAGGTGAGGTGTACTTTGATCACCAAACAGACACTTGCTCAAAGACTAGGGATTCTGTCATGGAGCCTGACACTGCCTCCAGAATGGGATGCTGCCCGCACTGCTTGACTCTGCCCAAGCCCACCTCAGAAAATGAATCCACCCAGATAGGAAATGGGGGTTCTGTGAAGGAGACAGGCCAGATGTTCAAGGAGCACATTTCCCCAGAGGTGACTCATTAGCCCAAACTGGTGGAAACTCTCCCCTTGCCCTGAAAATGGAGAGTCTGATGGTGGCAGCAGTGGAACCCACAGACGTTACAACGCCCCGGTTCCAGCTGGAACCCACAAGGGGCAGTCACAGCAGCAGCAGTCACCCCTGGGAAATGAAGACGTGTAAGATGAAATCAGAGCACCCAGTAATAAGGATAGAAAGGAGGGCCCTCACAACCTCAGGGGGAGCCAGAGGTTGAGATCATCACCAAAGTCCCTGACGTATGAAAGTTTCGTAATGCAAAAAGCATTTGCACAATGGGGACATTGAGGCTTGTAAGCTGGTTACTTTGAGTCTGGGCCTTATGGTACGGTGTGTACTGGATAGCTGGTGGAGGCAGGAATTTGGGACCTTGTCCAGGACTCAGGTGTGAATCAGCGTATTTGCATAGAGCCAGGCCCCCTTTTCCCTCTGGAGCAGCTTTAATGATGTGTAAGGGAGAAGGTTTTGTCACCAGAGACAGAATGCAGGAGCAAGGCATAAAAATGTGCTGGAAGACCTTGAAGAACGGATCCACAGCCTGAGGGAAGTGGCAATATTAGAGGTACTCTTGGGAGGGGCGGAAAGCATGATAATGACCCTGAAAGGTCCAGGTGCATGGGCAGATGCTGTGGAATCTGGAAACTTTAGGCCATCTCAATAACACCACCTTCATCTGCATCAATGAATGCCAAGGACAACTGGAGACAGTGGTCTGGTCACCAGCAAGCTCAGAATTATGAGAGGTGATCAATCACCGAGTGCAGGCTCAAGGTCTTTGCTGTGATAAGGAATTCAAAGAGAGATGAGGGAGGTGAGGAAGGAGATGAGGGACGTGAGGAAGGATGATGAGGAGGAACGGTTCCCATAATGGCACTGGTGCAAGTTAGAGACCCGCAGAGTCAGAGCCCAAATGTCCCCAGCTCAAAAGAGAGGGTACACCCCAAGACTGACCTGTGTTATTTTTTGTTGGTTACATAGGGAAGTTATGGGAAGGTGGATGTGGAAACCCACTTCTGTCTGGCAGCACGGGTGCGTGAGCTCAAAGAAGGGGAACACTCACGAGGGGGTCCAACTAAAATGAAGGAGCCTCAACTCGCAATACGAGGCCACCAGGTTTATAAGAAGTGAAGATGATATGTCAGATCCCCTTGAAGGAACCTCTACGATGTATGCCAGGAGGGATAATAACAGTGCTGAAGGGCCCTGCCTCTAGCCAGGAAGGCAGCAGGAAACCGAGTCTTTTGGACTGTGTGGATTCGATGGCCTGCACATCAGAGCCAACAGAAATATGAAGCTTTGGGTAGATACTGGTGCGCAGTGTACCCTGATGCCATCGGGACAATGAGGGCAAGAACCCATTTGCGTTGGTGGAGTGCACAGGGGGATCAAAGCAACTGACTCTGGTGGAGAGCCAAGGTGAGCTTGACGCAGGAAGGGTGGCAACATCTGAATTGCAAATCCAGCCCAAAGGCCCGTGTAATCCTGGGCCGGACTTCTCCGGATGGGTATTACCTGAGACCTAAGGGACTAAGGCGGGCTTTTTGGGATAGCTGCTGTGGAGGCAGAGGGCATTAAAGGAAATTGAACACTTGCCTGGTACTGGTCAGAGAACCCATCTGGCAGTAGGACACTGAAGGTAGAAGAACAACGAGTACGCAGTTGCCACTTGACGGTGCACTGCCGGCAGTATCGGACTAATCGAGAATGCGTGATCACCATCCAAAAGATGATCCGGAGCTGGAGCCAGGGGTGTAGCAAAACCACTTCACACTTCAACAGCCCCATCTTGGCCCTGTGGCAGGTCTGATAGAGGAATGGAGACTGACGTGTGGACTAGCTTGCATTGAATTGAGGTGAACCACTGCTGAGCGCTGCTGTGCCGGACATGCTGGAACTCCAGTACGAGCTGGAGTCCAAGGCAGCGAAGTGGTAACGCCACTTATTCGACATCGCTATGCATTTTTCTCCATTCCTCTGGCTGCAGAGTGCAGGCCTCAGTTTCGATTTACATGGAGGGGGTGTGCAGATACCTGAACCGAATTGCCCCCAAGGGTTGGAAGCACAGCCCCGCCATCTGCCATGGACTGATCCAGGCTGTACGGAAAAGGGAGAGCTCCAGAACATCTGCAGTATATTTGATGACAATTGTGTGAGGGAACACAGCATGGAAGTGCTTGAGAAAGGGAGAAGATCATCCAGATTCTCTCTGGAAGGCGCTTTGCCATCAAGAAGAGCAAGGTCAGGCACCTGCCAGAGCTCAGTTCTTAAGAGTAAAGTGGCAAGATAGATGTCGCAGATACCCACAGAAGTAATCAACAAGATAACTGCAATGTCTCCACCAAACCAGCAAGAAGGAAACAAAGCTTTCCTAGGTGCCATAAGCTTTTAGAAGAAGCACATTCCCGCAGTACAGCCAGATCATGAGTCCTCTCTACTGGTTACCCCACTAGAAGAATGATTTCCACTGGAGCCACTGAAAAGCAGCAAGCCTTTGCCAAGATCAAGCAGGAGATCGCTCCTGAGTAGCCTTTGGCCCAGTCAGGACGGGACCAGAGGGTAAAGAATGTGCTCTACTCACAGCTGGGAAATGGCCTGTCTGGAGCCTATGGGCAGAAGGTGCCGGTGAGACTCGAGGCCGAACACTGGGATTCTGGAGCGGCAAGTTACAGAGGTCGAAGCAACTACCTCCCCGGAGAAGGAAATCTTGGCCACTCCATGAAGGAGTTCAGCTGCTTCGGGGTGATTGTAAGGGCGCACTCTCTGGCACCCCGCTGCCTGTGCTGGGGTGGATGTTTAAAGGAAAGGTTCTCTTAACCCACTATGCCACCGGACGGCCACATGAGCTACATGGATTGCCCTCATCACACAGTGCGCTTTTATTGGAACGCGAATGCTGGGATTTTAAGAAATAATTACACTGGCTGGAAGGTGAAAGCTTTGGTCCCTCATGGTCAAAGAGGAGTAGGAAGAAGTGACAAGGGATTTAAGAAGAACTACCGTATAATGAGCTGACAGCAGAAGACACATGACGCTCACCTCTTTTTACAGATGGTTCCTGTTGCATTGTATGGCTAAAACAAGTGGAAAGCAGCATAATGGAGCCACACGACAGGCTGGCACAAGCTATTAAGGGAAGCTGGATCGAGTCAACTTGCTGAACTCAACAGCTTCAGTTTGCCCTGGACATTTCTGAAAAGAGAGAAGTGGCCAAGCTCTACCTCGCTATCAACTGATTCATAGATGGTCGCCAATGCTCTGTGGGGTTTGGCTGGAAAGGTGAAAAGCCAACTGGCGGCATAAGGGAAAAACCAATCTGGGCTGCTGAGGAGTGGAAAGGACATTGCACTCGGGTAGAGAAGCTGCATTTTAAAGTCGCCGTGTAGATGCCCGTGTCCCCAGGCGTAGAGCTTAATGAGGAACACGGAAAAATGAGGGCAGGTAGATTAGGCCAAAGATAAGGTTAGACTTAGATTGCAAGCTTAGATTGATAGACTAGACTTAGATTGGCAACACAAGGGAGAGTTGTTTCTTCTAGCTTGGTGGGCCCATGATGCCTCAGGCCAGCAGGACAGAGATGCCAACCTGTAAGTGGGCACGAGACCTAGGCGTGGATTAACCATTCGGAGAGTATACCCAGGTTTCCATGACTGTGAGACATGTGCTTCCATCCAGCAGGCCGAGCAGTTGAAGCCTATGGTTTTAGGTAGGCAATAGTCAAAATAAAAATTATGGACGCCCTGGCAGGTTTGATTAATTACACGCCCCAGACACGCCAAGCAAGCTCTATGTGCTGACCTGGTAGAAGCCACCACGAGGTGGTGGAGACCTACCCTGTGCCTCACATTATGGCCCATAGCAACCATTCTAGCTGGAAAGGAAGTTTTTAGAGTGCATGTGGTGAGAGGTCTCGCCCGAAGACCCTCATTTTGTCTTCACGTTTTCGTCGTGGAGACTTTGGGGGGGACGAGAGGGAAACGAGCAGCTGATGTAACTGCCTACCAGAATTGGGCCCATTCCTGCCCAGTGTGTTTTTGTTGGGAACAGTAGTTCCAGAACATACATCTGCGAAACAAATGGTAGTCCGCAGCACGCTACACTGCTCCTGCATTCTGTACCCCTGTGCCTGAGGTGCTAGCAGGACAGTTGCCTGTTTCCCCTACTCGCATTGTGCATGGGTCTGTACTCCATCACGGGACTTTCTCCCACTCTGGAGAACTATATTCTGTCAGAAGAGACCCTTTTGAGAACTCCCCACCGGAAACGAGATCTATCAGCTCCACGAGGGTTCTGCGAAGACAAATCTATTAGCGGCACGCTACGAGGATTTGCGAAGGCGGACCTATTGGATTGCTGCGAGGAACTTTCGTCTCTCTCTGTGGTAATTATATCCTATCTGTCCTATCTCTCTCTTCTCTTTTGCTTTTATCTATAATAGTTTCTCTCTCTCTCTCATTTCTTTCTCTTGTATTGCATACCAATTTGGTGGGTACATTGATAAAAGCATATCAATTTTAGTGAGTAATATTGTATTGATTAAAGCAATACTGATTTTGGTAAACTGCATTCTCTTGGCTCCTTTGTACTCTAAAAGAACTAAATACGAACTTAGTTACTTTGAACGGGTCGTACATAATTGGCTGTCAACGGACACGGACTCTGATAGCCAGAGAGGTTGCAGGGTTTTTTTGTGTAGTCTGTAACAGGGAAGGATCTTCATCCAGCGGCACTAGCAGCCTCGCTTGAGTAGTTGTAGAAAGCAAGGGGGGTGGCTGAGATTTCCGGCAAACTGACAAACCCTGAAGGAAAGCGACCTCATGCTCTATTGAGTGTTTCTGTCTTAGCGATTAACTAAAAGGTTCTCTGAGTGCAAAAGAGTTTGTTTTGTTGTTGTTGTGTGTTTTGTTACTGTTGTTGTTACTGCTTGTTGTTGTTGTTTGTATGTTGGTAACTGTTTTGTTAAAGTATCCCTGGTATAGTCAGGTATTTTACCTTCCCTAGTAAAGTAATTTGACTTCCATTTACCCCCCCCCAAACAACAAAAAAGTAAAAATGGATAAAAGTAAAAAAATGCACTATAATAGCTTGTTAGCAAATTCAATGCCAAACCCTCACCTGTGGAGATGTTTGGGCTCAAAAACAATTGGTTTAATCCAGAAAATGTTAGTGATAGAATTTGCTCATTACAACGAGAATCTAAATTTAAACTTGGGCAAGACAAGCTATATTTGTTACTGTTCCTTGGAGCTTGTCTAAATGCCGCGATCGAGAGCCTTAAGTGGTAACGGAGATGAAAAGTATTTAACTCGATTCTCTCCAGATCTCGTAAAGATTTAAAAAACATCTTGAAGAAGAAAGGAAGAAAATCAGTATTGAGAGATGCCTTAAGAACTGAAGTATCTCAATTTCAATAAACAAATTCCTGCCTCCCTAAGGAGACAGAAGAAAAAGAAATTCTCCAACACCAAAATTTATCCATAAAGAGTTTAGAATCTGCCTAAAAATTGTGGAGAATTCTGTTGTCTATTTAAGACCTTTATTAAACAAGAATACATTACATCAACAATGAGGACTTAGAACCACAAATTACACAGAGAATCCCTACTGTACTCTGCAACAGAGTTAGTTAGCTAAAGACAGAATACAGCAGGCTTCCACAAGAAAACTGCAAACTGAATATGTTTTCGCTTATCTCTCAACAGGAGGTGATCAAATTAAATTAACAGAATCAGAGCTTCAGGATATTGGGGGCACGAGTCTTTTTGACACTGGAGATTAAACGTGAATAACGTGGTCATAACCCAGCAGCAGCCTTCTGGGCTGGTGGGGATTCAACCCATTAGAAGGGGAGATCCTGTAATCATACCTACCTCCTGCCCAAATACTAGAAAGTGTCCAAAGACAGCCTGCCTTGCAAATGATACTGAAAGGAAAACTTATCCCTGGATTTGAATTCTCCATGCAACTTCCTGTGAAAGCTGAACTTATGATCCTTTAATTCGTGGGCTCCCAGAAATTTTAAACCAAGCAATGCTTGCAAAAAACCATAGCTACTTTAGGCCCTGTAGAGGCCTGATAGATTCCTCCGGATCCAACAGACCGAACTTGTCTCTACTGCCTCTAGTTCCACCATTCACCTCCAGCCCCTCTCAGCCTCCAGCTATTCATGCCTAACACATCTAGCAGTGACCACAAGACTGGGTGTGGGGTGACATTGCAGTAGAATTATTACTATTGTAAGGCAATATGGTCCTATAAAACACAACAGATGACAAATCACATAGAACAAAAGGTATCAGGTTGTTGGAACCCAGCAGTGAAAAGACAGAAAAAGTAAAACACATCACCCAATGCCAACGTGGTGGTTATTAGGTATTAAAAAAGGTATGTCAAAAGATATCATGGATGGGTTACCTCTTGATTAAACTTCAGATGATAATTTCTAACTGGCATTCGTAAGTAGAAATAGCGTGAACACCAAGCCCCACAAATAAAACAGTACCTGACACACACCCGCCCTCTCCAAACTCCTGGCATTAAAGCCAGAAATAACTTAATAAACTGAACCAGCGCACCTCGCCTCCCAGCATTCGGGCAAGTAAGGCCCATCAAAAGTACCTCCTCTCATGACTTAATTGATCTTACTAGTGGAAGAGAACAAGTCCAATCAGAACCAAAAAATTAAGAGGCGGTGGGAGATGCTCAGCAGAAATAGCAGAAAATAATCTCTCACCTAGAAAGCCTTGATTTAAAAATCCCCCCTGAAAAAATTCAAAAACCTTCTCATGAGGTAAAATTTCTGGGTATCTGGTGGAAAGGAGGCATGACATGTATTCCTCTTGACACTATAACTTCCGTAGATCAAATTAAAATGCCTGAATACAAGGAAGACCTACAACTTGCTTTAGGATTGTTGGTGTTTTGGGAAAACATGTCCCAGATTTTCTACAATTGCCGAACCCCTTTATAACCTGCTGAGAAAGGAAGTTAAGTGGGAATGGAATGATTTTCATGAAAAAGCATTGAAATTGATAATTTTTGAAATAACTGCTCCTCATGTACTAAGTCTGACTCTCCTTACAGGCCGTTTTCAAGTACAGTGTTGTTTTGTTGTTTTGGGTTTGTCATTTCACATGTCGCAGCTGGTTCCTGTTGATTTTACCAGACCTGTTGGGTTTTTGTTTTCATGGTTTCAAAGATGCTGAAAAGAAGTACACTACCTGGGAAAAAGGGCATTTTGTCGTTTGTCTAGCTCTGGTAGTAATTGAGATGATCGCAAGTCAGCAACCGATTTTCTGGAGAAGCCCTTTTGAAGTTATTAAGGCTGTCACTACTGGGGACGCCCCCGCCTGATGGGGTGGCTCAGAAGCCTCAGTAAGAAAGTGGCATGCTCAGATTGATAAACCTGCCTCATTGCCAAGGTAGATCTTTCATTTTCCCTTGAGTGGTCAGTAAACCTCAAGCCAAACCACAGGAGAGAAATCGGGATGTTCAGTCAATTCCCTCACTACAGAGACCAAATGATTCTAAGAACCCATCACATTATCCTGACCATTCGTGTTAAAACCTCCTTGGAATAAATGTGCATGTGTATCCTTTGATAGTCCAGGGAAAGAGAATTGGAATTCCATCATTTTAACCTTCTGCCTCCTTTTGGCAGATTTTGTTGTGTTTAATTCTTACAGGAGACCACCGTGGGACGTGAAGACCCCGTAAATCATGATAAAACTAATGATACTTTTGTGGTAACATGATTAGGAATTTTTAAATAGTATTGATATAGAAATATTAATGAATAAATTTGCTATTACAATTAGAGATTTTACCAAATTACAACAACCACTGCAGTTGTCCTGATTGACCTGAGAATTTATCAGTGGCTGTTATTAAACATATTATCAAAATTGAAAAAGTAAATGTGAATGACTATAAATTGATAATTGATACACTTAGTGTTATATTTTATTTGCTTTTAGCTGCATCCAGGCTTAATTGTTGTTTTAATTTTTATTAAAATTTGACAATAATTTAGAACAGTGCCAATGATTTTTAAAGGAAAATTTTAACTTTAATTGAAATCAGTGAATTTTAACTATCACCCCATTATAAAAACAACTTCAGCTTTTATGTTAATCATATGCAATGTTTTAATATTTAATATTTAAATTTTTTAAATTATTATTATTGCATTTAAGATTGAATTATGATAGAGCTATTCCCTATCTTTTTGAGCATAGGGAATGGGCCTGTCAAATTTGTGAGAATGGTAAATTGTTAATTTAGAATTTTGTATCGTTTGAAATTTTTTTTTTGTGTTATTGTGTTTGTAGAAAATGCAGCAGCGAATATTAAAAATCATTTAATTTTTTTTGTGTGTTTTACTTACTGCTACAAGTATTTTGAACAAATTGTGACATTTTTATTGTTTTGTTTTGTTTAATTTTGATTAAGTTTTGTGTTGTCAGCTATTTTAGAAAATAAGAAAACAGTTAATGACTGCACATAGTTTAGTTGATAACCCATTTGTTAAAAATACCCCCAAAGTTATTAGCACAAGACAAACCACACAAGCAATGAAGTGAACTAGCCCTTATAGCAACAAACTTATTAAGGATTTTTTTTTTATTGTATTGTGTTGTTTAGTTTTTGTTTGTTTGTTTTTAAATCATATTATAATTGAAACTGCTTTGTAATTATTTTGTGAAATCTTTTGTTTTTTTAGTTTAGTTTTTGTTTTGTGATTCTGTTTTTTGTTTTTATATTTTTGTTGTTTTGTTTTGTTCCTTTGTTTTTGTTATGTTACTAAAATGATGAGTCTTGAAGATTTAGATGGAATGATTATGAGTCACGGGGTGGTATAAGAGACTGTCCAAAGATCCCTCACTTTGCCTCACAATCATCTCCAAAGAAACCCCAAGGACACAGAAAGCGGAACCCCTGGAGGGATGGGCGGGCTCTGAAACCCCAAGGAACACAGACTGGCCTGGCTGAGGTGGGATGTCTGCCAAGTGCTGTCCACGCGTGTTTGCCAGAATGAACCTGAACAATGGAGACTGCCACGGTAGACTTCATCTGCTACAGAACTGCTTGTGATGAAATATTAGACACTAAAAATCATTTAAATTTTTGTGTTTGCTTTACCAAAATTATTAGTTGTGATTTTTTTACTCAGCTCTAGTTACTTTATCAACTTTTGCAATCCAATTATATATTGATCCATAGGTTATGGCCTACAACAATAGGTATGAACCTTACTCTGGTGAAGCAATTGTTACTTCATCAGGATTTAATAGAAATTTTAAAGAAAAATTTAAAGGATGGACAGAAAATTTTGGTAACTGTTCATCACAAAGTAAATTTTTTTTTTTTTTTTTGACTTTAGTTTTGATTGGCTTTGTTTTATTGGCAATTTTTTTTTATGAATTGGAAAATGATGAAACAAATACATTAGTCATGAATGCACACAATTTAGTTTATGTACCCCCTCCTATAGATGTACTTAGAGAAGTTGACACAAGACATACCCGTATGTAAGTAACCACAATTATAAAGTAAATCTTAGTTAAAATAAAGATTTTGATTTTTGATTATTGTATTTGATTTTGTTTTAACTTGTTAAAATTTTGTTTTAATTTAGAATTTGATTTGATATTATTTATTATTTGTTTATTTATTATTGTTTTTTTACTTATTTGTTTATTTGTTTATTTGTTTTAACTTAGTTTTTTGATTTAATTTTAACGAACTAATATAATTATTATAGTATTGATTTTAATCAATTTAATTATGTTGTTTGTTTATATTAATTGAGTTTAAATTGTGAAATTTTAAATTAATACAATTGTTATAATTGTGATGATATTTGTTTTAATTAATAGAGTTTAAAATTTTGTTTTAAATTGTGAAAATTTTGAATTAATATAATTGTTATAATTATGGATTAATTGATATTGAATGATTAGTGCCCACCTTTTTGTTTCTTTTTCCTGCTATTTCTTTTTTTTTCCCTACTGTCCTGTCTTCTACTTTTCCTGGGATATATTACCAATGAAGATGATAGAGTCCTGAAGACATCACATCAACATTATGAATCCTGCTGCCAGACGTCAATCGTGAGCCACGGGGTGGTGTGAGAGTCGGCCCGAAGACCCTCAAT
>JAJEOU010000310.1:0-42198 GCA_021534815.1 Acrocephalus arundinaceus
TTTAAGCTGTCAGTCCAGGCTTGCTTGGGCAAAGCAGCCTGGGCTGCAGCAGGCAGCCTGGTCTGTGTGCCTGGCTCCAGCCAGAGACCACTGACTGCCAGATTGTTTCCTGGCATGCCCAGAATGGCTGATACAGCTCTGGAGCTTGCTGTTCAAATCAGCTCCAGTCCAAAAGCTGGGCATGGGGAGCTGCTTCTCCTGTGCCCACACAAGGGGCACCAACACATGAGGATTTGGATTTGGGGTGGGAAGGAATGTAGCAGGTGAGCAGAGTGATGGACTAAACTGAGCAGAGTTTTGTACCAAGGGCTGAACAGCAGCTGCAAAGTTGGTGCTTCGAGGATGCTTCCTGAGATGGAGGTTTCTGAGAGACAGTTTTTCAAGTGTATTAAAAGAATGGGATTTCTATTATTGCCTGGTCAGGTTAAATGCTTTATTAGGCATTCAGGACATGTTTGTACTGCCTCCAGAAATCATGGGGGCAAACTTGTGTGTATTTCTCCAAAGTGAACTGATTCAGGCCCTGCTAGTGAAACAGCTGCAATAGCCTGTGCTGCAGCTTTGCCAAGAATTTGCCTATATTCTAGTGTCCATTAGTATATTGGCATGTGTAAAAAGTGCTACCAAGAAAACAGTGTATTTATGCATTATACATTTACTTATGACTTGAAAAATATTACTTGCATCCTGATCCAGGATGTAAGTATTTAGATCTGTTGATGGGAAGTAAAGATGTGACAAGGGCAAGAAATGTGAAAAGAGCAGGAGATTTCAGTTACATCCATGTAGGTCAGGTATGCAGGAAGATTCAGTTGGGTAATGCAGTTGCATCCACATAGATTGGTTTAATGCTGATACCAAGACTACATTTATAGGTACTTCAAGGAGCAGTTCATGAAGAAAGGCACAAAGGAGGAGGTAGCTTCTGACTAAATTCAGAGCTGTGCATATGGCCTGATTGATAATGTTATATTTTCAAAGAGCAGTTCTGTCTGAGGATGTAACGGGTGAAGAGAATAGAGAACAAAGCTGTAGTGTTTTATCACTGCAGAAATATGTGCTTCATCCACATCTTGCACGTTTGGTTGTCTAAGGACAGAGAGTAGAACTGTAGGTAAGAGAATTTACAGTGGTGATCAAAGAGTATGACCAAAGATAGTAAATAACTTCCCTAAGAGGAAGATGTAAATGTTTAATTATTCACAACTGACAAGAAATGGTTGAGAGAGAGAAAAGTAGAGACACTACAGAGCTTTGTAAAACTATGAAGTGACTGGATAGGAAATTAATGCTTTCAATCCCTCAAAACCAGAATGCGGAACACTGAACAAAACTAGCAGGAAGCAGATCCAGAACAAACTACTCAATTCTCAGAGGGGATTTGGAGGAGGGCCTCTAGAGGCCCTCTGTATACAGGCCTCTTCTTGTTTCGGCCTGTATACAAGAAGGAGGAGAAGAAGGACCTTAGCACTGTCCATTCCTGCTGTGGTCACTCTCCCCAGTGTACTGATCCTGACACCCTTCTAACCTTTATGTGGCACCAGCTCATGGAATCTCCTCTCTGAATGCCCAGCAGGCTGTTGCTGAAGGGGAGCAGCTGTCATGGCTGTCAGAGAAGAGACTCATGTTGCAGAGCTTGGAATGTCTGCAGCAAGCAGTTGCAAAGCTGGAAAATGAAAGGGTGGAGCTCAAGCAACAAAACACTGAACTCAGGAGGACTCTCGAGCAGGTAAAGTGGGCTTTTTCTGCCTCTGCAGAGCCTCAGGCTCCTCTGGAACACAACACGTTAGCCTGGGCAGCGCCCTGGAGACCTCTGCTTGTTTCCTTGCCTCCCCTATGCCTGCTGTGGGCACACCCTTTTGTTTGTTCTCTGTCTTGTGGCAGGCCATGGCTTTCACAAAGCACCTTCACTCTGCTGCCTCCCTCCCTGGCCCCGTGTCCCCTGACACACACTGGCCTCTCTTTCACAGCCCCCAGAGAGAGCTTTTTGCCCCCAGTGTTGTCTGGTGCAATTCAGGGTCTCAGAGCAGAGATCTCCTTGCCTTGATGTCCAGAGGTCTTTTTGCTCCATGTTTATGGACAGGTTTCTCTGACTCTTTCTCCCATCCAATGTGCAGGTGGAACATGAACGGAGGAGACTGAAGAGATGTTTTAGGGGTAGGTTACTCCCAGATGCCTGTGGATTTTCTCTCTCTGAGTCTGAGCAGTGCAAGTTACCCACTTCTAGACAGGTGAGAACAACATTTTCCTTGGCGTGAGAAGGCTTTGGTTATACAGAGGAATGATGGGAAATCCCAGTGGCAGCAGCCCTCCAGTAGAAACCTGATAGAAGTCAAATATCGCCTGTGGCTGTGACCAGACTGAAAGAACATCCTTTCATTTTCTTCACAGGAGGAGTCTCATGCTCACTGCAGTCAGCGCTTAGCTGAGGTACAGAACCAGGTGAGGAGTAGGAAAACTTCCATCAAAGGCTGCCATCCAATGGCATCCAGTGGCTATACTCATGGGTACTGCTCTGCATGCTGCTACAGCCCGAGTTGTGTTTGCCTGTCAGGAAGTGAGTACAGCAGGTATTGTCAGTCATGCCCCTGTTGGCAACAACCAAACATCATCCTTTGCCTTGGTCTTATCTCTGACTTGTCTAAAGATCAGGCAAGATCAGGAGAGAGAGATGCGATGAAATTCAGAACACTGGAAGTCACCTGAAAATACCAGAATCATAGAATCATAAAATGCTTAAGGTAGGAAAAGCCCTCTGAGATTATCTAGTCCAACTATTAAGCCAGCATTGTCAATCCCAACACTAAACCATGGCCTGAAGTGCCACAGCCACTTGTTTTCTGAACACTTCCAGGGACAGTGATTCCACTGCTTCCCTGGGCGGTCTGGACCAGGATGTTCTCCTTTGTTGCCTGTTTCCATTTTGCATTGACTCTGTAACAGTGGACCTTGCATCTTAGCAGAAATCCAGGGATCTGAGGCAATGCCAGAGGCTTATTATTCCACTGGGTTTAGTTGCCCACATTGTGCTCTGCTTCTGTGTGGAATGCTCTGAAGTTTGGGAGAGGGGGAGTTTGCTCTTTGTCCCTCAGCTGCCTGTCCAGCAGCTCAAGTAGAAGAGTCCTACAAGTAGCTCAGGGAAGCACCAGCTCTTGTGCTGAGGCACAGCCTGTGGAAAAGCGGTCAGTGGCCCAAGTTTGTGCTTTGGAAATCAGAGTTGGGTTCCTAAATGCTGCCAGAACTCTCTCTAATAGACCTGTGGGTACGTGGGAAGGGTTTGCCAGCCGTGAACTGGACTTGTTGATCATCTGGGCTCTGTTCAGGGCCAGTCTGGGAGCCTGTTCCTTTCCCCTTCCCCAAGGGCAGAGTGTTGGTGAGGGCTGGAGTTGGAGGCTCTGTCTGCCCTGGCAGCAGGTACCATGGGGCTGTGGATGCTCCTGCCAGCATGGGCTTGTCTGAGCTGGGCCTTGTGCCTCTTTCAGGTGTCCCTGCTGCAGTCACAGCTGGCCCTGCACCATCAGCACCGGCAGAACTACATTGAGAGCTGTGCAAGGACCAGCCAGGAGCTGTCAGACCTTCACCAGGAGCTGTCCTGCTCCTTTGCAGCTGTGCTCAAGGAGCCCAAAGCTGCTGTTCTGGAAGCAGAGACTCGGAAGCTGGATCGGTCTCTGAGCCTTAATTCAGCACCAGACATCCCTGGACCGTCAATCTCTGGAGAGACAGCCCAAGCATCCAAGAGCCAGACCTGCCAGAATCGATGATGACCCGAGGTAACAGCACCTCTTGTCTCCATTTGAATGGAAGGATTTCTGCTAGGACAAAGAGCTTATGGATGTGAGAAATGGGATCAACTCCTCAGGGCAGGGCTACTCTCTGCCTTTAACATCTGTTGGTCTCACATTCAGCTGATGTCAAACCTCACCTTATGTTGAGGATTAGGATCTATGAAGCATTATTTCATGAAGTGGATGATTTCTGGGGCCAAAATGTGAATATGTGAGAACAATGACATAGCTAAGGAGAGAGAATGATGTATGGAAAAGGAAGCCCAAACAAGAACTGAATAATCCCTGAACAGTAAGACTTACAGGTGACATCTGTCTGAGGGCAGCTACTTAAAGGGCACAGAGTGTCCTACAAACAATTAAAGTAACGTAACAGTTAGTGGTGTTTGCATTTGCAAGCATCTCCTAGAGGCAGACATTTTAATATTTTTTTAAATTAATTTTTTTCAGAAGAAAATTATACTCATTTTCACTGGCACAGTGAGGCTATTGCGAGCTCTTATATGATTTTCTTTCTTGAGGGCAGAGGTGTTCCCTGCAACAATTAATGGGAATTTGAGGTGTTACCAAACAAAGGGGTGAAGAGTGCACAGCAGGGGTCAAAGTTCAGTGAGAAATGACTCTTCCCTTCTCCCTTCCCTTTTTCCCTCCAAAGCACTGATGGCTTTGCCCCAACAGCTGACCCAAGGGACAGCTCAGCTGCTCTCCATAGGCTGTCAGTGTCCAGCTTCAGCCCTGCCACAGCCTGAGGCCATGGATTGCTGTAGTGAGGGTGTCCTGGGCAGGGGGAGCTGCTCTCCACCAGCAGCTGAATCCCCTACCTCTTGTGCTGCCCACACTGCTGGGGATGCAGCCATGATTCTGGGCCAATGCAGGGAGAGGTGTCCTCTGACTCTTATCCCCACCTGTCAGCCCAGCAATCCTGCATCTATAGGGTCTCTTGGTCATCTCTAGGGTCTCTGAGGAGCTGGCCAGTCTCAAACACAGCTGAAAGAAGCTAGACCCCTCTGCTTGGTCCCCTCTTACAGCTGCTTTCCTGCCCTAAATCCTCTTTTCTAGCTCTCCCAGGATGTGACAGATTGCAAGGAGGAAGAGTAGAGCAGGATGTGGCTGGGGGATGTCTCACCTCTCACCACCAAGTCCAGGGTGTTGCTGACAGCTGACCATTCTCTCGAGGCGTTGAAGGTGTAGCACTGGCAGCTGTAGTGGCCGCTGTCACCTTTCTGCACGTGGGAGAGGTTGTAGTCACCTTGTTCCCCTGAGAGTAGCTGGGCTCGGATCTGGCCCTCCAGGTACAGGTAACAGCAGTTGCTGGGATGTGTAGAGGTGCAGCGGAACATCACATCAGCTCCTGCAATCACCTCGTGCCCAGGCAGGACAGAGAGGTTGGGTCTGGGGAGACGGAGCTCTGTGGGGACAGGAGAGGGAATGAGAAGGTGCAGAGGGCTTTGACATGGTGCCAGGAGCACCAGGATCTCTGTAAACCCACCAACTGGCTCAGGCAGAGGTGAAGATGGTCCCCACCTCTCCAAGCCAGGGAAGAAGATAAAAACCCTGCCCATCATGTGGACATGGAAGCCAAGTGCCTGTGTACATCCTGGTGTGCCCCTGGGGCATGTGACCCCACAAGAGAGGAAACAGCACATCCCTCACCCGCATCCCCCCCGCCATAGCCATACTCCTGTTGCCAGGTAGCCCCCACAGCTGCATCCCCATGGCTATTGCCTGATGCCCCTGGGCCTGTAACTGTATCCCCACAGTCCCATCATCACTCATGTATGTCTTCCTGCTCCTCTGCAGCTGCTACTTCTGAGATAAAAAGCCACATTTCCTGTGAGTGCAGCAGGGAATTAAAACTGTTGGGCCAAGATGGTGCCAGAGCTTCAGTGCAAGGGGGCAGAACTGGGCATCAGGCACTGGGCAGCAGCAGCAGTAGCTCCAGGCAGTGGGCAGGGGTCTCCCTGCAGTGCCCATCATGGCCCTCAAGCAGCCAAAGGCTTGAGTGGGTCTGGGGGGGGGGGTCACTGGGTGTTTGTGGGCATGGCTGGAGCGTTCTGGGGGTCACAGGGGACTGTTGGTGGGGCGAGGGGCTCAAGGGGTGGTGGGGAGAACTGAAGGGTGACTGAGGGAGGTGGGGACTGCAGCGGTCAGGGCTCACAGGGAGGGGAATTCAGGGGCTGCTGGATGTCTTGGTTTTGGCTGGGAGAGAGAGAATTTTCTCCCCAGAAGCTGCTCCAGTGCTGTGTTTGGGATTCAGACTGAGAACAACATTGATAACACCGAGTTGGAGCCTCGTCGAGCTCAGTGCAAGTCAAGGACTTTTCAGTGTTCCATGCTCTGCCAGTTAGGGGGGAGCACGGCCAGGAGACTCGAAATGTCCAGAGGGATATTCCAGACCACAGAACTTCTTGCCCAGTACAGAAACTGGGAGAGGGTTGGCCAGGAGCCACCCATCACTGCTGGGGGACAGGTGGGGCATTGGTCAGTGGGTGATGAGCGACTATTGGGCCTTGCTGGTTTCTCTCAGGTTTTATTCCATTCTCTCTCCTTTTCACTGGTCAAAGTAGAAGTAGTAAAAGCAGTAATATAAATACATTTAATTGTGTTTCAGTTATTAAACTGTTCTTGTGTCAACCTGCAGGTTTTACCTTTTTCTAATTCTCCTCCCATCCCACCAGAGCAGTGAGTGGCTGCATGGGACTGAGTTCCTGGCTGGGGTTAAACCACGACAGACCTTATTGATGCTCTGGGGCACAAAGAGTTGAGATAACAATAGATCTGAGCAGAGTGTGTTAAAACAAAGTTGTTGTAAGCATCTCTTGTATTTATTTAATAGCTGTGGGTCACAGTTTGCTCTTGGAGTTCTTGTCCTTGCGCTCACACATGCATTTTATAAAACCTGTCCCCTGGTGTGTGTGGTGCCGTGGGAATGTTCATCCTCCCTGGCTCTGGGCTAAGGTTATCATTCTGTTGTGGTTGGTAACACCGGGCTGTGATACAAGAGAACGGCTGGAGCTGAATCCAATCTGCCGGCTGTGCTCAGCATTGCCGTCCTCGCTGGGCTTTGGGAGCCATCCAGTGGGAACTGTCAATAATTACATCTTTAGGCTTTTCCCCTGCAAGAGCCAAGCCATGAGACAAATCTTCCAGCATGGCCTTGCCTTTGCCTTGTCTTGCCCTCCCTTTCCCAGTGCTCTGTGCCTACCCAAAGCCTGAGGTCAAGTCCAAGAGGATGGGCATGCAGACAGAGGGGTCTGACAAAACCGAGGGTGTGGTTTAACTTGTTCCTTTTCCTTTTCTGCATAGCTGCCTTCCCCTGCCCAGGGCACTCTGCTGCACCTTGCCAGATTTCTTGCAGGCACAGCCCAACAGGTGCATGGCCTGGGCTCTGCTCCAGCTCTCAGGCAGCCCTGTTTCTGTTGTCACAGAAACTTCCCTGTCTGAGCATCCTGGAGGCACTCTGGCAGTCACACTCCCACCACCAGACTGTTCCTGCTGCGACCAAATCCGCTTTGCTGTGTGTGGCTCAGGTGAACCAAAGGGTGCCCCCATTGACTCCCCACTCTCACACAGTCAGACCAGGTTTCCCACAGCAGGGTCTCACATGTCTCGTTCCACAAAACAATTTATTCACAGCGCAGGAACACAGAAACAGCTCAAGCTGGTGCCTCCAGGGAGGGACCTTGAACCCCTGGGTTGTTACACCTTCAGAGTCCAAGCACAGCAGTGTCTCAGCTCTTCCTCCCGAGTCTTGGCATCTGCCCTGTCTCTGAGTGGCCACTGACCTGGCTGTGCCACAGGTCCCCGGGCTCTTTGTCCTGCCAAGGGTCAGCAGATCGTGGGCTCTTGCCTCGGGCTCCTGCCAGCCAGAGCTCAGCCTGGAGCTGGCAGTGCAGCTGCACCCCGAGCTACCTGCACCAGGTGTATTCCTCAGCACCCGTGCTTTGCAGGTGCCAAGGAACTGCACACAGGGCCTCCCACTCGGCCTCCCGGGACCGCACGCTGCAGCTGCCAGAGCTGCCCGAGCATTGCCCCAGGTGCGGGTGTGTGTGAACCCTGCGGGGCTCACGGGGCTCACGGCCCTTGTGGCTGAGCAGGACATGTGGCACAGGGAAGCTGGGTGGCAGCCGATGCTGCTCCACCCCTTGGCAAGCTGGAGAAGAGCTGCAGCTGGAGCGTGTGCTAGAAACTGCTTTGGGAGGAGAGGAGCACCGTCCTTGGGCTGTGCCCCTCGCTGTTTCCCAAGAGCCCCGTGGTAATCAATCACTGCACTTCCAACAGATTGCTCTGCCCTGTCTCTTGCCTTTCTGCAAAGAGTGAGGCTGGCAGGGCTCTGCAATGTAATAGCTGCCCCAAGGAGCCAGATAGGCTGGAGGAATGGTGTCTTGGATTACGTAGCCAAAAAAAGGTGTATTCTATTTCATCTGTTGAAAGCAGTTGAGATGTTTTTTCTTTATCTCTTGTAACTCCAGGGGGGAGGGGGGCGGATGCCTTCCGATAATGGGCCAGCAATTAAAGCCAGGTGGGGCAGTGTTTCTTATCTCTTTCATCACTGGTCGATCCTCCATGGGGGTATCTTCTGATAATGGGTCATTAAGGCTCACCAATGACATGACACATTACATCATCCCATTGTGAGCTGCTCCACCCAGTGCGGGGGGAGCCAACTGTTCCTACCTGGATAAAAACTGAGACTCAGGAACAGCCTGGGACCTGGCCTTTCCACGCTGGACCCCAGAGGAAGACTGGACCACCGGACCCATCTCACCACAGCTGGACCCTTTCTACAGGGTCATCTCCACAGAACCACATCTGTTACTCTAGAAGGATTTATTTAAACTACTTCCAACACCCTGACCCTGGGTGTCAGGTTGTATCCCTGACCCTGTCAGGGTTTCACCAAGACTTTTGTTTGCTTGCTTACTTGGGGTTTTTTTGTACTACTATGTTTGTATTCTTTTTTATATTCCTAGTAAAGAACTGTTACTCCTATTCCCATATCTTTGCCTGAAAGCCCCTAATTGCAAAATTACAATAATTTGGAGGGAAGGGGATTTACATTCTCCGTTCCAAGGGAAGCTCTAGCTTTCCCTGGCAGACAACTGTCTTTCAAATCCAAGACAAACGGGCACTGGACACCTCGCCAAATCCAGCCAAGGAAGGAGTAGGAAATGAGAATGTCACCAAATGGGACAAAAAAACCTTAAAACAATACCAGTTTGAATAAGCAGACATTTCTTTATTCAGATACTGGGAACGCAGGGGATAACTCCTCTGGAAACGTGTTCCACTTAAGAAACAAACTCCATCTATTTTATATACTTTTTCTGCTGAATCATTGTTATGTACGTTCTTTTTAAATACTATGTGTACTATGCCCGCACTTAAATTTAACCTTCCTTATAGTTAATAACTTCATCAATATTCTTGTTCTAAAAAAATCATTGGTCGTCTCCCCTGAGGTCTACTGATTGCAATCCTTTATATTAAAATCAAGATGGGAAGGGTAATGGGTTTCTGTGGGCTCGGTATTTTTTGGGCCTGAGAGATTTCAGCTTGCCAATTTGTAAGCTCTTTTCCCAAGGGAAAACCTTCAATAGTTTTCCAAAACATCCCTCCCTGTTTTTCAAAACATACTATATGAGCTGTGGACTCTTCTCAGGTTTTCCCAAAACAGTCTTCACCAGGTGAAGACTGTTACTTTACCTAAGGGGAAGAGGCATCAGTCCTTCTGACTCATGAATACCCTTTTAGCGAAACATGCTATAAAAGGGATGAAGGGAATTGTAAATAAAGCTTAAGCTTCAGCCTTCTGATTGTGAACTGGTCTCTGTGTGTTTCTTTTCTATCCTACTGCGACAGGTTTCCAAGCAGTGTTACTGGTGAGCGTGACCACAACAGAAGGGTCCAGTAACTTCCTGGGGAGATTTCTACGATTACACTTTCTAAACACTCATGATATTTCCATACCTTATCTTTCACAATTTTCTACTTACAATCATATCTAACCCTTTTATATGATTTGATTACTTGATCAAAATATTCATAGCAAGGAGCAGCAGAAGCCAGGGCAGGTGAGACTGGGAAGGTGGCAGAGAGGTGTCTGGATTGAAGGGGAGCCTGAGGAAAGGGGAGGAGAGGGATTTCCCTCAGCCTGTGCTTCTCTTCTGTTTCTGAAAACATAACCAAGGGGTCTCATGGTGCCAGGGATGGGCCAAATACCCAGTTTGTTGCAATTTCCCCAGTTGTGGCTGCTTGGCCATAATAGGGAAGAAGGTCTAAAAAGGGAAAGGGGGAAAAGCAGAGCCCAAACTGCTCATGTTTGGAGTGGCAATTCCTCCCATTCTTTCCTGCTGGCAAGGACACTTTGCCTCACAGAATGACAGGACAGGGGAGGAGGGACGGGGCCTGTGGACAGGAGCTCTCACAGCCAGATTGCACAGAGGGGGTCCCACAGGGCTGTCCAAAGGGGCCTCCAGGTGGGCCCCCTCCCCCCCAGGTGTGGTGGGCAGTTTCCATGTGACACAATGTCAGTGCGGTGATGTGACAATGCAGTGATGTGACATCCCCATGATGTAACAATGCCCCATCACTGGGAGACCTCTGGAGCACGAGGAGTCAGCGTGGGGTCACAGCACCACCAGAGCTCTTGGAAGGCAGTGTGAAGCTCCATATCACTGCTGGTGTCCTGCCAAAAGGCAGAGGCACTGCTGAGTGCACTGGGAATTAGGAGGAGGAGAGCAGTGGGCTGATAGAGAGGGCTTAGCTAGGGGTCCTTGGGGCTTGAGGGGCTGCTCTAGGACCTAAGGACCCTCAGGACCCTCAACTCCTTCTCTTGCACCTGCTGTGCAGGTGCCTGAGTGTCTGTGTCTTCCCAGCACGGCCCCAGAACTCCACACCTGGGAGACTGAACCACCAGGCTGATGGATTCTTACCTGCTGAACCTCCCACTCGAAGTCAAGATCCCTGTGAAGCCCAAATCGAACACTGTCTTCTGCAGGGGAAAGCTGGGGGAAAAGGTAAAGGAAGTAAAAGCAGAAGAGCTCTCCTCTTTCACGGGTTCCCATCATGCACAGTTCTTGTGGCCACCTCCTCTATAGCAGGAGCTGCAACCCTACAATCAGGCAGCGCTGGGCAGCAGAGGGAAGCTCCAGGCTCCCTGGAACACAGAGAAGAAGCACTTGTCAGTGTCCTCACTGGTTTGTGGCACTGTGCATATGTGTGGCCAGGTCCCTGCCTGCAGCAGGCTGCTGTGTTTGTCCAGGTGCCAGGACAACAAGCCCTTCCAGCTCATCCTGCCATGTCGAGTCAGGCTCTGGTTCACCTTTGAGGGAAACTCTCACCTTCTGCTTATTCTGTTGGTATATTTGGAAGAGCTTGGGTTTCCCTGGTTGGGGAATGCATGCACTGTCCTCCTCCTCCAGCTTGCACCGCACCTTCCCAAGGCAGAGACTTGCCGGAGGCGAAGGCAAAGGCAGCTGACACAGCCCTTGTGCCTGCCTAACCCAAGGAGACTGGTTTCATCCACTGTCCTCTGACTGCACCTGAAGCACTAGGCTTGACCTTTTCAGTCGGAAGGTTTATTTGTGGGTGGGTCAGCAGTTCTTCCTGGGGGCCTAAGCTGTCTATTTGCTGGTGGAGTTGCTGCTGGGGTTTGTCTTCTCTCCCTCAGCCCATCACAGCCCAGTCTGGCCCAGCATGGCCCCGCAGAGTTTCTGTGAGGGCCTCTGTGCCTTTAGAAGGATGGAGAAGAGTGTTAGTCTTCAAAGTACCTTGCTCTTTTCACAAGTACTGCATGGCAACTCTTTGCTGCTCTCTCCTGCCTCCTTCATACTCTGGGAAATGTCTCTTACAGCTTTACGGGCCATGTCTTTTCAACCTCCATGATCCCTATATCCGCTGCATGAGCCTGCAATACAACTGCCTGCATGACCCCCACCTTCGGGACTACCACAAGCGTAAGGACATCCTGCGGATGCTGAAGATACAGGGCGTCATCACCAGTGACAACAAGGTAGGTTTGGTGTTGGGCTGATCAAGAGCAGCCCTCTTCAAGCAGGGCTCCCACAGCCCTTGCTGCAGCCACCTGCCGCTGCCAGAGGGCAGGGCCATGCACTGGTGTCCCTGGGAGCAGAAGCAGGGCCAACATCCCCCTGGCAAACCCCAGTCCTGCCCTTCTCAGCCTGCCCCACACTGCTGTTCAGCCCTGGCTGGGGGGACATCAGTGGCCCCAACACCAGGATATGGCAGGAAGGCCTGGGGGCAGCTCCCCTCCCACTGGGGTCAGGCTGTTTTGGGGAAGGCCACTACATGGCTTGACAGGGTTTGGGGCCTTCTGTCCTTGTCCCTCCATAGGTGCTTTGCACTGTGAAGGAGTTCAACGAGTACAGGCACTACCTAACTAGGATCAAGCTGCAGTCAGAGAAGATCTTGGGGCAGCAAGAGGTAAGCAAAGGTTGTGTTCAGGGGCACGGGACTGTGCAGGGCTGTGCTGCTGGGCAGGGTGCTGTGGCTGGGAGCTGAGCCAGCGCAGGGCGCTGAGCTGGGCACAGGCAGCAGGGCCATGTGTGGGCACACGCAGTGCTGAGGGAAGCCCTTCTCTCCTGCCCTCATGGCCTGTCTGAAGCAGAGTGCTGGCCTGGGCCCACAGGAAGCCTCAGCACGAAGGGGCTGAGAAACATGAGCCACAACCTGGTGTCACCTTTCAGGAAGGGCTTCTGCCACTTCTGGCCAAATTAAAAGATAGTCCCAAACTGCTGGGAGCCACTGACACCTCCTGCTGGGCAGAGTGGCGGCCACAGCCTCAGAAACCTTCTTGCTCACATCCACAGAAAAGCAAAGTGACCCCCCTGAAATCAGGGAAATGGAGAAGAGGGGAAATAGCTTTGGATGAGGGCCAAATCTACTCCAGAGCTGAGCTGGGCACTGCTGCTGACTCCCGGAGGAAGCTGGACAACACTGCTCATGGCCTCATTAAAGCTGTCTTTGAACAGCTGACTGCAGCAGAAGCCCAGAAGCTCCAAGAGCTGGTTGAGACTGTTCTGCACGAAGTCCTAGGGAGGCTCAGGGTCCCTCAGGAACACTATGTCAACTTTTTAAGGAGGGTTGCCCGAAGGATCAGAGGAATAGTTTTTAGTGGCTCTGTGAAAACAGAGACATTTCTAGACCACTGTCAAGAAATGGAAATGGTGGCCAAACAGCTTGTAGTGGAAGTGTTGGAGACCTTGGGGAATCGTCTGGAATCCAAAGCAGCTGAGCCAGGGAGGGCAGCCAGGTGGAAGGAGAAGCCTATTGATAGAAGAGCCATCCGAGCAGACACATCCAAGGAAGCTGAAACAGACAGAGCACATTTACATGCTTGCCTTGACAAACTCACCAGACAAGTTGTTAAGAATGTTCGCTGCCTCTTGAAATCCATGGTGGCTTCTCAGTTTGAAGGAGACTCCAGCTATGACTACACTGAAATCCTGAAGCTTCCCAAGGATAAGGTCTCCAATAGACAGATGCAGCCAGGATTCCCTGAAGCATCTGAAGAACAGAGCCAGGAAGCAAGCACAGCAGTAAAGCTGCCTGCCTTAGGACCACAGCTCCATGCAGACTGGACTGACTATGCCAAAACCATGGAGCCCAAGAATCCTGCAAATGTGAAGGGGAACTTGGTGAGAGAAGCAAATCTAACAACGTCAGGCAAAACTTTGGATATAAAGACCATGTCAAATCAGATTGTTAAGTCTCTACTGGACCAGATTGGTCAGCATGGGTCTGCACCAACTCCCAGACAGAATTTTCAAGGACCTGTCTCAAACCTAGCCACATCCCACGGCGGAGAGAAGAGTTGTGCTGCTGAGAACACTCTCCCCTCCGAGGATCCAAAGTTTTCCCAACAGCCCGTCCCTCCGGAGAGTCCAAAGCCCCCTGCCCAGGCCAGAGCACGGCGTAGATTGGTGCACCCAAAGCTCGTCTGAGGCGAGTGAGGTGTGTGGCAGGAGAGCTCTAGACCCCCCAGATGACAAACCTCACACCCTTGTTCCATCAATAAAGAGTTTACTCATAAGGCCTTGCTTGTGCTTCCTCCCAGTCTGGCCAGACTGCATCTACGCATTTTCCCTGCTGTAACCTGTCCCATCCTCTTCCCTTCTACAGCCTCAGCCAATTTTACGGGGAATCTGAGCTAGGGAGGCGAGGAGTAGCCAGCATTTTTTTCTCATACAGCAAGCTTTGCTGTCGGGCGAGTGGAGGCGCATGTCCCATTGGAGGCAGCTTGGGTTTCACCTCGTGCAAAGGACAATGATGTCTTTGCCTTGCGATCCCTTTTGTAGAACCCTTTCTCCTCAGACCGAGCTGCCCCAGAAGCCCTGCATGAGCACTTGCTGTTGCAGTGCTGGGGATCAACAGCAGTGTCTGCATCTGGGCACTGCTCTGCTGCCTTCAGATCTTGCCTGCCAAGAGGAGGGAGGCAGGCAAAAGGTGGAGGCCTGAAGTTTGTTCTTGAGTTTTATCATTTTTTTCACACAAAAAATTCCAGTCCAGGACGGGAATGGCCAACCCACATCTCCTTGGGGTAGTGTAATGCAGCTGCTCAGCAGAGGTGCTCTGCGAGCAAGGGCTGGTCTGGCACAGCTGGTGAAACAGCGCCAGTGCAGGGGGGTTAAAGGGCTGAAAGGCGGGATTCGAGAGCACAGCTGCCATCAAGGGCCTGTCCTTTCCCCAGGCGATGAGATAAGGAACAGCTGGGGACAAAAGGAAGGCAGCGGCTCTCGCTACTGGAGCTGGGCCTGCCCCGCAGGAAGGGCTTGGAGCCCGCCCGGCAGTCTTGGTCTGCGCACGGCAGGGCTCGTTTCATCTCCCGCCTCAGGCTGCGGGCGGAGGCCCCGGGGGGAGTCGCAATAGTCCCGGCTCTGCCGCAGCTCCAGAAGGGAGGGGCCGAGGTGCCTCCGCGGGAGCTGCTCCCCTTGGGGACTGGGCAGGGCCTCGCACAGGTCCCTCTCCCGCCGAGACTGCCTCGCCTGTTTCTGGCTGCAGCCCGGGGTCCCTCAAGGCACGCATGTCCCACATTTACCTCATCAAAGTGTGTGAATATCTGAAAAGGGGGTGCCAAGAGGCTGGAGCCAGGCCCTGCTTGGCAGTGCTCAGCAATGGGACAAGAGGCAACGGGCAGAAATCCTTAACCAGGAAGTTCCACCTGAACATGAAGAAGAAGCTCTTTCATGTGCGGAGACTGAGCACAGAAACAGATTGCCCAGAGAGGGTGTGGAGTCTTCCTCACTGGAGTTATTCCATAACTCTCTGGACACAATCCTGTACCACTTGCTCTGGGATGACCCCTGTTGAGCAAGGAAGTCGGACCAGATGAGCCACTGTGGTCCTTTCCAGCCTGACCCATCCTGGGATTCTGTGGGAGCAGGAGCCCAGTGGTATCATCAGCCCCTCATCCCAGCCTAGGGAGCTGTGGCACTGTCAGTCGGGTGTGTGGCTCCTTAGCCTGCCCTGGAGGTTACAGGGAAGATGTTCCCAAGCAAGCAAAATTAGGCACAAGAAATACTCACTTGCTAAGTCTGCAGTTTTGTTGCAACTTGGCTGCTTTCAGACAATTTGGTGTGTTTTATTCTGTGAAAAATACACAGTCACGGATAAAACTGAACAAGGACATCAAAGTAAAACTATTTGTTAATATAAACGGGTCAGCTGATCTGGGTGTGTCTCACTGAGGAGGCACACCTCCCCCTAAAATGCACTTCCCCATCCAGTGGGGGTCCCTGTCTCCTTTCCTGCTGGCTGAGTTCTCAATAACTCACATTCTTTCCAAACACCTACCGCGCTCAGACACCTCCTTTCCTCTCCCCTTTCTCTCCCTAGTGACAAGCATTGGTTCACTCTCCTTTTTCTCCTGCACCACTCTCATGAGGCCTAGCCCCATGCTAGCTACATCTTTGCCTATGTGACGTAAGGGTACATTCTTATGGCTGAAACAATGGCTGAAGCAAAGCATTATTTTATGTCTCACAACCCATCCCCTTTTTATTTATCACCTTTTTGCTAAAGCCCTTGGTTTGGTTATGTGTCTGGCTGCTGTGGGCCAGTCTCTGTTTGCAAAGAGATTATATTCAAATGTAACAGTTAGACTCTAGTCCTGATATTTTGCAAACTCATGTTTGTGCTCAGCTACGCTTATTCCAAAGTTCTAAGTTTACATCTCCTGCTGAGGCCCATAGCTTTGCTCTAACCTGTGTAGAATAAGTTGCAGGTCTTCCTGTTTTTCTCTTTTTTGATCTTGCCTCCTTAGAAGTCTTCTGGGTCCCCATGCTTTGACTAGTGTAATTTGTTTCAGGAACTGATACCTTACCTTCCCAGATAAGGTAATCCAAACATAATTTCATAAGAAGATACTCCCATATCTTTCCTGGGAATGGTTTAAATTCTTAGTAATGCTAAAGGTAAACATTTGGTCCCTGGTAAGTATGTTTCTATCATTAATTTAGTTATATGGGTTTTAATTGTAGGATTCATCCCTTCAACATGTCCCAAACTTTGGGGATACCAAGGAGTGTGGAAGTTCCAATTTATATCTAAAGCCACACACAAAGTCTGTAAGATTTTTGAGGTGAAGTAAGTCCCTTTATCAATCTATCCTCTTGATTATTCCATATCCAGGAATTACCTGTTGTAACAAAATTTTAACCACCTTATAGGTGGTAGCAGTTGCAGTGGGAAACACCTCTACTGTTGGGGGTTAGACTTGTTTATCCTTTTCACCTATAGAATTTTTTCCCAAGGGTTGCAAGGCAACTGATTGCCGGGTACTTATGAGTGCTCAGGTGAAAACAAAGCCTAGAAGCTGGCACTTGACTACACCCTTGTCTCCGGGAGTTTTCCCCGAGGGGGGGGGGGGGGGAGAGAAAGACGGGGGCTGGGGGGGGGGACAGCTTCACTTTTGGTGTGGTCTGCGTCGAGAACGGACGGGGGCTGCCATTGCTGCGTGAGTTTCTCACGGCACCACCGGGATCTGATCCTGGAGAGAGAGAGCTACCATCATCTGCTCGTGTGCCCGGATCCGGATTCCTCTTTTTTGCTGCCCTGCTAGAGCTGCCTCGGCTGGGCATCCTGTCCCACTGCCTCGGCGCTGTTTTAGAGCTGCACTGCACCGCGGGCCCGCACAGGCCTCCCGGCCAGACCCGTTTGCCTTCTAGTGACTACTGACAGAGCTCTGAACTTCATCTGATCCACCAGCCCGGGATTCCCCACTGTTCCAGCTTCGTACCTTTTTCTCTAGAGTCCCCCAGAGACCAGACTGCCCCGGGTTTTGTAAGACCAAGCTCCATCAAGGTCCCTAGTTCTGTTTTTTTTCGCTATTAATTGCTGTAGTTGTTGTTGTTTGCCCTGTTATACCTATTAGTAAAGAACTGTTATTCCTATTCCCATATCTCTGCCTGAGAGCCGTTTTAATTTTCGAAATTATAATAATTTGAAAGAAGAAGATTTGAATTATCCATTCCAAGAGAGGCCCTGCCTCTCTCTAGCAGATACCTGTCTTCTTTCAAAACTAAGACAGATTTTGGCGCCCAACGTGGGGCTTGAGGGCATTGAGAGAAAAAAGGGAATAACAGTTCTTAAGTGACCTAATTTCTTGTTCATTCTTGTTCACTGGATATAGAAACCTTGATAAGTAACGCCATGTGGTCTAACTTATCCTGGTTCGGGTGGCATGTGGTTGTGGCTTTATTTTGCCCATTTGCAGGCCTTTTCCTAAACATAGGCCCTATAACAAAAGCTACTGTGGCTGTTATCCAGTTTGTTTTATGGGCTGATAAGGTGAGGAATTCACTGATTTTTAACTTGCTCTAGACAGCAGGCACATAGATACGTGGCTATCACATACTAAGTAGGTGTATTTGGGGTTACTTTAAGAATGGTACTTTCTGTGAGGAAATGACAGTGAGAGAAGTTTTCCAGACCTTTAGCCAGTTCCTTATGCCTACTCTACCAGCTTTTGAAGAGTTCAAATTTCCTCTAGAAACTAACCAAATGTTGCTGATGATCCTAGCTTATTTAGCTTTCAAAGATAAGGTGAGGTCAATTTGGAGCACTGCACAGACTAAGGATATTGCTGTGGGGCCTGACACTGCCCCAGAGGCTAGAGATACTGCTGTAAGGCCTGATACTGCCCCAGAGGCTAGAGATACTGCTGTAAGGCATGATACTGCCCCAGAGGCTGAGAATGCTGCCATAGAGCCTGATACTGCCCCAGAGACTGGGGATGCTGGCCCACTGCCTGACCCTGCCCCACAGCCCACCCCAGAAATGAACCACCCCAGTTGGGTGGGGGTTCTAGTGAAAGAGATACGTGAGATGAGCCAAGTGCTGAAAGAATACACTTCCCCAGCTGGTGAGAAGCCCTCCCCTTGCCCTGAAAAGGGAGAATCCGATGGTGCAGCAGTGGAACCCACAGAGGTTACAACGTCCAGGTTCCAGCTGAACCACAGGACCAATCACAACCAGCTGCAGTTGCCCCTGTAGAAACAAAGAAGTATAAGATGAAATCAGAGCACCCAGGTAATAAGGATAAGAAAAGAAGGCCCTCACAGCCCACAGGGGAACCAGAGGTTGAGATTACCATCGAGTCCCTGACTTATGAAAGCCTACGTAATCTGCAAAAAGATATTGCACGACGAGGACGTGAAGCTTATACAACTTAGTTACTTCGGGTTTGGGACCTTATAAGTACAGGCGTGCAACTGGATAGTGGTGAGGCAAGGAACTTGGGACCCTTGACCCAAGACTCAGGGGTGAATCAAGTATTTGTAAGAGAGCAAGGGCCCCTTCCCCTCTGGGAGCGACTTCTAATGAGTGTAAGGGAGAAGTTTGTCCACAGAGACAGAATGCAAGAGCACCATCATAGAAGTCAGTGGAAGACCCTTGAGGAAGGGATCCAACAGCTGAAAGAAGTAGCCATATTAGAGGTACTCTTTAGGAGAAGTGGACAGCATGACAATGACCCTGACAAGGTCAGGTGCACAGGGCAGATGTTGTAGAACCTGGCAAGTAAGGGGCCATCTCAATACACCACCTTCATTGCAATGATCAATCCTGATAGCAACCGGGAGACAGTGGGTTCTGTCGCCAGCAGGCTCAGAAATTATGAGAGCATAGTCAGTAGCCCAATGCAGGCTCAGGTCTCTGCAGTAGTTAAGGAACTCAAAGAAGAGGTAATAAGAGAAGTGAGGGAGGAGGTGAGGGAAGAGATGAGGAAGAACAGTTCCCATGCGGCACCAGTGCGAGTCACAGGCCCCAGAGCCAGAGCCCAACGCCCTCCAGCTAGAGAGAGAGGGTACACCCCAAGGGCTGACCTGTGGTTTTTCTTGCGTGACCATGGGGAAGACATAAGAAGGTAAGATAGAAAACCCACTTCTGCCCTGGCAGCACGGGTGCGTGAGCTCAAAGAGAGAAACACTAACCGAGGGGGTCCCACTAAAATGAAAGTAGCCTCAACCTCCCAGGACCGAGCCACCAGGTATTATAGAAGTGAAGATGATATGTCAGATCCCCTTGAAAGAGCCTCTACAATGTATGCCCAGGAAGAGAATAATAACCAGTGCTAGAGGGGCCCTGCCTCTAGCCAGGAAGAGGCACAGGAAAACCGAGTCTTTTAGACTGTGTAGATTCGATGGCCTAGCACATCAGAGCCACAGAAATATGAAGCTTTAGTAGATACTAGTGCGCAGTGTACCCTGATGCCATCGGGACATGTGGGGGCAGAACCCATTTCCATTGCTGGAGTGACAGGGGGATCACAGCAACTGACTCTAGTAGAAGCCGAAGTGAGCCTGACCAGGAAGGAGTGGCAGAAACATCTGATTGCAACCGGCCCAAAGGCCCCGTGTATCCTGGGCATTGACTTCCTCCGGAATAGGTATTACAAAGACCCTAAGAGACTCAGATAGGCTTTTAGAATAGCTGCTGTAGAGGCAGAGGGCATCAAGAAATTGAACACCTTGCCTAGACTGTCAGAGAACCCATCTGCAGTAAGACACCTGAAAGTAGAAGAACAACGAGTACCAGTTGCCACCTCGACAGTGCACCGCCGGCAGTATCAGACCAATCGAGATGCCGTGATCCCCATCCACAAGATGATCCGGGAGCTGGAGAGCCAAGGGGTGGTCAGCAAAACCCACTCACCCTTCAACAGCCCCATCTGGCCTGTGCGCAAGTCTGATAGAGAATAGAGACTGACTGTAGACTATCGTGCATTGAATGAGGTGACACCACCACTGAGCGCTGCTGTGCCGGACATGCTGGAGCTTCAGTATGAGCTGGAGTCCAAGGCAGCAAAATGGTATGCCACTATTGACATCGCTAATGCATTTTTCTCCATTCCTCTGGCTGCAGAGTGCAAGCCTCAGTTTGCGTTCACATAGAGGGGCGTGCAGTACACCTAGAACCGACTGCCCCAGGGGTGGAAGCACAGTCCCACCATCTGCCATGGATTGATCCAGGCTGCACTAGAAAAGAGAGAGGCTCCAGAACATCTGCAGTACATCGATGACATCATTGTGTGAGAGAACACAGCAATAGAAGTGTTTGAAAAAGAGGAGAAGATCATCCAGATTCTCCTAGAAGCCGGCTTTGCCATCAAGAAGAGCAAGGTCAGGGGACCTGCCCGAGAGATCCAGTTCTTAAGAGTAAAGTGGCAAGATGGTCGTCGCCAGATACCCACAGAGGTAATCAACAAGATCACCGCAATGTCTCCACCGACCAGCAAGAAAGAAACACAAGCTTTCCTAGGTGCCATAGGCTTTTAGAGAATGCACATTCCTGAGTACAGCCAGATTGTGAGCCCTCTCTACCTGGTTACCCGCAAGAAGAATGATTTCCACTGAGGCCCTGAACAGCAGCAAGCCTTTGCCCAGATCAAGCAAGAGATCGCTCATGCGGTAGCCCTTGGCCCAGTGAAGACAAGACCAGAGGTAAAGAATGTGCTCTACTCAGCAGCCGAGAACAATGGCCTGTCCTAGAGCCTATGGCAGAAGGTGCCGAGTTAGACTCGAAGCCGACCACTGAGATTCTAGAGCCGAAGCTACAGAGAGTCTGAAGCCAACTATACTCCCACAGAGAAAGAAATCTTAGCCGCCTATGAAAGAGTTCAAGCCGCCTCAGAAGTGATTAGTACAGAGGCGCAACTCCTCCTGGCACCCCGACTGCCTGTGCTAGGGTGGATGTTTAAAAGAAAAGTTCCCTCTACCCACCATGCCACCGACGCCACATAGAGCAAATAGATTGCCCTCATCACACAGCGCGCCCGTATTAGAAACCCAAACCGCCCTGGGATTTTGGAAGTTATTACCAACTGGCCAGAAAGTGAAAGCTTTAGTCTCATAGATGAAGAAGAGCAAGAACAAGTGACACGAGCTGAAGAAGCACCACCGTACAACCAACTGCCAGTAGAAGAGACACAGTACGCTCTTTTCACTGATGTTTCCTGTCGCATTGTAAGCATGAACCAGAAATAGAAAGCAGCTGTATAGAGCCCCACACGACAAGTTGCACAAGCCACTGAAGGAGAAAGTAGATCGAGTCAACTTGCTGAACTCAAAGCCATTCAGTTAGCCCTAGACATTGCTGAAAGAGAGAAGTAGCCAAAGCTCTACCTCTACACTGATTCGTAGATAGTGGCCAATGCTCTGTAGGGTTAGCTAGAAAAGTAGAAAAAAGCCAACTGGCAGCGTCGGAGAAAACCAATCTGGGCTGCTGATGAGTGGAAAGACATTGCCACTCGGGTAGAGAAGCTACCTGTGAAAGTCCGCCATGTAGATGCCCATGTCCCCAAGAGCAGAGCTAATGAGGAGCACCGAAACAATAAGCAAGTAGATCAAGCTGCCAAGATAGAAGTATCAAAGATAGACTTAGACTAGCAGCACAAGAGAGAGCTGTTCCTAGCTCGATGGGCCCATGATGCTTCAAGACATCAAGGCAGAGATGCCACCTATAAGTGGGCACGAGACCGAGGGGTGGATCTAACCATAGACAGTATCTCCCAGGTTATCCATGACTGTGAGACATGTGCTGCCATCAAACAAGCCAAGCAGGTGAAGCCCCTATAGTATAGAAGACGGTAGTCTAAATATAAGTATGAAGAAGCCTGGCAGATTGACTACATCACCCTTCCCCAGACCCGCCAAGGCAAGCGCTACGTGCTGACCATAGTAGAAGCCACCACTAGATGGCTAGAGACCTACCCTGTGCCCCATGCGACTGCCCAGAATACCATCCTGGGCCTTGAAAAACAAGTTCTTTAGAGACATAGCACCCCTGAGAGAATTGAGTCAGACAATGAGACCCATTTCAAGAACAGCCTTGTAAACACCTGGGCTAGAGAACATAGCATCGAATAGATATATCACATCCCTTATCATGCACCAGCTGCCAGGAAAGTTGAACGATGCAATAGCCTGCTTAAAACCACCTTGAAGGCACTGAGTAAGAGGTCCTTCAAGAACTGAGAGATTAATTTAGCAAAGGCCACATAGTTAGTGAACACCAGAAGTTCCAGCAACCGAGCAGGCCCAGCCCAGTCTGAGCCCCTGAGAACAATAGATAGAGATAAAGTTCCAGTAGTACACATGAGAAGTATGCTGAGAAAAACTGTTTAGATTAATCCTGCCTCCAGCAAAGACAATCCCATCCGTGGGGTTGTCTTCGCTCAGAGACCAAGTTGCACTTAGTAAGTAATGCAAAAAGATAGACAGACCTGATGCATACCTCAAAGAGACCTTGTTTTAAGGTGAACTACCCATGCCACTGTATCCGTACCCACATCTGCATGTATATATGTATATAATTAAAGTAGTGCATGTATGTATATAGTTTAGCAGTTTAAATTCAAATGTAATATGTTAGTATGAGAAAAAATTCGGGGTAGATTAATGTTAGAGGTTAGACTTGTTTATCCTTTTCACCTATAGAATTTTTTCCCAAGGGTTGCAAGGCAACTGATTGCCGAGTACTTATGAGTGCTCAGGTGAAAACAAAGCCTAGAAGCTGGCACTTGACTACACCCTTGTCTCCGGGAGTTTTCCCCGAGGGGGGGGGGGGGGAGAGAAAGACGGGGGCTGGGGGGGGGGACAGCTTCACTTTTAGTGTGGTCTGCGTCGAGAACAGACGGGGGCTGCCATTGCTGCGTGAGTTTCTCACGGCACCACCGAGATCTGATCCTAGAGAGAGAGAGCTACCATCATCTGCTCGTGTGCCCGGATCCAGATTCCTCTTTTTTGCTGCCCTGCTAGAGCTGCCTCGGCTGAGCATCCTGTCCCACTGCCTCGGCGCTGTTTTAGAGCTGCACTGCACCGCGGGCCCGCACAGGCCTCCCGGCCAGACCCGTTTGCCTTCTAGTGACTACTGACAGAGCTCTGAACTTCATCTGATCCACCAGCCCGGGATTCCCCACTGTTCCAGCTTCGTACCTTTTTCTCTAGAGTCCCCCAGAGACCAGACTGCCCCAGGTTTTGTAAGACCAAGCTCCATCAAAGTCCCTAGTTCTGTTTTTTTTCGCTATTAATTGCTGTAGTTGTTGTTGTTTGCCCTGTTATACCTATTAGTAAAGAACTGTTATTCCTATTCCCATATCTCTGCCTGAGAGCCGTTTTAATTTTCGAAATTATAATAATTTGAAAGAAGAAGATTTGAATTATCCATTCCAAGAGAGGCCCTGCCTCTCTCTAGCAGATACCTGTCTTCTTTCAAAACTAAGACACTCTACCCAGTGGGTAAGATGACTGACTATTAGCAGTAGGTATCTCCATTGCAGTACCTTGGGGAGTTCAGTACAATCTACCTGTACATTCTGGAAAGGTCTAAGGGCCAGGGTCCTTCCCCCACTACAGGTTTTTCTCATCACTTTCTGTGGGAACAGAGCTGGTTGGGGTGGACAGGGTGGCAGCCCCGCCTTTCTATAAAGGCATCAACTTGAGGCCCTGGGAATCAAACCTGTAGGCTGAGAGATTAGCACTGAGGTTATGGTGAGCAGAAGTTAAGGGTACAAAGACTGATGGGAAGTTATTATGCTATTACCTTATATAAGCAAAAGTTCCAGAATATTCCCCAGTTCGCTTTCCCCATTAGTCTATGTTTGATGCAGTGTTTTGCGTATTCTACTTCCCAGTTTCTGATTGGACCCTCACCCTCAGAACCACCCCCAAACTTACCTTTTACATATCCCTGTTCTTGCCCCAGGGTGCCTTCTGAGGTTGATCCTCTACAGAGTGTTTGCCTTCCCCAGTTTATTGTTTTCATATATTAAAACACTTTCCCTTTTTGGACAACCCAGTCATGCCCTGTGGAGGGAGTTAAGCCTCGGGAGGCAGTGGAGCCTGACCATGGTGAGGACACTCTCCCTTGGAGAGAAAGCAGCCCCTAGGCTTCAGGCCTATGGTAAGCCCCCTAGGGAAGAAACCTTAGGAGACTGCTACCTCCCATAATGATAAGGTATGTTCCTCCCTCATTAATCTTACCAGTATCAGGTTAATTGGTTGTACCCCATTGGTTTTTTCCCTCCTTTTACCCCAGTTAATTGGTCTGATTTCAGTCCTTCCTTGGTTGGTCCATTTTTCAATCCCTAACCCCAAGTTGTGTAACTCCACCCCCTCCCTCCCCTGTATAAAAATCCCTGGTTTTCTTGGCTCTCTGGTCTTCTGTTCCTGGATCCCTCTGAAGAATAAAGCTTATGGAGAACTCCACCAGAAGGCTCTGTCCCTTTTTTCCATGTCACCCGAATACAGCAGATTTCACAAAAGAGCTAAATCACTCCAACGGCTTGGACGTGCCTGTGCCCTCCAGGACATCCTCTTCAGGATGCTTCCGAGGAAGGTTGTGGCACTCCTAACCACCCACAAACAGCTGCGATAGTGCCCGTCTTTTATTTCGCCACTGACTTGATCCCGAGATCATGAAAGCATAATTACGATAAGTGGTGCCTGAACAGGAACTCCTGACATTCAGGGGACCTGTTGGGGTCAGTCAGTGGGTCTAGCTGACTAGTAGGCCATACCCCTTTTTTAATTTTTCGGAATTCTTCCAGCAAGCCAGGCCCGGCAGAATTTTCCGGAGGCCTCAGGCATTGGCACTGTACTGAAGACAGACAGGCAACTGGAGGAGCAGTGACCCAAGGAGTGGTAACTGCAGCCAGAGCAGGTGAGTAAAGACAAAAAGGGAGATACTCCAACCCATTACCCTAACCGGGGGGGAGGGCATATCCTACCCCATCCAAGTTGTGCTCATTGCGCGATGAGTTCACTAAAAAAAGATGCATATGAACGTTTAAATTTTATTTTGACAGCCCACAGAAACAAGGTTAGGAAAAAGAATCTTAAGAACATCATAAAATGGGTCCTTCCTAATTTCCCAGAAGCTTCAGTGTTTAATATCTGCTCCACGAAGCTGTGGGACTCGGTGGGAGTTAAGTTAGATGATTTGACTACCAAGAAAAATTCTGCAGCACCTTGAATGCTTCCAACCTTTAATGTCATTTTCGAGACTTTGAAAATTGAGGAAAAGCACTTAAGACACCTCAACCTAGTTCCAACACCACCTTTTCGCCTGGAACCGTTATAAATCCTACTTGTCCTGGGAGTGGGAAGAAGAAGGGAACCCATGCTACATGGAGGAGTGAACTTTCTTCCGCCCTCCCCCATCCTCCTTCTTCTCACCCTTCAGACTATTCCAGAGTGGGATATAGGGCCGATACTGCCAATGCGCTTGGGGAAAATGTTGGTTCACCAGGTCTCCCTGCCGTCCCGTGTCCACCTCCAACTCTTCCACTTGGGGTCCAAAATGGCAAAGGCCATGCCATTTTGGATCCTTCCCATTCCCTCGCATTCTCCTCATCCCTCCTTTTCAACCTTCACTTTTAATACCGGAAATAAGACTCACCACCATTTTGGAACTGCAACTAACATTTACCATCTAACTGCCAATCATCTTCGGGACACCTCCCTCAGTACCATCCCTTCTGTTCTGGAACATGCCCTTTCCACCTCAGGCCACAGCCCCTTCAGGAAAACCAGAACCCAGCCCACCTGGATTTTGGAAATGCTCGCCTCCAAGATGGCAGTGTCCAGGTAATCAGAAACAAAGCCTGCTTGAAAAGCTGTACTGGAATACAATCAAATATACGTCCTGATAAAAAAAATTCTATTGGTATTGGATTAACTCTTTCCCCTCCTCCTCCTCTTCCGAAGAGGACATCAGCCAGCCTAGACCCAATGATGCTGAGGATCCATGGGAGAAGGTATGGAAAGCAGCTATAAAAGAGGGAGACTGGGAACTTGTTAGCAAATTCATAGCAATGCTGGTTTGTTATAGAAGGAGGGGAGCAAATCCATGTTGGAAACCTATGGCTTATGGGGAAGTAAAAGAGTTATGTATAGCTGCTAAGGAATATGGGAGGTAGTCATCATATTTTAAAAATTTCGTGTTAGCCACCTTCTCTGCACATGTGCTTACCCTGCATGACATGAAATACATAATGACTATCTTACTGTCACCAATGGAATACACCCTTTGGGAAGGCGAGTGGAAGAAACTATTAAATCAGTTACTAAAGGACTATGTGGGGGACCAAACATGAGTAGCATTGACCCTTGATCACTTTTATTTTTGTCATTAAAAAACAGACCAGTGACAAGTGGTGCCTTTTACAGGACCTACATATGATCAATGAAGTGACAGAAGATATCGATGCTTTACAATCTGGCCTTCCCCAGAGAGTGGAAGTTAACTGTTACTGACTTGAAAGACTTGCTTTTTTAACATACCTTTGCATCCAGACGATGGTCCAAAGTTTGCCTTCTCCATCCCAACCATCAACAGGCAAGCTCCACTTCAAAGGTGCCACTGGACAGTACTGCCAACAATGGATTTAATCCATTGTTAGTTTTAGAATGGGTTTTCCTGCCACATCAGCCAGGGAAAACAATTACCACCAAACCAGAAATGATGGCTCAGCTCATCATTAGGGCCAGATCATGTCTGCTTTCCCTTTCAGGAAAAGACTTCTCAACTATATTTTTGCCCACAACTTCCCTGTATTTAAATTGGTTACTACAACAATCAGAGCCCCTAAAAATTGCTCTCGAACACTTCACAGGTCAAATTTCATTACACTTTCTAAAACATAGATAATTACACTCCTTTCTTAATCTGATTCCCAAACCGTGGAGGAGCGAAGTACCTCTCAATGCACTTATTTTGTTTACAGATGGATCTACACTCCAACAAATTGGTCATTCTTTAGCTGGACTGTAGCACACAGACTTGGCAATCCAATATCGAAATTGTAAAGGGCTCACCTCAAATAACTGAACTCTAGCAGCTGTTGTTGGAGTGTTTTCAAAATTTACATATCCTTTCAACTTAGTTACTGACACTGCTTATGCTGCAGGAGTTATGGAGAGAGCAGAAAATTCATTCCTGAAAGTAGTCACCAATGAACAGCTGCTGTATGCTCTGCCTATAAATTAATCTCTATTCTTTCTCACAGGTAGAATGCCTATTTCGTTATGCATATTCATTCTCACACTTCTTTGCCTGGATTCATTACAGAAGGGAATGCAGGAGCTGATATGCTGGCCATGACAATACAACCAATTCTACCTAACACCCTTGAACAAACACGTGTAAGCCATTCATTTTTTCACCAGAATGCCACTGCGCTCTGTTACATGTTTAGTATTTCTAAAGATCAAGCAAAGTCAATTGTTAATTCATGTCCTGACTGCCAAAAAATATCCATACCCTCTTCAGGAATAGGAGTTAATCCCCGAGGACTCCACAGCTTACAAATCTGGCAAAGTGACATTACACATTATGCACCCTTTGGCCTATTTAAGTACCTACATGTATTAATAGACACCTTCTTGGGTGCAATTTTTGCCTCCACCCATGTAGGTGAAGCAACTAAAGATACCATCAAACATTTCTTACAAGCCTTCTCTAACTTAGGCACACCACAAGAGATCAAAACAGATAATGCACCTACCTATATGTCACATAAACCACAACAATTCCTTAAATTATGGGGCATAAAGCACACTACTGGCATCCCGTACTCCCCACAGGACAGTCGATCATCGAAAGAGCCCATGGCTCTCTTAAATGCATCTTAGAACAACAAAAAGGGGAGGCAGAGACCCTGTCTACAGTGGAGAGACTTACCAAAGCCACATATGTATTCAATTTTCTAAATAACTTCTTCATGGAACAAAACCCCCCAATAATAAAACATTTTACCAACACAACACAAGCACAGTTAAAAGAAAAGCCACCAGTTCTATTTAAAAGCCCAGAAACACATCAAATCCTAGGGCCAGTTCCACTTATCACCTGGGGAAGGGGATTGTTGCTGTTGTATTAGAGGCGGCTGAATGAAGTGACACAGACTCCAATTCCGTTGGTGGGCAAATAGTGAAGTTTATAAGACATCACATTCTTTTATAGACTGTTCCGAGACAGCTGGACCAGACTGGTCCTCAATCAACACTCCTCACCATCATTGGCTAATTAGGAACGACACCCCTTTTGTAAACATCTTGCAAGTCAACACCAGGTGCAAAGATTAAGGATTGTTTCAATTCTTTCACTGAGCTTTCTCACAGACCAATTATGGGAAAGTTATTTTACTTTCTCTCTCACAGGCCTTGTAGCTGTCTGACACTTGAAAATCTCCCTCTGACCAGCCTGTCAGCATCCACAATTCCCCCTTTTTGTTTTAAAGCAAAAGCAGTGTTTGTAATCCCTTGCAGGGCTCTTTGCAGGAAGAATGAACACAGCACAAGAGGTCCCTTTAGTAGTTCACCAGTTACTTAAACAGAACCTTAATCAGACACTGACTTAGAGCGGCCAGGGAGACTTTCTAGTACATGCCATCAAATTCTTCACTATCACATCCATGCACCAACATCAAGTCTTGCTGTTCATTCTTGCAAGGAGTCAGTTACTAATTCTAATACAGTAAGCAAAACATTGTTAGTCTGTTCAAAGAACTGGCAGTCTAACTTATCAACACTCACCACTCCAGAAAAAAGGAAAAGATAGAATACTCATTCTCCACTTGCAGAAGGACCGTCCCATTGATGATTGGCATCCTGATCATCATCCAAAGGTTGCCTGTTGGCCGCATTCTGCTTTTGGTGTTGCAAGTCAGGGCGAATGCACCTTGCAGGTATCCACCCTACCCAAGTATCTGTGGGAACGGAGGCATACCCACGACCCCAAGCGATAAGCTCACACAGGCCCTCCCATTTATTAGAGGTTAGATCCCATACCCAGACTTTCGCTCGAGGCAGGTGCGTCTTGCCTGAAGACTGCAATGAAAGAAAGTGATTCAAAATGACAGGCATGTTTGAATTTTGTGGCACTGTAAGGTGATTAATTGTATATAGAGCCTTTTCCAATTGACTGTACGGGGTTTCTCCAGGCATTCTCCCTTTCCATTTGTTTTTCCAGAACACACTTTAAAGTGCCATGAGCACATTCAACAATAACTTGACTGGTTGGAGAATGCGGAATACTAAATTCATGCAACACTCCCCATAAACATAAAAAACTGCTGCGTCTTCTGCGAGACGTAGGTGGGACTAATATCAGTTTTCACAGAAGAAGGTATACCTAAGATCACAAAAGCCATCCTCCAACAGGCAATAACATTGCGGCCCTTTTCTCCAGTATGAGCAGATGCCCACATGGCAGAGGAAAAAGTGTCAATAGACACATGCACATACTTAAGTCAGCCAAATTTGGCAATATGAGTGACATATGTTTCCCAGAGCTGCAAGGCTTTTAGGCCTCTGGGGTTTAACCTTGCTGATAAAGGTGCAGCAAATCCATGACAGTCAGCGCAAGAACTGACAATATCATGAGCCTCAGTTGGTGTTAACTGAAACTGCTTCTGCAGTGTATGTGCACTTTGATGAAAAAATCATGCAATGCTTTGGCTTGTGCAATTTTGCTAGGCTGATGTGCTACCCAGGCAGGGTTAGCTAACCTGTCAGTCCTGGCATTACCTTCTGTTACGAAACTTGTTAAATTGGTGTGACTCTGAATGTGCAGGATGTAATACAGATGAACTCAGGCCTAAATTGCACACCACGAAGTTTTCAATAACTGAAACAAAGCTGCATTATTGACTTCTTTCATAAGTGAACAATCCAAACATTTGGTTATATCTGCTACACAAGCAGAATCAGTGACTAAATTCAGAGGCATCTGAGAAAATTGCTGAAATGCCACGGCAACGGTCCTCAATTCAACCGAGTCTAACTCATGGCCTTCTAGCACCTGCCACTCAGATTCATCCTTCCAAGTAACAATGGCTTTCCCTGTTTTTCCTGAGCCGTCAGTGAAGACAGTGGGTCTTTGCAGCAGCACCCGACTATTTTTTGGCTGCAAAGACAAGTTGGTTGATTTTGCCTACTGCAATAACTTATGACTGGGCAGATGATAAGCAATCTGCCCTGAAAAGTTTTGCAGCACACTTTGCAAAGGAGCACTGTTAACAAAGCTCCATTCAAAGTCTTCCTGCTGTACTGGAAGAATAATTTTTGCAGGATCAGCTGCCATTAATTGCAAACACTGTTGATGGCATTTGATTATGAAATGAGCGAGCAATTCAAACAACATGGGTGCTGTCTTTTTTGGTTGATGGGGCAAGAAGACCCATTCCAAGATGTTCAAAGGATCGGACCATTGCTCACTCCACTGGCCAATGATACCTGTATTCTGGATTGGTAACGAAAACAGTGATATCAATGGAGAGATCGACTTGATGAACCTGACGAGCACAAGGCTCGTTGGACTTGTTGGACTTCCTCCAGTGCGCTCATCACACCTCAGGAGTCAGTTTCCGAGGTGAATTCAGATTAGGGTCCCCCTTTAAAATGTTGAACAGTGGGGACAATTGTGTGATGGTTAGCCCCAAGTAAGGACATAACTAACTGATGGTACCCAGCAATTTCTGGGCATCATTCAGAGTCTTAATAGAATCCATGAATTGCCCTCTTGATGTTGAATGGTTTGATCCAAAATTTTGATTCCTAAATATTTCCAAGGAGGATGCTGTTGAGCCTTCTCTGGAGCCACCTGCAGCCCATAAGAATGCAGAGCAGTGAACAGCTGAGGCTGTATCCTCAGCAGCACATCCTGGGTGGGTGCTGCCACCAGGATATCATCCATATAGTGATAGCAGTATGCTTCTGGAAACTACTTGCGGGCTCTGGACAAGACCTGAGCCACATACCATTGACAAACAGTCGGGCTATTCCACATGCCCTGAGGCAGAACCTTCCATTGAAACCTCTGCACAGGCAGAGCATTATTAATTGCAGGTACAGTAAAGACAAATTTTGGCTTGTCATTAGAATGCAAAAGAATTGTGAAAAAACAATCCTTCAAACCAATGATCAAAATTCTCCACCCCGTAGCAAGCATGGTGGGTGAGGGCATACCAGGCTGCAATGCCCCCACACATGCTTTTTCTATCACTCCACTGATTTTCCAGAGGTCCTGTAACAGCCTCCATTTCCCAGATTTCTTCCTTAATTACAAAGACAGGAATATTCCAGGGACTAGTAGAAGACTCAATGTGTCCCTATTGCAATTGTTCCTGAACTAATTCATGAAGGGTGACCAATTTTTCTTTTGTCAGGGGCCACTGATTTTGCCAGATGGGTTTGTCTACTAGCCACCACAAAGGCAGTGTAGGATACTGTGTACCCTTCAGCACAGCAGCCCCCATCAAAAATGTGTTCCAATCTGTATTCCCCAGGCTGCCAGTACATCCCGACCCCAGAGGTTGAGTGGAGCTGCAGTGACATAGGGCCAAACTGCAGGTGTCTGTCCCTCTGCATTCCTGACCAGAACAGACTGTTGGCTTAGAAAGGTCTGCGTTGTTCCTCCCAACCCTGTGATGGCTGAACCTATAGGGGCCAAAGGCCATGTAGCAGGCCACTCAGAGAAGGAGATGACTGCCATGTTAGTGCCTGTGTTGATCAAACCTTGAAGCTGGATCTGAGGCAGGCTGGCACCCGGTAGAATCAGGGTACACGTCATCTGTGGTCACTGATTAGAAATACCTGTGGTCCAGAAATCTTGTGACAATCCTGTAGACCTGAAGCTGCCATCCCCACGACTCTGCTGGTCAGTCCTGGGGACACATGACTGAAAAGGCACAAGTGGAGCAAGGCGAGTCCTTGCAGGAATGGTGATGGGGAGGTGGGTGTGGAATCCATGGCACAAATTTGGCCTGTAAAGTCAGCATCAATGACTCCTGGATGCACAAAGATCCCTTGAAGGGTTGTGCTAAATCTTCCCACAAGCACTGTGCCCAATCTGTAACCCAAAGGTCCAAATGCATCCAGGAGAACCTTATATACACGGCAAGATTATAAAATGACTGTTGCTGCAGTGTGTACATCCACCCGGCTGCTGCTTGGGTACTACCCCTAAGCTGGCTGAGTAAGCCCGTGTTGGTACCCTGCCCTGAGGAATAACTTGTGTAGGAGTGCAGTTCCCCTTTGTGCTCTTCCTCCCATTTCCCAAGCCTGCCAAAAGCTGACCATTGGCATGGCATTTAGACCTACATTGTTTTGCATAATGACCTGGCTTTGCACATCTAGCACACAAAAAAGGATCCTTGTTTCCTTTCTGCTTCTGTTTTACCTGGTTTTGCTTGCACTCAGTAGTCACTTCTCTGTTGTCCACACTCACAGCATGCCTGGGCTGGCTGTAAAACAGCAGCTAAAGCAGACAGTTTATAGTCTATACACCCCACTTTAGAGCATGCTTGGACCATATCTGTTAATGTTGGGCCCCTGGAAGAGCCTCTATGATCTTTCTACAATCTTCATTGGCATTATCCTTTGCTAATTGTTTACATAAAATCTGTCTCAAGTTATCATCCTCAACCTGCTTTTCTAAGGCTGCTGCAATTTTCTTAACAAATGGCAGAAATGGTTCCTTCAGTCCTTGAGTTATTTTTACGTATCATGGCTTGGGAGCAGCCATTTCTGTGGTTTTTAACAGTGCCCCAATGCCTATCTTTTGACCCTGCTTGAGAATCCGAGGGTCCCAGGTAGCCTAGACATCAGGATTAGAAAAGATACCCTTTCCTGTAAGAGCATCTACTCCAACAGCATATCTGGGATCATCCTGAGGCAATCGCATGTTATCTGCTGCAGCCTTATCAGTCATTTGCCTCCAGTTGTCCTCAAAAAGTCTAAATTGCACAGGTTGGAACAGCACTTGACCCAGATGTTTAATATCAAATGGAGCAAGCAGATCAGTATTTAACACCCTGATAACTTGCATAACTTCTGAAGAACCAAGCCCATATTTTGCTACTTTATCTTGTAAATCCTGTATGACCTTCCATGCTATGACATCATTCCTGTTGACTTGTCTCATATTTGGAAAGCCTTAAACACAGAAAAGGCTTAGATACCCCCTTATGGGGGCACACTGACTTCCTGATCCTCCTGCATACCTTCGTCAGATGCTGGAACAACCACTTGACTCTCCCCTGTTTCTCCCACCCCTGCATCTATGGTCTTGATAATCCTGCTCTCGGGCATCCCCATCGTCTCTAGTAAATCCCAACTCCCCAACTCCAGAACTCGCATTTTGACCAATTCCCAAAAGCATCCCGGGTGCTTTGGACACAGTGGAAGTGTCCATAGGTGGTTCTGCTGCGATCTCGCAGCGTGTCGGTGCCAGCGCCCAGTTATCCGGCCATCCCCCTGCTGCGGGGCAAGCCCATCTCTTCGATCTTCATCAGTATCACTGTCCGCATTCCGGGGCAAAGGCCCGCGGGATGGCCTGAAGGAAGCAGAGGAGAGCGGGTAGGCTGGAAGCACTGAGGCGGGGGAAGTGCCATTGGTGGACACCGGGAGTGGCCGTGTAGGAACAGCAGGAGGTATGGGGTTTGCAGTTCCGCATGCGGCAGAGGGAGGAGGCGGTGCAGACGCTTGCGCTGACCCCGAAGGTGGAAGAAGAGGGGCTGAAGGGACAGTGGGTCCGTCCGCGTCAGCTTTCTGCAGTGGAGACTCCCCTGCTGCCACTTGCGGTGCAGAGAAAAGAGGGGCCAGGGGGGAGAAAGGAAGGGGATGCTCGGACATTTCGGGCTGCCGTTTGGTTAACAAGGCTTTCATGAACTGTTTCGCGAGTGATGGGTACTTTGGCATTACAAAACCGCGGGGAGAAAGATATTTCAGAGGAACATAATCTCGCGGCAAGGGATAGGTTTTTCAAGCAATTCCCGTTTCCCTCAGAGGTTCGGGCAGAGCCAAAGGAGCACCACCAGCAGCTTCCTTAGCCCCTCCGCCTTCCAGTACGTCAATGTCCATAGAAAGATCATCCTCTGAATCAGCTACATCCCTACCACCCTCCCCCAGTGTCCAACGTTGTAACGCTTTAAAGAGAGTGCCCCATGTAACTGCCAATTCAAATGCGTTCTTATCTCCCCTGGAGATTTCCTGCCACAGCCAGTCTCCTAGCAACTGCCAAGCATCTAAACTAAAAGAGTCTCAGTGTCTACCGAAAATTCATGAGCCTTTGCCCAGTAGAACAGGTTATACAGGGAGTCGTCTGAAACAGCGACCCCCAAACACCTACCTGGATGGTCACTGACACTCATCAAGACAGCTTTACTGGTCCTTACAAGTATTGTTGTTATGCTGTTGATGTTACCCTGTCTTTTGAGTTGTTTGTGCAAAATTTCATGGTTATTTGAAAAAAGTATTCTTAATAAAACAAAAGGGAGGGATGTGAGAACAGAGCTGTTTGGGGTGGACGGCAGAGTGGGAGGGGACACCACCTTCCTATAAAGGCCCTGGGAGTCAAGCCTGTAGGCTGAGAGACTAACACTGAGATTATGGTGAGCAGAAGTTAAGGGTACAAAGACTGATGGCAAGTTATTATGTTAATAGTTACCTTATATAAACAAAAGTTTCAGAATATTCCCCAGTTCTCTTTCCCCACTGGTTTATATTTGATGCAGTGTTTTGCATATTCTTATTCCCAGTTTCTGACTGGACCCTCACTCTCAGAACTGCCCCCAAACTTACCTTTTACATATCCCTGCTCTTACCCCAGGGTGCCTTCTGAGGTTGATCCTATACAGAATGTTTGCCTTCCCCAGTTTATTGTTTTCATATATTAAAACACTTACCCTTTTCCGACAACCTAGTTGTGCCCATCCTTTATTTTGCTACTGACTTGATCCCGAGATCGCAAAAGCATAACAGCGATAACTTTCTTATTTATCTTTTGACAAATCAAGCATTGTTCAGTCACTTGTTTGGCTACTGTGTAAACTCCCACAGCAATAAGTTCTTAAAACTTGATCACATAGTGCTTGAGTTCTCCAGTGTGCTGCTTGGTGTAGCTTAATTAATATTTCTCTGGTAATGGCTTTATTCAGTATTTGCCTCCTATCTGATAATTAGCTGCCTTCCTTTGTGAGTCTTTACACCTCCCATCTTCTGTAAGAATTCCTCTTCCACCTTAACAGTGGGATTTTTATATTCATTTTTTTATTTTGCTGCTAGGTATTAAAGCAAGCATTTTGGTTTCTTCTTCCATGGCAGCTTCCTTAGCTAGTTCATCAGCCAACTGATTTTCCCTTATTTCCAGAGTCCCTCCTTTCTGATGTCCCATTACACGAACTACAACAATTTCCTCTAGCAAATCAAGAATTTCCAGAACTTCTAAGACTAGCTTTTCATGTAGTAAGTCCTTTGCTCTAGAGATACAGGCCTGCCCATCGCTCCCTATCGTTGCTTATCTGACACAGGGCATAACCTTTCATCCCATCCATATTCCTGTGCTTTTAGAAAATGTTTTAACAAACCATTTGCACACTCCACCACCAAATTTCTCTCGGAATAGCAGGGAGTATAAAAAACCCACTCAATACCCTCACTTCTGGCCCAATCCAGTACCAGGACACTGGTGATGTATTATCCGCTGTCACTTTGTATATAATCTGAAAAAGGTGAAAAAGAGACCCTATTGCAGCGCCCGGACACAGCAGCTTTAGCAAGGGTGTGTTTTGGCAGCCAGATAGAGCTGAGGTAGCGCTTCCCCTTTGATCAGTATGCGCTGACACCTCCTCAGGCTCCTCAGAATCTGTGGGAGGCAACCTAACAGGCTGAGTGACAGCTGCAGCCTCAGAAACCTTCTTACCAACCTCCACAGAAGAGCAAAAAGACCCTCCTAAAATCAGGGAAATGGAGAAGAGGGAAAATAACTTTGGATGAGGGCCAAACCTACTCCAGCACTGAGCTGGGCACTGCTGCTGACTCCCGGAGGAAGCCGGACAACACTGCTGATGGCCTCATTAAAGCTGTCTTTGAGCAGCTGACTGCAGTAGAAGCCCAGAAGCTCCAAGAGCTGGTCGAGACTGTTGTACATAGTCTTTGGGAGACTCGGGGTCGCTTGGGATCACTATGTCAACTTTTTAAGGAGGGCTGCCCAGAGGATCAAAGGAATACTTTTTGGTGGCTGTGTGAGAATAGAGACACCTCTAGACCACTGTCAAGAAACGGAAATGGTGGCCAAGGACCTTGTAGTGACAGTGTTGAAGATCTTGCGGAATCATCTGGAGTCCAAAGCTGCTGAGCCAGGGAGGGCAGCAAGGCAGAGGGAGCAGCCTGCTGATGGAGGAGCCATCCACGCAGACACATCCGAGGAAGCTGACACAGAGCACGTTTGGAGTAAATAAAATTCAAGAAGTCCCAGTTACACGCTAGAAAGCCCATGATGAAGTTGTTAAAGAGTGTTAAAGTTCCAGATTGTGTTAGTTGTTCTGTTGAATCAGTTAATAGTTTGATTAAGAATGTTAGCTATGCAGTTAATCCAAAGATGTTTTGTGTTATATCTGTACCACCCCGAGCCCTGATTCCTTGTTCACTGAAACCCTAAAAATCCCTCACCTGTAATCCAAGTAAAGTTCCTGCCATTCTCTGCCCTTGAACCTTGCTCTGCTTCCTGGTTCCCACCTGTCCGTTGCACTGACAGCATGCTGCTCCCCGCCTTTTCTTTGCCTACTCCTCCCCACCTGCTTGTCACACCGACAGCATGCTGCTCCCCGCCTATTCCCCACCTTCTCGCCTGCCTGCCCAGGCCGCCGCCCTTATGCAAGCAACAAGGACTCCCAAGAGACCCAGTGGTAACCAGAAGTGCCATACACACCAAAAGACCCCAGCCCCGCAGTCACCACTCAAAATACAAAGCTGTGAAGGACAATAGCGAGTGAAGAAGACCTCAGAGTAATCAGAGACTGCTCCTAGCCCACTCACCATAATGTAAAAAGTGACCAAGAAGATAAACATCCCCTAGATTGAAACAAGCTATCCGAGTATCTGTGGACTGCTGTGAGGACAGATTCCCGGCTCTGCAGCACTTAGCAAAGCCAAAGTGGCTCTCTGCCAAAGTGGAGCAAGCTGTTGTAGGCAACCCCTCCCTGAGCTGCCCCTTTAAAAGAGCTGATTAATAAAGGCAATTAAAGGTGCTAATAATACCTCCTGCCCTGGTTATTTACATCATGTTTACATGCTTGCCTTGGCAAACTCACCAGACAAGTTGTTAAGAATGTTCGCTGCCTCTTGAAATCCATGGTGGCTTCTCAGTTTGAAGGAGACTCCAGCTATGACTACACTGAAATCCTGAAGCTTCCCAAGGATAAGGTCTCCAATAGACAGATGCAGCCAGGATTCCCTGGAGCATCTGAAGAACAGAGCCAGGAAGCAAGCACAGCAGTAAAGCTGCCTGCCTTAGGACCACAGCTCCATGCAGACTGGACTGACTATGCCAAAACCATGGAGCCCAAGAATCCTGCAAATGTGAAGGGGAGCTTGGTGACAGAAGCGAATCTAACAACCTCAGGCAACACTTTGGACATAAAGACCATGGCAAAAAGGATGGTTCACTCTGAACTCCTGCAGTTCTGCTCTGTAAACTTCAGTGCATTTCCCTGCAGGGATATCCACACACTCGCAAAATCACAGTTTATGAAAGCTGACATGGAGCTATCAGATCCATCTCAGGATACTTACTGCAATTACTGCAACCCCAATACACTACAAGGACGAACCAGCAGGGAAGAAAGCTGGAGGAGGACTTTAGGCAAGGATATGCAGGTCCTCTGGCTCCAGTGAAATATTTTCTAGGAAAGCCTTAAACGACTGACTCTGAGCGACACTGAAGATTTCCCTTAAATGCAGCTCCAGGCCAAAAGCTGGACATGGGCAACGGCTTCTCCTGTGCCCACACAAGGGGAGGCAGCATAGGTTGGTTGGGATTTGGCAAAGGAATGGAGCAGGTGAGCAGAGTGATGGACTAAACTGAGCAGAGTTTTGTACTGAGGGCTGAACAGCACCTGCACTGCTGGTGCTCTGAGGAGGCTTCCTGAGATGGAGGTTTCTGAGGAACAGCTTTTGTAGTGTTTAAAATAAGGGAATCATCTCCTCTGAATACCCAGGAGGCTGTTGGAGCAGAAGAGGGACAGTTGATAACTGTCTCAAAGATTATCCTGGAATTTTAGTAATTGTTTGGCAGACCAGAACGACATAAGACAAGAGAGGCCAAAGGCAATGCCGAGCTCAGGAGAACTCGTGAGCAGGTTAAGTGGGCTTTTGCTACCTCTGCAGAGCCTCAGGCTCCTCTGGAACACAACATGTCAACCCAGGCAGCACTTTGGAATCCCCTGCTTGTTTCCTTGCCTCTCCCTGTGCCTGCTGTGGGCACACCTTTTTGTTTGCTCTCTCTGTTGTGGCAGGCCACGGCTTTCACAAAGGCACCTTCACTCTGCTGCCTCTCTCCCTGGCCCCGTGTCCTCGCCCAGCCAATGACTGAGGGGTGTGTGGCTGAGGCTGAGGCACACCGCCCCTGATCGCGCCCAGCCAATGACTGCGGGCACTTTTCCTCGCCTGCGGTTTGGGAACTTTTCTCTGTTTTCTCTACATTTGTCTCCAGTGAAATCCTTGCTTCTGTGCCTTCTGTTTCCTGCGGGTTTTTTTGCCTGAAGTCGTTTCTCCTTTGTTGCTCTCCCTACTGCCCACTCTGCTGCCTCAGGAGCAGGCCTGTCCCTGAGGCTCTGTGCATTCATCTTCCAGATCCAGGCCCTGCAGGACACACTGCTGCAGATGGAGGCTACCCAGGCAGCTTGAGAGAAGCAGCTGCTGCAGGAGCTGGAGGAGTCCTGAGCAGGAGAACGGTGCTTGAAGGACTCTGTGCATGTGCTGGAAACGGAGATGTCTGAGCTGGATGTGAAGTTCCAGAGTTCTAATAACAGAGCAGAGGCCATGGCCATACAGTGTAAGGCTGTGGAGCTGGAGCTGAGGACGACTCAGGCTCAGATAGACAATCTCAGGGCTTTCTATAAGGAGCTGCAGATGCAGTTGGAGGAAAGTGAGAAAGGTACAGCTTTTCCTCTCCCATCCACTACCCCATCCTGTCTCACCAGCGGGGATCTGTGACCCAATGCAAAGGAAAAGTGCCCAGAGATGGCAGAGGGGGAAAACAAGCAGGAGATTTATCCATCCAATTGCCAGTGAAAGCTTTTTCTCAAGAAAGATGCCGTGGCTGGCAGTGCCATCTGGCTGTGCTGTGGCTGATCCTGTGCACAGCTGGTGCCTTTCAGGTGCCGTGTCTGTGCTAAGGAGCTCTAGCTGGAGGCCTCAGCTCGATTCCCCCAAACTCCAGGCCCTGCCAGAGCCTCCAGGTTCTTGGCCTCTCTGGAGCAGGGCTGCACAGGCTTTGTCTCTCCCTTGGGTTGCCTGCTGTGCCCATCACAACTGCATTTTCATCTCAGTGTCTTGTTTCCTCCAAGGCTGAGGTGGCATGCAGCAAGGTGTGTAGCATCCTGAAAGGCAGGGACAGAGGGGGCAGTCCATGCCTGCCCCTGCAGCAGGAGTCCAGATCTGGTATGAAAAGCAAACCGAGAGAGGGAATGAATGACTTTTTTTCTCTCTTTTGAATCAGGAAGGGGGCAGACTGAAGAGATCTAAACAAAGAGCGGCAGACAGCAATTCTAAGCCACTGCCTCACAAACCTGAATAACTGCAGCAACAAACAAATGCCTCTATCCAAGAACTCCAGACTCTACAGCACCTGAGCCGGGCCTTGTGCCTGTCTCAGGTGTCCCAGCTGTGCTCGCAGCTGGCCACAAGAGCTGAGGACAGCGCTGAGCTGTGCGGGGAGCAGCCAGGAGCCCTCCTGTGCCTCATCAGCTGCCGCTCCTTCTGTAAATGAAGCTTTTTCAGGAAAAGATGAGACTCGCTTTTCACTGGCACAGTGGGGCTCTTTGTCCTTTCCTTTTTCAGGCGAGAGCTGTTCCTTGAGATGAAAAATTTAAGGTGGTATTGAACCAAATGGTCTAGTAGCACCACAAGGATTGAAGATAAGTGAGAGACTGGGGCTTTTCTCGTTTCTCTTTTCTATTTTTATTCCCCTCTTCCTTTTCCTTTCCTTCCTCTTTTTCCCTCCAAGGCACTGGTACTGTGCCAGGATGTTTTGTTTTCCAGGATGTTGTCTTCATAGCTGGCCCAAGGGACATGAGTTGTAGAAAGCTTTGCTAATTGACAAGAACCGCTGCTTTGCTGAGGTCATGCTAAACTCCTGAACCTTGGGAAGAAGAACAAAGACTTAATAGGGCTATGGATATTAACTTCTCTGCCAAGGGAAGACTTAAAGCTAATTTCAAGGATCATGGATTGTGTGCTATAAAGGGGGTTCATACTAAGGGGGAACGTGGAGTCGGTGGATCAGAAAGTCTGTACCTTTGAAGTACTTCAGGTAATGAGGAAAGAGAAAGGGTGTGATACAGCTGGGAAATTAGAATAAAAGCAGGCTACTTGTTTCAACTAATTGAGAGAGACCCCATTGGACACATACCTGATGCCAATTCACTGCAGGTGACACCGAGGGGACGCTGGGAGACGTACGGGGGACCTTCCTATGGGGGGAGCAGGGGGGGAGGCCGGAAGGGGACCGCGTGGGGGGATCACGGGAGACCGAGGGAAAAGCCGGGGCGGGTGGCGCGGGGGGGGCCCGTGGCATTCGGGAGGATTAATTTGTCGGGGTGGTAACTCGCTGGCGGAAAATGGGGAGTGTGTGCCGGTGGACTGGGGACCCGGGGGGAACGGAGGGAACAGGTGTCGGTGAGGTGCGAATGTTAGATATAGAGGGGAGGCTGGGGTGGAGCGGGGACGTCGTTGGGAGGGGGGGAAGCAGGACGGGACCAGAGGCGGAGTGGGGCTGGGGTCACCCATGGCCCCTCTTTGGGGACCAAGAACGGGGTACCGCCACACCAAGCCATATCTCACTGAGGAGAGACCGGGGGTGTGGGCGACGCGCGGCGGGTCACCCTCCCCTGCCCCCTCTATTGTAGCGGGGTGCCGGGCTGACCCGGCACCACCTCTCGCAACTGAAATTGTAATACAGCTGGGGCTTCCATTTACCGGTTCGCTGATGACCACGGAGGGCAGTTTCCTGGTGTATTAGCGGCGGTCCAGACGACGCACTATAAAAAGGTAATGGCAGCAGCAGGGGGGGAGGAGCCCAGCCAGGGGGACACCACCGCGGTGTACAAACCCTCCGTGTCCTCATTCATTCGCCGTGTTCCCCTCGTGGTCCCATCCGCGGTGTCCTCACCCTCTCGCACCCCTTCGTGTCCCACATGGGTGTCTACACCCTTTCACACCCCGCGATGTCCCACCTCGGTGTCCCACGGACGTGTCCGTCCAATCTACGTGTCCCCAGTTTTGCGTGTCCCCTCGATCTGGTGTCCACCACCCGATGTCACCACCGGTTGATACGAGACCGGCTCAAGTATGAGATCTTTCCGGTGTCTCACCGCGCGTATCCTACCGCGTGTCCCCATCCGTGTCAACCAGCCCCGTGTCACCACGCGCACCGCATGGTCGATCGCCACTTCCGTGTCCCACCCGTGTCCCAGCGGTTGGCAAACCCTCGGTTGTCCCCACGATCGGTCGCGATTATTTCCACTTTTTTTCGTGGTCCCCTCCATGTCCTCGCGCGGTGTCTCCTCCGGGTGTCCTCACAAGAAGAGTGTTTGCGCTCGTGCCCCCCTCGGTGTCCAAAGCACCCTCCGTGTTCCGCACCTGCAGAATAATTGTTTTGCGATGGTCCCCACCCGTGTCACCCCGTGTCACCGTGTCCCACCCACCCGTGTCACACCCGGGTGTCCGTGTCCCATCAGGGTACTGGTGCGTAAGCAGTGAAACCGCAACGCATGGGAGCTCACCGCAAGGTCTGTTGAGGCTAAACACGTAACGTTGGGGACCGGGGCTGTCAAGGCCCGGGGTGTCCCCAAAACCCAGGGGGTGACGGGGGGTGTCCTCAACCGGGGTGT
>JAJEOU010001781.1:0-17621 GCA_021534815.1 Acrocephalus arundinaceus
TATCAAATTTCAGGATGATTTTGGGGCGATTTCGGGGTGGATTTTGGGGCGATTTCAGGGTGGATTTTGGGGCAATTTCGGGGTGGATTTTGGGGTTCCAGGGGGGATTTTGGGGCGCTGCCCTCTCCCCCTGCTGTTTTCCAGGGGGGCCGTGCTGATTTTCGAGGTGGAGCTGCTGAAGATCGAGCGGCGCCCGGAGCTTTAGGGGGACCCCAAAACCCCCGGAATTCCCACAACCCCAACCCCCCCCCCACCCCAATTCCCCCCGAAATCGCCCCAAAATCCAAATCCCTGAAATTATAAAAAAAATTGTCTGTAAATTCACCCCAAAAATACCCGAAAATCACCCCAAAATCATCCCGAAATTATCAGAAAAGTCGCCCTTAAATTCACCCAAAATTACCCTAAAATACCTCCAAAATCCCCCCCAAAATCACAAAAAAATCACAAAAAAATCATTCTTAAATTCACCCCAAAATCACCCCAAATTCACCCCAAATTCACCTCAAAATCCCCGCCCTGGAACCCCAAAATCCACCCCGAAATTGCCCCAAAATCCACCCCAAAATCACCCCGAAATTATCGAAAAATCATCCCAAAAATCGCTCTTAAATTCACCCCAAAATCCACCCCAAAATTGCCCCAAAATCACCCCAAAATTATCCAAAAACTCGTTCTTAAATTCACCCCAAAAATATCCGAAAATCTCCCCAAAATCATCCAGAAATTATCAGAAAAGTCGCCCTTAAATTCACCCAAAATTCCCCAAAAATACCTCCAAAATCCACCCCAAAATCACAAAAAAATCACAAAAAATCATTCTTAAATTCACCCCAAATTACTGAAAAAATCGTTCTTAAATGCACCCCAAAATCACCCAAAAACACCTCCAAAATCCACCCCAAAATCACCCTGAAATCATCAAAAAATCGTTCTTAAATTCACCCCAAAATCACCCAAAAATCCGCACAAAATTCACCCCCAAAATCAGCTCAGAGTCCCCCAAAATCAACCCAAATTCACCCAAAAATCCCCCCAAAATCGCCCTTAAATTCACCCCAAAAATCCCCCAAAATCATCCCAAAATCATCAAAAAAGTCGCCCTTAAATTCACCCAAAATTACCCCAAAATCACCCAAAATTCACCCCCAAAATTACCTCAGAATCCCCCAAATTCACCCCAAAATTAACCCCAAAATCAGCCTCAAATCCACCTCAAAATCCCCTCCCTGGAACTCCAAAATCCACCCCAAAATCACCCCCAAATTATCCCAAAAATCACCCTTAAATTCACCCAAAAAATACCCAAAAATCCCCCCAAAATCACCAAAAATCATCCCAAAAATCGCCCTTAAATTCACCCAAAAAATACCCAAAAATCCCCCCAAAATCACCAAAAATCATCCCAAAAATCGCCCTTAAATTCACCCAAAAAATACCCAAAAATCCCCCCAAAATCCACCTCAAAGTCACCAAAATTCATCCCAAAAATCGCCCTTAAATTCACCCCCAAATCACCCCAAAATTATCCCAAAAAATCGTTCTTAAATTCACCCCAAAATTACCCAAAAATCACCTGAAATTCACCCCCAAAATCACCTCGGAATCCCCCAAAATCAACCCCAAATTCACCTCAAATCCCCTCCCTGGAACCCCAAAATTCACCCCAAAATTACCAAAACTTTTCAAAAAAATCGTTATAAAATTCACCCCAAAATCACCCAAAAATTACCCAAAAATTTCCCCCCAAAATCACCCAAAAATCCGCACAAAATTCACCCCAAAATCAGCTCAGAGTCCCCAAAATCAACCCAAATTCACCCAAAAATCCCCCCAAAATCGCCCTTAAATTCACCCCAAAAATCCCCCAAAATCATCCTGAAATCATTAAAAAAGTCGCCCTTAAATTCACCCAAAATTACCCCAAAATCACCCAAAATTCACCCCCAAAATTACCTCAGAATCCCCCAAATTCACCCCCAAATCCACCTCAAAATCCTTGCCCTGGAACTCCAAAATCCACCCCAAAATCACCCCCAAATTTTCCCAAAAATCGCCCTTAAATTCACCCAAAAATTACCCAAAAATCCCCCCAAAATTCACCCCCAAATCCACCTCAAAATCCCCTCCCTGGAACCCCAAAATCACCCAAAGATCACCCAAAAATTCCCCCCAAAATTACCCCAAAACCCTCAAAATTCACCCCCAAATCCACCTCAAAATCCCCTCCCTAAAACCCCAAAATCACTCAAAAATCACCCAAAAACTCCCCCCAAAATCACCCAAAAATCCGCACAAAATTCACCCCAAAATCAGCTCAGAGTCCCCCAAAATCAACCCAGATTTCACCTCAAAATTACCTCAAAATCGCCCTTAAATTCACCCCAAAATTACCCAAAAACCCCCAAAATTCACCCCCAAATCCACCTCAAAATCCCCTCCCTGGGACCCCAAAATCACCCAAAAATCACCCAAAAATTCCCCCCAAAATTCACCCCCAAAATCCCCTCTCTGGAACCCCAAATTTAACCTGAAATCCCCCCCAAATTCCCTTAAATTCACCCCAAATCCCCCCAAAATTCCCCCAAATCTCCCAAAACCCCAAATTCCCCTAAATTCACCCCAAATCCCGGGGGGGTCGGGGCTCACCTGGGATTTTGGGGGGCGCCCCTCGGTCCCCATAACCTGGGGGGGATGGGCGGGGTCAGCGGGGTCACCCTGGGGTGCCCCCCCAAATTTTGGGGTCTCCCCCCATTTTTGGGGTCCCTTTTTTGGGTTTTTTTTTTAATTTTTCCCCACTCCCCCCAATTTTTGGAGTCCCCCCATTTTAGGGATGTCCCCCCCATTTTTGGGGTCCCTTTTTGGGGTTCTTTCCCCCCTCCCCACAATTTTTAGGGCCCCCCCATTTTAGGAATGTTCCCCCTATTTTTGGACCATTTTGGGGTCCCTTTTTGGGATTTTTTGGGGTTTTTTTCCCCACTCCCCCCAGTTTTTAGGACCCCCCAATTTTTGGCGTCTCCCCCCCATTTTTGGGGTCCCTTTTTTATGTTTTTGGGGGGGTTTTTTCCCCTCTCCTCCCAATTTTTGGGTCCCACACCAATTTTTGGGGTCTCCCCCCAATTTTTGGGGTCCCTTTTTGGGGTTTTTTGGGATTTTTTCCCCCAGTCCCCCCCAAATTTTGGGGTCCCACCCCATTTTTTGGGTCCCTTTTGGGGTTTTTTTGGGGTTTTTCCCCCCCTCCCCACAATTTTTAGGGCCCCCCATTTTAGGAACGTTCCCCCAATTTTTAGGGTCTCCACCCCCAATTTTGGGTCCCTTTTTGAGGTTTTTGGGATTTTTTTCCCCATTTCTCCCCAATTTTGGGGTCCCCCCCATTTTAAGGACGTTTCTCCCATTTTTGGGGTCTCCCCCCACATTTTTGGGGTTCCTTTTCAGGGTTTCCTCCCCCAAAATTTTGGGGTCTCCTCCCATTTTTGGGTCCCTTTTTGGGGTTTTTTGGAGTTTTTTCCCGATTCCCCCCAATTTTTGGGGTCCCGCCCATTTTAAGGGTATTTCTCCTATTTTTAGGGTCCCCCCCCATTTTGGGGGTTTCTTTTGGGGATTTTTCCCCCTCTCCCCCCAATTTTTGGGTCCCTCCCATTTTAGGAACGTTCCCCCAATTTTTGGGGTCTCCTTTCCCCATTTTTTGGGATTTTTTTTGGGTTTTTTTCCCCCCTATTCCCAATTTTTGGGTCCCTTTTTGAGGTTTTTGGGGTTTTTTCCCCATTCCCCCCCTGTTTTTGGGGTTCTCCAATTTTAAGGACATTTCTCCCATTTTTGGGGTCTCTCCCCCCCATTTTTGGGGTTTTTTTTGGGGATTTTTTCCCCACTCCCCCCAATTTTTGGGTCTCTCCCATTTTAGGGACGTTCCCCCCATTTTTGGGGTCTCCACCCCAAATTTTTGGGTCCTTTTTTGGGTTTTTGGGGATTTTTTTCCCCACTCCCCCAATTTTTGGAGTCCCCCATTTTAGGAACGTTCCCCCCATTTTTAGGGTCCCCCCCCAATTTTTGGGTCCCTTTGGGGTTTTCTTGGGGGTTTTTTCCCCCTTCCAAAAATTTTTGGGGTCTCACTCCCATTTTTGGGTCCTTTTTGGGGTTTTTTGTGGTTTTTCCCCTCTCCCCCCATTTTAGGGTCTCCCCTCCCCATTTTTTGGGTTCCCCCCCCGATTTTTGGGGGTTTTTCCCCCATTTTTGGGGTTTTTGGGGTCTCACCCAGCTCCGGGGGGATCACGAGTTTCCTCTTCTCCCCCTCGCACATCCTGGGGGCCAAAATTTGGGAATTCAGCCCAAAATTTGGGAATTCAGCCCAAAATTTGGGAATTCCACCCAAAATTTGGGGAATTCAACCCAAAATTTGGGGAATTCAACCCAAAATTTGGGGAATTCCGACCAAAATTTGGGAATTCAGCCCAAAATTTGGGGGATTCAGCCCAAAATTTGGGAATTCAACCCAAAATTTGGGAATTCAGCCCAAAATTTGGGAATTCAGCCCAAAATTTGGGAATTCAGCCCAAAATTTGGGAATTCAGCCCAAAATTTGGGAATTCAGCCCAAAATTTGCGAATTCAACCCAAAATTTGGGGAATTCCGACCAAAATTTGGGAATTCAGCCCAAAATTTGGGGGATTCAGCCCAAAATTTGGGAATTCAACCCAAAATTTGGGAATTCAGCCCAAAATTCAGGAATTCCACCCAAAATTTGGGAATTCAGCCCAAAATTTGGGAATTCAGCCCAAAATCTGGGGAATTCAACCCAAAATTTGGGAATTCAACGCAAAATTTGGGAATTCGAAACAAAATTTGGGAATTCGAAACAAAATTTGGGAATTCCAAACAAAATTTGGGAATTCAGCCCAAAATTTGGGAATTCAGCCCAAAATTTGGGAATTCAGCCCAAAATTTGGGAATTCAGCCCAAAGTTTGGGAATTCAACCCAAAATTTGGGAATTCAGCCCAAAATTTGGGAATTCAGCCCAAAATTTGGGAATTCAGCCCAAAATTTGGGAATTCAACTCTAAATTTGGGAATTCCACCCAAAATTTGGGGAATTCAACCCAAAATTTGGGGATTCAGCCCAAAATTTGGGGAATTCAGCCCAAAATTTGGGAATTCAGCCCAAAATTTGGGAATTCAGCCCAAAATTTGGGAATTCAAAACAAAATTTGGGAATTCAGCCCAAAATTTGGGGAATTTTCCCCTTCCCCAGTGCCCCTCCCAGTGCTCCCAGTTCAGTGGTCACTCAGTGGTCACTCATTGGTCACTCAGAGGTCAGAGGTCACTCAGTGGTCACTCACCCCAGCAGTCCCTGGTCCCAGCCCTTGATGACCTGTCCAGTCCCCAGTGAGAACACGAACGGCTGCAGGGGTCAGTGGTCACTCAGGGGTCAGTGGTCACTCAGGGTCACTCAGGGGTCACTCATTGGTCACTCAGGGGTCACTCAGAGGTCAGAGGTCACTCTGGTCACTCACCCCAGCAGCCCCTGGTCCCAGCCCTTGATGACCTGTCCAGTCCCCAATGAGAACACGAACGGCTGCAGGGGTCAGTGGTCACTCAGGGGTCAGTGGTCACTCAGGGGTCACTCAGTGGTCACTCATTGGTCACTCATGGGTCACTGGTCACTCAGGGTCACTCATTGGTCACTCAGTGGTCACTCACTGGTCACTCTGGTCACTCACCCCAGCAGCCCCTGGTCCCAGCCCTTGATGACCTGTCCAGTCCCCAATGAGAACACGAACGGCTGCTCCCGGCTCAGGCTGCTGTCGAAGGGGGTCCCGTCCTCCAGGGTGCCCTGCACCAGTATGGACCAGTATAAACCAGTATGGACCACAGCAGACCAATAATAACGGTATGGAATAGTATAGACCAGTATAAACCAGTATGGACCGGTATGGACCAGTATAAACCAGTATGGACCAGTACAGACCGGTAAGACGAATATAAACCAGTATAACTGAGTATATACCAATGCAGACCAGTATAAACCAGTATGGACCAGTATAAACCAGTATGGACCAGTAAAAACCACTATGGACCAGTATGGAATAGTTTGGACTAGCATACACTAATAAGGGATGGTATGGACCAGTATAAACCAGTACAAACCAGTATGAACTGGTATGGACCAGTGCGAGCCCCCAGTGCCCCCCAGTTCTTCCCAGTTTATCCCAGTTTGTCCCAGTCCCTCCCAGTTTGCCCAGTACCGTATAGTGCAGGGTCAGCACGTCCCCCCAGTGTGTCCCAGTCCCTCCCAGTCCCTCCCAGTTTGTCCCAGTATCCCCAGTACCGTATAGTGCAGGGTCAGCACGTCCCCTCTCCGTGACCTCTGCCCGCAGCGCTCCCCAGTGACCCCAGTGACCCCAGTTTGTCCCAGTATCCCCAGTACCGTGTAATGCAGGGTCAGCACGTCCCCTCTCCGTGACCTCTGCCCGCAGCGCTCCCCAGTGACCCCAGTTTGTCCCAGTCCATCCCAGTACCGTGTAATGCAGGGTCAGCACGTCCCCCCAGTGTGTCCCAGTCCATCCCAGTCCATCCCAGTCCATCCCAGTACCGTGTAATGCAGGGTCAGCACGTCCCCCCAGTGTGTCCCAGTCCATCCCAGTCCCTCCCAGTCCATCCCAGTACCGTGTAGTGCAGGGTCAGCACGTCCCCTCTCCGTGACCTCTGCCCGCAGCGCTCCCCAGTGACCCCAGTTTATCCCAGTCCATCCCAGTACCGTGTAATGCAAGGTCAGCACGTCCCCCCGCCATGACCTCTGCCCGCAGCGCTCCCCAGTGACCCCAGTGACCCCAGTTTGTCCCAGTCCATCCCAGTACCGTATAGTGCAGGGTCAGCACGTCCCCCCAGTGTGTCCCAGTCCCTCCCAGTCCCTCCCAGTCCATCCCAGTACCGAGTAGTGCAGGGTCAGCACGTCCCCCCGCCGTGACCTCTGCCCGCAGCGCTCCCCAGTGACCCCAGTGACCCCAGTCCCTCCCAGTCCATCCCAGTCCATCCCAGTACCGAGTAGTGCAGGGTCAGCACGTCCCCCCGCCGTGACCTCTGCCCGCAGCGCTCCGGCCGCCGCCGGACCCCGATCTGAACCTTGCGCGGCTCGGCCGCCAGGGGGCGCTCCGGGGGCAGCGCCAGCGCCAGCGCCAGCAGCAGCCACTGAGGGGATAAAATAAATAAAATTATTATTTATTGTTATTTATTGTAATTTATTGTTATTTATTGTTATTTATTGTCATTTAATGTCACCCAGTGTCACCCTGACAGCGCCAGCGCCAGCAGCAGCCACTGGGGGGATAAAATTAATGTAATTAATTATTATTTATTGTTATTTAATGTCATTTATTGTCATTTATTGTCATTTATTGTTATTTATTGTCACTTGTTATCAGTTATTGTCATTTATTGTCACCCAGTGTCAGTTATTGTCACCCAGTGTCACCCTGACAGCGCCAGCGCCAGCAGCAGCCACTGAGGGGATAAAATAAATGTAATTAATTATTATTTATTGTTATTTAATGTCATTTATTGTCATTTATTGTCAGTCATTTATTGTTATTTATTGTTATTTAATGTCATTTATTGTTATTTATTGTCATTTGTTATCAGTTATTGTCATTTGTTATCATTTATTGTCACCCAGTGTCACCCTGACAGCGCCAGTGCCAGCAGCAACCACTGGGGGGATAAAATTAATGTAATTAATTATTATTTATTGTTATTTAATGTCATTTATTGTCATTTATTGGTATTTATTGTCATTTGTTATCAGTTATTGTCATTTATTGTCACCCAGTGTCACCCTGACAGCGCCAGCGCCAGCAGCAGCCACTGAGAAGGAAAATAAATTTAACTTATTGTTATTTAATGTTATTTATTGTCATTTATTGTCATTTAACGTCACCTGAGTGTCACCCAGTCTCCCCACTGTCCCCCCACTGTCCCCAATGTCCCCCCAATGTCCCCAATGTCCCCAATGTCCCCAATGTCCCCAATGTCCCCAATGTCCCCCCAATGTCCCCAATGTCCCCAATGTCCCCAATGTCCCCCAATGCCCCCCAATGTCCCCAATGTCCCCCCAATGTCCCCAATGTCCCCAATGTCCCCAATGTCCCCAATGTCCCCAATGTCCCCAATGTCCCCAATGTCCCCCCAATGTCCCCCAATGTCCCCCCAATGTCCCCAATGTCCCCCCAATGTCCCCCCAATGTCCCCCAATGTCCCCCAATGTCCCCAATGTCCCCCCAATGTCCCCAATGTCCCCCCGGTGTCCCCGTCCCCGCTGGGGGGCGCTCTAAGCGGGCGCGCCCCTGACGTCACCGTCGCCGCCGCGATGACGTCACTAAACCACAGCCCCGCCCCCCGGTCCCGCATCCCTGAGGGGCTCCGCCCATCCCCCCCCACCCCCCACGGCCTCAGCGCCCCCGCCCCTCCCCCCCCACTCCCGGGACCCCCCCGAGCCCCCCCGGCCCCTCCCCCGCTCCCCCCACCCCAAAATTCCCCCCCGGGACCCCCCAAATCCGCCCCTCCCCCCCCGCACCTCCGCCGCCATCGCGGTTCCCGTTGGGATCACGTGATCGCCGCCGCGCCGCTCTTTCCGGTCACGTGGGGCGCTGGTCTCGGTCACATGATCGCAGCTTTTGGTCACGTGGCTCCGCCCCGGAAGCGGAAGCGGCGGCGATGGCGGCGCGGCGCGCGGTTTCCATGGTAACGGGCGGGCCCCGGGGGGTGTTAATTAACGCCCAAATCAGCGCTAATTAGCGCCCCCCTCCCCCCCACCGCGGCTCATTTGCATGAGGAGCCCCCGGCGCGGCCGCTGCTGCCTGCGGGGCTGGGACGGCGTTAATTGGCGTTAATTGGGCGTTAATTAGTGCTGGGGGGGAATTAGCGGTGTAAGGGGGTTAATTAGTGTTAATTAGGGGGGGCGCGATGGGGCCGCGGCTGCTGGACGTCAATCGGCACTAAATAAATTGTCAAATTATTGCTAATTTACAATTAGCGGTAATTAAAGGCCTAATTAGCAATAATTATGAGCTAACTTGCATTAATCAACAAATTAATTGTCTAATTAATAGGAATTATTAGTAGAATTAGTAGAAGTGTCTAACTAGTAGAAACTAATGAGTTTTATTAATGATCATTAGGAAGTTGTGGTAATTAATAATCAAAGTAACAGCAATTAACGCCTTAATTAGCGATAATTAAGAGCCAAGGGGGTGGGAAATGCTGATTAATGGTAATTAACGCCCTGATTAACGCTCATTAACGCCGGCCACTCGGACAATCACAAATTGTCGGGTCTCAGAATTAAATAGTGGTTAATTAATTGTTAATTAATCGCTAATTAACGGCGTTAATTGCGGTCGCTCCCGCAGGGGCGCTGGGCCCGGCCCTGGAGGGGCCTCAGCACCAGGTGAGACCCAAAACACCCCAAAAATGTCCAAATGTCCCCAAATATCCCAAAGTATCCCAAAACACCCCAAAAATGTTCCAAAATGTCCAAAAATGTCCAAAAACTGCCCTAAAATATCCCAAAAATGTCCCAAAAATGTCCCAAAAAATCCCAAAATGCCCCGAAAGTGCCCCAAAATGTCCTGAAATGTCCCAAAATATCCCAAATCTGCCCCAAAACGTCCCCAGATATTCCAAAATCCACCCTGGACACCTGAAACTGCTCCCAAACCCCCCAAAATCCACCTGGGACCCCCCAAAACTCCCGCGGGAGCCCCAAAATCGCCCCAAGAGATCAAAAGTTCATCCCAAAGTTCCCCTGGGAGCTCCAGAAACGGCCCCAAAATGCCCCAAAAACTCCAAAAAATCCCCAAATACCCCGAAATCCCCAGGAATGCCCCAAACTGCCCCAAAAATGCCCCCAAATTCCCAATAATGCCCCAAACTGCCCCAAAATTCTCCAAACTGCCCCAAACTGCCCCGAAATTCCCAGAAATGCCTCCAAAAATGCCCCAAAATGCCCCAAAAAACCCCAAAACTGCCCCAAACTGCCCCCAAAATGCCCCCAAATCCCCAAAATGCCCCGAAATGCCCAAAAATTCTCCCAAACTGTCCCAAACTGCCCCGAAATTCCCCAAAATGCCCCAAAATTCCCAATAATGCCCCAAAATGCCCCAAAATTCCCAATAATGCCCCAAAATTGCCCCAAAATGCCCCGAAATTCCCCAAAATGCCCCAAAATTCCCCAAAATCCCCCCAAATGCCCCAAATTGCCCCGAACTCCCCCAGGAAGGGCCCCCCCGACCCCCACTCGGTTCTGGGGGTTCGTCCTGGAGCCTCCCCCAGGGAAATCCGCGCCGCCTTCCTGGCCCGCTGCAAGGAGGTACTGGGGGAACTGGGATGGACTGGGATGGACTGGGAGGGACTGGGAGGGACTGGGGGGAAAAATCCCGGCGGTTTTGGGGTGAGAAATGGCGATTTTGGGGACAGAAATGGCGCTGGGAGGGACAAAACTGGGAGGTTTGGGGGCAGAAATGGGACTGGGTTAAACTGGGACAAACTGGGACAAACTGGGACAAACTGGGAAGGGATTGAGGGGAACTGGGGGAGACTGGGCGGGACTGGGGGGACAAATCCTGGCAGGTTTGGGGTGAAAAATGGCGATTTTGGGGACAAAAAGGGGGAGGTTTGGAAGTTGAAGCAGCACCGGGAGGGGACTGGGACAGACTGGGAGGGACTGGGAGCACTGGGGACCCCCTTGGACTGTACCAAGTGTATGCAGGGGGGTGTCCCGTGTTTTGGGGACCCCTCCCCACCCATTGTCCACCTCCCAAAGACCCCAAATTTTCCGGGGGGTGTCCCCAGGTGTCCGAGGGGTGTCCCGGGGGTCACTGTCACCCTCTGGGGGTCACTGTCACCCCCCCCGCCATTGTCACCCCCTCGGTCCCCTCAGGTTCACCCTCACGGCCCCCCTCGGACCGTACCAAGTGTCTCCGGGGGGTGTCCCGTATTTTGGGGACCCCTCCCCACCCATTATCCCCCTCCCTCGGACCCCAAATTTTCCTGGGGTGTCCCCAAGTGTCCGAGGGGTGTCCCGGGGGTCATTGTCACTCTCTGGGGGTCACTGTCACCCCCTCACGGTCACTGTCACCCCCCCGCCATTGTCACCCCTCGGTCCCCTCAGGTTCACCCTCACGGCCCCCTCGGACCGTACCAAGTGTCTCCGGGGGGGTGTCCCATATTTTGGGGACCCCTCCCCACCCATTATCCACCTCCCAAAGACCCCAAATTTTCCAGGGGTGTCCCCAAGTGTCCGAGGGGTGTCCCGGGGGTCATTGTCACCCTCCTGAAGTCACTGTCACCCCCCCGCCATTGTCACCCCTGGTCCCCTCAGGTTCACCCTCACGGCCCCCCTTGGACCGTACCAAGTGTCTGCAGGGGGGTGTCCCATATTTTGGGGACCCCTCCCCACCCATTATCCCCCTCCCTCGGACCCCAAATTTTCCTGGAGGTGTCCCCAGGTGTCGGGGGGGCTGTCCCGTATTTTGGGGACCCCTCGCTGCCCTCTGTCCCCACAGGTGCACCCCGACGGGGACCCCTCGGACCCCTCCCGCCATGGCCGCTTCCTGCTCCTGGCCGAGGCCTACGCGGCCCTGAGCGCCCCCCGCGCCCCCGGGACCCCCCGGGACTCCCCCGGGACCCCCCCGAGCCCCGGGACCCCTCCCCGGCCCGGGACCCCCCCCAGGTAACGGGGCTGGGGGGGTTTGGGGGTGTCCCTGAGGGGTTGGGGGGGGTCTCAAGGACGTCCCTTGGGTCTGGGGGGGGGTCCTTTATGGGGCCCCGGGGGTCCCTGAGGGTTTTGGGGGTGGTCTTGGGGGTCCCTTTTGGGGTCTCTGGGTGTCCCTGAGGGTTTGGGGGGTCCCGAGGAGGTCCCTTGGGTGTGGGGGGGGATCCTGGGGGTCCCTTCTGGGGTCTCTGGGGGTCCCATGGATTTTGGGAGGATCCTGGGGGTCCCTTCTGGGGTCTCTGGGGGTCCCATGGATTTGGGGGCGATCCTGAGGGTCCCCAAGGGTTGGGTGTCACAGGGGGGGTCCCGGGGGTCCCTTCTGGGCTCCCATGATTTTGGGGGGTCCTGGGGGTCCCTCATTGAGTCTCTTGGGGTCCCTTTTGGGGTCTCTGAGGGTCCCATGGATTTGGGGGCGATCCTGGGGGTCCCCAAGGGTTGGGTGTCACAGGGGGGGTCCCGGGGGTCCCTTCTGGGGTCCCATGATTTTGGGGGGTCCCGGGGGTCCCTGTGGTGCCCCCGGGGGTCCCATGGGTGCCGTGTCCCCCCCGGCTGTCCCAGCTGGGAGCAGAACCGGCGGCACTGGGAGGAGAACCGGCGGTACTGGGAGGAGAACCGGCGGTACTGGGAGCAGTTCAGACCCCCCGGGACCCCCGGGACCCCCGGGACCCCCGGGACCCCCTCCCGACGCCTCATCCTGGGGCTGCTGCTGCTGCTCATGGCCCTGGGGGGGCTCGCACACGCCCTGGCCTACAGGTGGGACCCCCAAAACCGGGATGGGGACCCCAAAAATGGGGATGGGGTCCCTAAAAATGGGAATGGGGACCCCAAAAATGGGGATGGGGGGATCAAAAATGGGGATGGGAACCCCAAAAATGGGGATGGGGACCCCAAAAATGGGGATGGGGGGATCAAAAATGGGGATGGGAACCCCAAAAATGGGGATGGGGACCCCAAAAATGGGGATGGGGACACCAACAATGGGGATGGGGACACCAACAATGGGGATGGGGACACCAAAAATGGGGATGGGGACACCAAAAATGGGGATGGGGATCGCAAAAATGGGGATGGGGACACCAAAAATGGGGATGGGGACCCTAAAAATGGGGCTGGGGACCCCAAAAATGGGGATGGGGACCCCAAAAATGGGGATGGGGACACCAAAAATGGGGATGGGGACCCCAAAAATAGGGCTGGGGACACCAAAAATGGGGATGGGGACACCAAAAATGGGGATGGGGACACCAACAATAGGGATGGGGACACCAAAAATGGGGATGGGGACACCAACAATGGGGATGGGGACACCAAAAATGGGGATGGGGACACCAACAATAGGGATGGGGACACCAAAAATGGGGATGGGGACACCAAAAATGGGGATGGGGACCCCAAAAATGGGGATGGGGACCCCAAAAATGGGGATGGGGACACCAAAAATGGGGCTGGGGACACCAAAAATGGGGATGGGGACACCAAAATGGGGATGGGGATCGCAAAAATGGGGTTGGGGACACCAAAAATGGGGATGGGGACCCTAAAAATGGGGCTGGGGACCCCAAAAATGGGGATGGGGACCCCAAAAATGGGGATGGGGACACCAAAAATGGGGATGGGGACCCCAAAATAGGGCTGGGGACACCAAAAATGGGGATGGGGACACCAAAAATGGGGATGGGGACACCAACAATAGGGATGGGGACACCAAAAATGGGGATGGGGACACCAACAATAGGGATGGGGACACCAAAAATGGGGATGGGGACACCAAAAATGGGGATGGGGACACCAAAAATGGGGCTGGGGAGGTCAAAAAGGGATCTGGGGTCCCTAAAAATGGGGATGGGGACCCCAAAAATGGGTCTGAGGGGTTCCAAAATGAGTCTGGGGTTGGGGAATTTCCCTGGATTTTGGGGTGAATTCCCCTGGATCTGCGGGTGATTTTTGGGGTGGATTCCCCTGAATTTGGGGACAGATTTTGGAGAAATTCCTGTAGATTTTAGGGATGGATTCTGGGGTGAATTTTCCTGGATTCGGGGGTGGATTTTGGGGAGGATTTTGGGGTGGATTCCCATGGATTTGGGGGTAAATTCCCCTGAATTTGGGGATGAATTTTGGGGTGGATTTCCCTGTATCTGGGGGTGATTTTTGGGGTGGATTTCTCTATATTTTGTGGGGCATTTTGGGGTGAATTCCCCTGAATTTGGGGGTGATTTTTGGGGTGAATTCCCCTGAATTTGGGATTGGATTTTGGGGTGAATTCCCCTGTATCTGGGGATAGATTTTGGGGTGGATTTTCCTTTATTTGGGGTTGGATTTTGGGGTGAATTCCCCTGAATTTTGGGGGGAATTTTGGGGTGGTTTCCCGTGGATTTTGGGGTGAATTCCCCTGATTTTGGCCCCCCCCAGGTACCTGGCCGGGGCTCACGCCGCCTTCCTGGACAAGCAGGACCGGGAGCTGCGGGCGCTCTACGAGAGAGTCCGGAGCCGGTGGGGCCGGGGGGGCTCGGGGGGGTTTTGGGGGGGTCGGGGGGTCCTGAGGGGGCGGGGAGGGGGTCGGGGGTGGGGTTAGAGGGGATTTTGGGGGGGTTAGAGGGGATTTGGGGGGGGTTAAAGGGGATTTGGGGGGTCCGGGGGGGTCCGGGGGGGTCCGGGGGCTCCTTTTGGGCCTGGGGGGGCTCTTGGGGACATTCCGGGGGTCCCTGGGGAGGGGTCCGGGGGGGTCTCTGACCCCTCCCCGTGACCTCTGACCCCTGACCCGCAGGGCGGGGACGCACGAGGAGGTTCTGAGGCGGCTGCGGGAGCGGGGGAGGGGCCGGGGAGGGGGAGGGGGAGGAGAGGGGGGAGGGGAGGGGTCCTGACCCCGCCCCCCAACTCTCTCCCCCCCCGGACCCCTCCCCACTCCCCCCGGCCCCTCCCCCCGCTGCCCCTCCCCCTCCGCGCTCAGCCGGGAGCCCCCAGGTGAGGCTGGGGGAGGGGCGGGGATCCCCCGGTGGGGGAGGGGCGGGGAATCCCCCGGGAATCCCCGAGGGGGGCGGGGCGGGGATTCCCCTGTTCCCAGCCCCGCCCCCTCCTCCCTCCGGCCACGCCCCCCCGCGCTGGAGTTTTCGCGCCAATTTTTGGCCCCGCCCCCTCACCCTCCCGAGCTTTCACGCCCCCTTTGGCCACGCCCCCCTCGCGCTCCCATTGGCTCCGTTGGGCCCCGCCCCCCGCTCCCGCCGCTCTGATTGGCTCCGTTGTGCCCCCGTCCCACGTGACCGCCGGTGCCTCACGGAGCGGCCGCCATGTCGCGGGCGGCGCGTTCGGCGCGTTCGGTCCGGGCCGCGGTTCGGTCGGGCCCGGGGGCGGCCCCGAGGCCGGTCCGGATCCTCATCCCGGCCGGGGGGGCCGCGCCGGGGCCGCCGCTGGGGCCGGTGCTGGGGCAGGTGCGGGGAGTTCCGGAGGGACCGGGGCCGGTTTCGGGGTGTCCCGGTGCCCCCCCAGGCCCGGCCCGATCCCTTCCCCGCTGCCTCCTCAGCGCGGGGTCTCCATCGCCGCCTTCTGCAAAGATTTCAACGAGCGCACCCGGGACATCAAACCCGGGGTCCCGCTGAGGGTCCGGCTGCTCGTGCATGTGAGTGGGGGGGGAGGGGCAGCACCGGGATCCCCTCCCCCACCCCTCCGTGACCCCCGTGACCCCCCCGTGCCCCCCCAGCCTGACCGGAGTTACTCGCTGACCATCGGGACCCCCCCCACCTCCTATTTCCTCAAGGCCGTGGCCGGAGTGGAGAAAGGATCGGCCAGACCCGGTCAGGGGGGATTGGGGGGTCCTGGGGGGGCTGGGAGGGTCCTGAGGGGGAATTGGGGATCCTGAGGGGGAATTCGGGGTCCTGAGGGGGATTTGGGGTCCTGGGGGGGATCTGGGGGGCTGGGAGGGTCCTGAGGGAAAATTTGGGGTCCTGGGGGGGATCTGGGGGGGCTGGGAGGGTCCTGAGGGGGAATTGGGGATCCTGAGGGGAAATTGGGGGTCCTGAGGGGGATTTGGGGTCCTGGGGGGATCTGGGGGGCTGGGAGGGTCCTGAGGGGGAATTGGGGATCCTGAGGGGAAATTGGGGGTCCTGAGGGGGATTTGGGGTCCTGGGGGGATCTGGGGGGGCTGGGAGGGTCCTGAGGGGAATTGGGGATCCTCAAAGGGAACTTGGGGTCCTGAGGGGAGATCTTGGGGTCCTGAGAGGGAATTTGGGGTCCTGAGGGGGAATTTGGGATCCTGAGGGGGATTTGGGGTCTCTGAGGGGGAATTTGGGATCCTAAAGGGGAATTTGGGGTCCTGAGGGGGATTTGGGGTCTCTGAGGGGGAATTTGGGAATCCTGAGGGGGAATTCGGGGTCCTTAGAGGCAATTTGGGGTCCTGAGGGGGAATTGGGGGTCTTGAGGGGGAGTTTGGGGTCCTGAGGGGGAATTTGGGAATCCTGAGGGGGAATTTGGGGTCCTGAGGGGGAGTTTGGCGTCCTGAGGGGGAATTTGGGATCCTAAAGGGGAATTTGGGGTCCTGAGGGGATTTGGGATCTCTGAGGGGATTTGGGGTCTCTGAGGGAGTTTTGGGGTTCTCTGAGGGGTCTCTGGGGTGTATTTTGGGGTCCCTGGGGGGATTTTGGGGTCTCTGAGGGGATTTGGGATCTCTGGGGGGTATTTTGGGGTCCCTGGGGGGATTTGGGTTCTCTGAGGGGATTTAGGGTTCTCTGAGGGGATTTGGGGTCCCTGAGGGGGATTTGGGGTCCCTGAGGGGATTTGGGGTCCCTGAGGTTATTTTGGGGTCCCTGGGGGGTATTTGGGGTCCCTGAGGGGTATTTTGGGGTCCCTGAGGGGATTTTGGGGTCCCTGAGGGGTTTTTGGGGTCCCTGAGGGGGATTTTGGGGTCCCTGGGGTTATTTTGGGGTCTCTGAGGGATTTTGGGGTCCCTGAGGGGTATTTGGGGTCCCTGGGGGGTATTGGGGGTCCCTGAGGGGTCTCGGAGGGGGATTTGGGGTCCCTGAGGGGTATTTTGGGGTCTCCGAGTGTTATTTTGGGGTCCCTGAGGGGATTTTGGGGTCTCTGAGGGGATTTTGGGATCTCTGGGGGGTATTTTGGGGTCTCTGAGGGGATTTTGGGGTCCCTGAGGGATTTTGGGGTCCCTGAGTGTTATTTTGGGGTCCCTGAGTGTTATTTTGGGGTCCCTGAGGGGGATTTAGGGTCCCTGAGTGTTATTTTGGGGTCCCTGAGGGGGATTTGGGGTCCCTGAGGGGTATTTTGGGGTCTCCGAGTGTTATTTTGGGGTCCCTGGGGGGTATTTTGGGGTCCCTGGGGGGGATTTTGGGGTCTCTGAGGGGATTTTGGGATCTCTGGGGGGTATTTTGGGGTCCCCGAGGGGGATTTGGGGTCCCCGGGGGGTATTTGGGGTCCCTGAGTGTTATTTTGGGGTCTCTGAGGGGATTTTGGGGTCCCCGAGGGGGATTTTGGGGTCCCCGGGGGGTTTTGGCCCCGCTGACCGCCGCCCCCAGGCCACGAGCCGGCCGGGCTGGTGTCCCTGGCCCAGCTGTTCGAGGTGGCCGTGGCCAAGCAGAGGGACCCCGCTGTGAGCACCCGTGGGACCCCCCTGCCCGCCCTCGTGGGGTCCCTGGTGGGCTCTGCCCGCAGCCTCGGCCTGCTCGTGGTGCCCAGGTGGGAGAGAGCCCCCAAATTACCCAAAACTGACCCAAAAACTGACCCTGAGAGACCCAGAAACTGACCCAAAACTGACCTGAGAAAAAACTGACCACTGACCTGAGATACCCAAAACTGACCAATACCTGGACCCCAAAACTGACCCTGAGATACCCAAAAACTGATCCCAAAACTATCCTTC